>CM054937.1:5776365-5894153 GCA_029168755.2 Tillandsia fasciculata | reverse complement strand
CAGGAAAAAGAATACAACTTATTCAAACTATAGAGTATTTTTAAAATGATGTTTCAATTTTAAATGTTTTAATTTTACTGTCAATTTTGAATGTTTTAATTTTGTTACCTAATCTTTAATATCTATTAAATTTTTGACAAAATATTTTGTCAAATACTGATTAAAATATTTCTTCACATAACAGATTTCAAAAAAATATCATAATTACTATTGGTAAGGTAGTGAAGTCAAACATTTAAACTTTGGTATAATTAATGTAAAATTCAAATGACCATTTCAAAAATATGATTGTGGTATATTTAATTCACATGTGGTCTCCACATGTTCAGGTAGTCATTTTAACATAATGATGATGATAACTAGGACTTTGCTTTGTTTGAGTCATAGATAATTAAAATAGATGCATGCCATAAAAATTATGATCTTGATATGTTTGACGAATAAATTAAAAGGGTCCAATCATATTCAATGTTCTATGTTCTAAATGGGACGGTTTCAAATGTCAATGGTACACCGGGTCCACGCAATAGTTTTGGAAAGCAATACCATAGACTTGAGATCCTAGCACGCTCTTATATATATATAAATAAGTAATAATACGCGGGGAGGTTCAATTTTGTTCGAAGGCCCTGCGCTTGACACCATACGCTTCCTCTCGTTTCTCCCCCCCTCGATTCACTAGTGGATCATGGCGCTCTCCTCCACCCTCGCCCACATCCGCGAGCACCTCCTCGGCGGAGACTCTGTCTCGACCTTCTCTTCGCTTCCCTCTCAGCCCCCTGAACCCAACCCACAAACCCTAGCGGAAACCTACGGCGTCGTAAACTCTGCGTACTTGGGCTCCGTCGACGATGGGTGGCAGCGGGGGGAGAGGTACCGCGGGGTGCGACGGCGCCCGTGGGGGAGGTTCGCGGCAGAGATCCGTGACCCTCGATGCCGCGGCAGCGGAGGGTCTAGGGTTTGGCTCGGGACATTCGACTCCGCCGTGGCCGCAGCGAGGGCCTACGACCGCGCCGCGTTCGCCATGCGCGGGGCCAAGGCGATCCTCAACTTCCCCAACGAGATCGGCAGCGGATCCCACCCCCTCCGCTGTTCGATCCCACCGCCACCACCGCCGTCGCATCGGACGGCGGGGAATAAGAGGAGGGGGAGGGGGAGTGGGTGGGTTGGGGAGGCCCTCGGGAATGGGGAGGCGATGATGGTAACGTCGACGATGACGAAGAGGAAGAGGGAGAGGGTCGAGGAAATCGGAGATGAAGATAAAAATATTGCGTTAGGATGCGAGCTTACGCCGTCAAATCGGGAAAGCGAGTGGGATTGGGAGGATATCTTGTAATACCAAGTAAAACTTTAGATCGTATATGAACTTACTATAAGTTCAACTCATAGTCCCACTTTAATGCACAATAATATTTTAATGTACAAATATAACTTTATGCACAAAGATGTGTAAAACAAAAAAATATGTTCTTATTCAAATAAAAAATAGTCACCGAAATCTTAATACAAGAAGAAAACTCAAACTGTAAATGAACTCAAGATACCCATACGATCAACATGATCCTTGAATTTGTTTGCCGGCAATGCTTTAATCATAGGATCAGCGACCATCATCTCAGTCCCAATGTGTTTGATATCCACCATATTTTTCTTGTCGTATTCTTTCACAGCAAGAAACTTTATATCGATATGCTTGTTGCGATCTGTAATTCGACTATTCTTAGCAAAGAACACTATAGTAGAGTTGCCATAATGAATCTTGATGGGCCTTGCAATAGAGTCGACAACTTTTAAATCTGAGATAAAATTTCTCAGCCATAAAGCCTGTGACGAAGTCTCATAGCAAGCGATGAACTCCACCTGCATAGTGGATGTAGCAACTGTATCCTGCTTGGTGCTCCTCCAAGATATAGCACCGTGAGCAAGAAAGAAAATATATCCCGAAGTGGATTTTCTAGAATCCACACATCCAGCAAAATCGGAGTCCGAATAACTAACGATCTCAAGATGGTCAGAATGTATGTAGGTGAGTATATAGTCCTTTGTTCCCTATAAATATCGCATAACCTTTTTCGCAGCTTTCTAGTGATCAAGGCCAGGGTTGCTATGGTATCTGCCCAGCATCCCTACTGTATGCGCTATATCAGGCCTGGTATAGACCTGCGCATACATTAAGCTCCCTACTGCAGAGGCATAGGGTATGCTCTTCATATGCTCTCGCTCTAAATCATTCTGTGGATACTGTTTCTGATTGAATTGATCACCTTTCACAATAGGTGCAGTTGTAGGTGCACAATTTGCCATATTAAATCTTTCTAAAACTCTTTCGATGTAGGCTTTCTGAGATAGACCCAAAATTCTTCGAGATCTATTTCTGTGAATCTTTATGCCAATGACATAAGAAGTTTCACCCATATCCTTCATCTCAAAATTTTTAGAAATTTTCTTTTTGGTCTCTTTAAGCAAATTTAAATCATTACTTGCAAGCAGAATATCATCCACATACAGGACTAAGAAAATATATTTACTTTCACTGACCTTAAGGTATGTACACCGATCCACGATATTTTCTACGAAACCAAATGTAGTAATTATATCATGAAATTTGATATACCACTGACGGGAGGCCTGTTTTAGTCCGTATATAGACTTCTTTAGTCTGCAAATAAGGTGACTGTTCCTATATGTGCTAAAACCTTCGGGCTGTTGCATGTAGACTATTTCCTCTATATCCCCATTTAGAAACGCCGTTTTCACATCCATTTGATGTAGCTCCAAATCAAAATGAGCTACCAAAGCCATGATAATTCTTAATGAATATTTCTTAGATACCGGAGAGAAGGTTTCATGATAATCAATGTCTTCTTTCTGAGTGAAACCTTCGGCAACAAATCTGGCCTTATATCGCTCTATGTTACCTAAAGAGTCCCTTTTGGTCTTAAAGACCCACTTACAACCAACGATTTTGACTCCTTGTGGTAACACAACGAGATCCCAAACTCTATTTTCTGCCATAGATTTTATCTCTTCCTTCATGGCATCATACCAAAAGGAGGATTTATCCCCCTGCATGGCCTCTGAAACCGTCCATGGGTCCTTATGGTGCCCAACATCATAGTTAGACTCCTGGAGATAGACTATATAATCATCAGGAATTGCCGATCTCTTTTGCCTTGAGGATCTTCTTAAGCCAACCACTCCCTCTAGGTTTTCATTATGCTGTGCAGCTGGCTCTTCATGGGGAGGTTCAGCTGGTTTAGCATTTTCATACTCTATGATTGGTTGGTCTTCAATATGGTCATATTGATCTCTTGGAAGAGCAACTAAATAATCATCTCTTGATAGATAACCAGTTAAATCCCTTATTTTCTTAAAATCCATCTTTCGACGAATAACACTCCCACTAGCTTCAGAATCCTCAAGAAACTTGGCATTCATGTCCTCAACTATCTTTGACGAGTGATTTGGATAATAAAATCTGAATCTCTTGGAGTTTACTGCATAGCCAATGAAGTATCCACTGACTGCTCGGGAGTCCAACTTCTTCATATGTTGGTTATAAACCCTCACCTCGGTTGGACATCCCCATACATGCAGGTGATTTAAACTAGGCTTCCACCCTTTCCATAACTCAAAAGGAGTTTTGGAAACAGCCTTCGATGGAATCCTATTTAAAACATATACCACTGTCTTTAATGCTTCACTCCAAAGAGATGATGGAAGGCAAGAGTTGTTAATCATACTCCTTACCATGTTCATAAGTGTTCTATTCCTTCTTTCGGCAACACCATTTTGTTGGGGCGTGCCAGGCATCGTATATTGTGCAATGATGCCTTCACTTTTGAAAAATTGAGCAAATGGACCGGTCATTTGACCCTTATCCGTATGTCTTCCATAGTACTCACCCCCTTTGTCAGACCTTACAATCTTGATTTTCCTATCCAATTGTTTCTCTACCTCAACCTTATAAGCCTTGAAAGTATTGAGTGTTTCAGCTTTTTCAAATAAGAGATAGAGATACATATATCTAGAGTGGTTATCAATGAATGAGATAAAATATCTCTGATCATTGAAACAAGGAATAGAAAAAGGTCCACAGATATCTGTATGTATGATCTCAAGAATTTCAGAACTCCTTCTAGCACCTTTAGTGGTATTTGTGTTGGTATGCTTTCCCTTTATGCATTCCCAAAATCGGTAAAGTCAAGATCTCTTAGGATATTTTCTTTCACCAATTACTTTATTCTCTCTAAAGAGATATGAGCTAAACACTTGTGCCAAAATGAAGAGGAGTTTTCCTTAAGAATGTTCCTTTTAACACCAATGCTATGATTAACATTAAAATTATTCTCAAAAGATCGACTCAAATTAAATTTGTACAAATCATCTACCAAACAACCATTGCCAATAATAACATTATTAGAGAAGATAGTAAAAGATTTATTTTCAAATAAAAATTTAAAACCTTTATTTCTCAGTTTAGAAATAGAAAATAAATTTCTAGAAAATCTAGGAACATAAAAAGTATCTTCAAGTTCAAGTACAAAACCAGTGCTAAGTTCTAAAATATAGTTTCCTACAGCTTCAACTTGAGATTTTTTTCCTTCTCCACTAAGTAAAATCCTTTCATTTGACTTTAGCATCTTTAGGTTGTGAAAACACTGCATGGTATTTGAGATATGTATAGTAGTGCCAGAGTCAATCCACCATGTGTTTTTAGGAACATTAACTAAATGAGATTCATACCAAATATAGATAGTTTCAATACATTTCTTCTCGAGCCAAGCTTTATACTTCAAGCAGTCCCTTTTCATGTGTCCCTTTTTCTTACAGAAGTAACATTGATCATTCTTGCCAGAATTCTTTATTGGCAATTGTGTTGGCTTCTTGGAATTGGAGACACTCTTTCCTTTTCCCCTTTTGCGCTGAGTAACCAAATTGACAGATTATGTCATAATTTCCGGCTTCTTATGCTTAAGTCTCTCCTATTCTTGAACACACATAGTCAGTAATTCATTTATTGACCATTCATCTTTATGTGTGTTGTAGGAGATCTTAAAGGGATCAAACTCAGATGGTAATGAGTGTAGAATAAGATGGACTAAGAAAGCGTCGGAGATCTCAACTTTTAAAGCTTTTAGTTGAGCTGCTATGTTCCGCATCTCCATGATATGCTCACGCACACCCTTGGTTCAATCGTATTTGATGCCCGAAAGTCGCTTCATCAGCGTGCTAGCCAAAGCTTTATCGGAACTAATAAATTGCTCCTCAATGGCCTTTAGGTAATCCTTGACTTTATCACATTCTGGAATTGATCTCCTTATGCTTTTTGACACTCTAGACTTTATGAGCATCAAGCTTAAGCGGTTGGATCACTCCCATTTATCCTGCGCGAATTCCTGCTGTGGAGTTATTAGCCCCACTACCTTAGGCGGTTCCTCAATGCGCAGGGCCAAGTCAAGATCCATATAACCCATGGCCAAGTCAAGATCCATATAACCCAAAGTAAAAAAAATGCTTTCTTTCCAATCAGAATAGTCGTCCCCAATAAGCATAGGAATACGAGAAACATCACTAAAAAATGCAGTAGAGGAAGAAGCTGCAACAATAAAATAAATGTTGGACTTTATCGCATACTATGAGACAATAATCTTTAATTAGATAAATTCAACCTTCCTGTGGGTAGAGGCACTACATGCATAGAATTTACCTATTTTAATAATAAGACTAGCGGAAAACTAATTCTTAATAACTAGATTTTTGTATCTATGGGTATAAGAAAACTTGTTATCAAGAAATTCATTCCACTGTCCTATTCCAGTCAAAATAAAAATAAAAGAAAATTGTAATTTTATTTAACTGCAATAAATAGTTATAAGTTTAATTTAATGTCAAAAATTCTTATGTGTTCTTCTTTATTTGCATGATGCTGTGGCTAGTCCCAAATATAATGAAAAACACAAACAATTTTATATAACATTTAATAACTATTAAAATTAAATTAGGAATCTGTATGAATTTTCGGGTTAACCTTAATTCAATGTCATTTTATAAAAAATACCATAAACGATCATATACTATGAGTAGAATGCTATGGCTACTTCTAAACATAGTTGATCTCAAAAAACTTTATATGATATCGAATGATCCAATATTTCATATTATTCCTAAACGCAGCGAAAATTATATATAAAAAAAAATTTATACAACTTTATGTGACTCAAAATTTATAAACTGTATGAAGTCTATATAAACACTACTCTAAATTTTCATGATCGCCGTATGTGTGTTTAAAATAATAAAAAAAAAGTAATAATAATAAACTAAACACACCACTTTCTAATCATGAATAAATAAATAAATGAGTAGTACAAAATCATATATAACAAAAACGATACGTTATATATAATTTTGATATAGATTTTTTTTATAATGATGAGTCACAATACAAAATATATCGATCCTCTTTTCCCTTTAATAATAATAATAATAACAAAAATATTTTTTGTGAGTTGAAGCGCCAACAAGGGCTACCACGTGTAGCCCGAAAAGGCTGCACTAAACGACACCTTGTGGGGCGTCTAATGCGGTCGCGGTGACGGTGGCGCCTTCCTCCGAATGTCGGTTCCGATCGGACCGGTCAACGCTACCACTTCTACTCCCTTATTATTATTATTATTTTAAATGAAAAGGAAAACAAACAAATTCAAAAGAAACAAAAAAAGGCAAAAGGTTTGGCTCCGATACCACATGTAATACCAAATAAAACTTTAGATCGTACCTTTTGCCATGATTTTCAATTTTCTATACTTGATTGTAGACGACGGTTCTTCTTTTCAATTCGTCATCGTGCGCAATCTGCAAAGAGCGGAAAGTTTCCTGTCTATTTCCTTATCCCCAGAGATGGAGCCGTCACAGAAAATTCGGATTAGGATTAGACCGGAACTTCTGTTATGTCATATATATATATATATATATATATATAACCGAATGTAAGGTTGTTTTAATCACGTCCGTCCATTAAGGATGTGTTTAGATACATCATAATCGATTGTATTGACTGTATCTTTAAATATTGCCTTGAATGAATTACGTAGGTCACATTCAATATTTCTTTGCAGCACCGTCACCGTAGCCGTCATTTCCGCACATGCCGTTCCACTTCTCCTCGCTTTGAGAGGTTGGGTCTTTAAGATACCTCGAGAGTTAGTTAAAAGAGAACCAATTTTTTTTTTAAGATAAAAAGAAAAGACAAAAAATAATACAAGAACATTATTGTTTTTGTAGTATAAATAGAATAGTACAGAAGCGCGCATGTTTCGTTCATCTGCTTGAATCGGACCGAATTTGGATGGTTACTTTGGACTTAATCGGTTCTCAGCTGCTGAAGTTGTAGGGACTCAGAATCTCGAAATGATCTTATAAAATGATCCAAGTTCTTGGAAAAGGAATAGTTACACTGCTGCTACTACGCATACGTACTAGTACTAAATCACACTTAAGAATTGGCATGTGTGTTTGTTGTTGTTGTTGTTGTTGTTGTTATCTGAGTTAATTAGGATCTTGTTTTCATTACATGCACAATATTTACTTATAGCCTTCGTACTTCAAAATCAAATCCCGCTTTTCTGATATGCTCGAATCTAAAACAAAATAAAATCATGATGATAATTTTGGCCAACTCAGAAAGCTCCGAGATGGTTGTCTCTTGCCAAACAACATATATAGTTAGTTCATCATCAGAGTTAGATTTTCTATTACCCTTTATATCCAACTATGACACTTCATTAATAGTCGTGTGCATGTGGGAGAGTGTGATCAGAGTTATATATAAATATATCGTTTTCAATAAAGTATAACTTTCAAGTTCACAGTATACTGCTAATTAGGTGGCATTAATTTTTCTAATTAATTAGAAGCACTTAACAAGTGTATTAATAAATATCACCAACCAAAATGCTTCACTAATATATAAAGGGTACGTACGTAGCTAAAAGAAGTGTATATTTAACTCTTACACACAAATAAAAGCTGAAGCTTAATTCATGTGCGTTTTTCTTCAATATTTTCTGTTGAAGAAGCTGATTAAAGAGGGTAGCAATTAGGCAATGAAATTCGTTTGATTCGTATCTTCAAATTAATTAAGCTTCCTATGAAGAAACTAAACATGTGCTAACAAATACTGCTATAAAGTTTTGCATTTAAAAAGTTAAGGGCTTTAATTGAGCTTTTGTGTTTAATGTAAAATTTACTTATTATTATTATTTTTTTTTTATGAATAACGCTAAATAATATTTGTGAGCTTGAAACATAATGTAAGAATTTGAAGTATTTTTTTTTAATATTCAATGGCCAATTATATAGTTCTACAGGTATATATTGGTATTTTTGACAACTAAAATATAGTATACTAGTGCTGTTAATTAATTTTTTTAATTCAATCTAGAATTTAATAAATTAAACAAAAAACTTTCAATAAAATCATTGATTACTAAAACAATTATTCTACGTAGTAAATAAATTAGCTAAATAATAATTATGTTAATTTAAAAATTAAAATATATAAACCAATTAACTATTCTTATTATTCAAGTTATTCAAAAATTTGCAAGTTAAGTCAAATGTAGCCACGCGGTACGTAGCTTTAATTCACGCACTACATCAATACTGGCTTTTAGCGGCACTTTAAACTGCCGGGAAACATCAAAAAAGTGCCGATAATTATTTTTCCGGTATTTTTTTGTGGCAGTCAAAAGTGCCAGCTAAAACTCCGTCGGCATTTTTTTTACCGGCATTTATATCAAACCGCCAGCATAGAAGGAAAAGCCGGTGCTTTCAGCTGCCAGCATTTCTCATTTTAGTGGCACTTACAAGTGCTAGCAAAACGATCTATTCCGGCACTCCAAACCGCCAGCATATTCTATTTTAGTGGCACCTACAAGTGCCAGGAAAATAATCTGTTCCGACACTCCAAACCGCCAGCATATCCCATTTTAGTGGCACTCATAAGTGCCAGGAAAACGATCTGTATCGACACTCCAAACCGCCAGAATTAAAAGTGTCGGCAAATAAATCTATATCCTGACAAAAAAAAAAATACCGACAACGAAAGAATTTTTTATTCATTTTTATAATTAGCAATAAAATAATAATTTAATTAGGTAAAATAATTATTTCATATCAACGTACAGAAGATTTTGAAAGATATTTAAAAATATGCAAATGACTACAATTAATTAAGCACAATAAATTTGAGTCATAGACAAAATACCATCAATTTATAAAATTTCAAGTATATATCATCTAATCAACATCCATAATTGACAAAAAATACCATCAATTTAATTAATTGCAACAGCAAAATTATATCAGCATATATACTTCAAATACATATTTGAGTCATAGAAAAAATGAAGGGAAGGAGATCGACATTGCAATTAGTCACCAGATTACTTCTCCTTAACTAATCAAACCTGCATTAGAAAAAAAAAAATCTATTAGGCGACTGTGAAACAACAAAAAGATTTAGCATACTATTTTCAATCTATATGAGAAGATAAAATTCTAAGAAAAGAAGCATTAAAATGGAACATAGGATTCTTCTTAGTTAAAAACCACAGAAAATTAAGGGCGCAAACTGTTCTTCGGTAACCTAAACACCAGAAAATAATGCATAAAATTCAGCACAAAGAAGTACAAAAATGTAATATGAAAAGATCCTGATTTTGGAAAAGAGAACAAGTGATACAACTAGACTGTTGATGAACGACCATGGCAACTAGACTGTTGCATGTTTCTCCGGTAGAAGTTGCAGCCGTTATTTTAAAGCATTGGAGAATGAAAAATTATAAGTGTTTGAGCAGCAGCTGCTTGAGCAGCTGCTCAAGCAGCCAGCAGTATATAATATTTTGTCCACAAGCTGCTCAGATGAAAGTATATAATATTTTTTTCAGTCCACAATTCATATAGCATCAAATGTAAACTTGTCATAATATACCTAAGTTCTTAAACTTACTTTAACATATATTGCCAAAATGTTGCCAAAATGTCACCAAAATATTGTCATCACTCTTTCTTATAAACCTGTAGGAAAAGAAGAAAATTTTGGGTCATCAACTCTTTTATAAACATATAGATAAATAAAAAAAAATGTATTCACAACCAAAAAGTAAAAAGTTGAGCTGAAAGTATAATGTTTTTGTCGGTCCATATTTTATAAGCTGATTCTGTATTTTAAACAAATAGATATCCAGACAGGGCCTTAATGTTCCATGCTAGGAACATAGTAGCGGCCACCAGATATCCGGAATACAAATTTAATATATAGACAATCCACTTCATTTATTATGTTGTACATAACAAATATGCTAACGAAAATTTAGGGCCTCTTAACCATGAATTAGAGCCATAGCTTGGTAAAAAATTTAGGGCCTCTTAACGAAATTTAGAGCATTACTTGGTAAAAAATTTACCAAGTAATCAACTTGACTAAGAGGCTTACCAACTAACTACATATTTTGCAGAACTTATAATTTAATTTGTCAACACACCTTAAGGTTGACTTCAAAAGATAAATAATATAAAAAATTATACTTGAGGTTCACGAACTTGATATAAAATTCACATAGATAAAATGTAGTGTTGGACATTTTCAAAAAATATATCAACAGAATTGGACGGCACGATATCTAGCTAGATGGCATAAGCACAATAGCCAAGGGAAAAAAAAAAAAAAAAGGTTCCTAGAATCTTCAAGAAACCAATGTTTAGTACGACCGTCCAATATGTTTGTGGTTTTTCTTGCAAGCAGATAAGCACGTAAGCAAATTAACTGCCATAGCATCTTAAGAATATGTGAAATCAAAGGCTAGAATAGAATATGTGAAATCAGACATCTTTGCACAAGATTTCAACAACACATAAGTAGGTAGTGATTACTAAAATTAATAGCTGACTGAAATTCAATAAAAAAAACACAAACCTTGAAGAAGATGAAGAAGAGGAAGTACCTTCAATCTGCTATTTGGCTTTGGAAAGAGTGGCTGCAGAAAACAAAGAATAAAAGGTTATGAAATCAAAGTTCAAGTAATTAACACACAGAACAAATAAATACAGAATCATTACAAATAAATACAGAATGAATACTAATAATGTTATCACTAATATAAAGTACTTAACAAATATTGTAACTGAAAAAAAATGCAAAATTGAATCTTCATACTTATACTGATCAATTGGGTAATAAAGGACCAAACTGCCTAGAAGAGAGTGAAGGATATGATCAGTAGCGCCATTGACCTACAGTCACATGAACTATCTCCGAGTTACCCATGATACAAAAATAAAAAGAAAAAAAAAAAATGATGAATCATGCTTCCAGACAGAGAGTCAAAACCTTCTAGGAAGGAGCTTGAAATGCAGAAGTCATTGTTTCTTGCAATTCATCCAGGTAATGAGGTAGCACAGGACCCGCATAGGCGATGGTTAAAACTTAAACTTTCAGGTGGTACTCTAATGATGCCTCCAGAGCTGGTGAAAGTGTTGCCTGCAAGTATATTATAGTTTGAAACTGGACAACAAAACTCTTAACATAACATGATACATACAAACCTTGGTAGGGGATGATGCAATAGAAGCCCCTCATTTTCCAAAATTTCTGGTTGGAGTTCCTTCAAGAGAGGAGGTTATGGTCGTTAAGATTGGCTTAATAAGGTGGACTGCAGCTTCTTCAGGATCAGAATGAACACATGCACAACAGAGAAGCCCGACCTCCGCGGTAGCTCCGGGAAGGATATTCGTTGTGACAAACTTAGAGATCTTTCTCAATGACTGTAGAGTTGAACAATTATAGAGGAAAAAAAAAAAGGCAATACCATAAATTAATATCTATGTTTATTGAGCTACTAAGTTGTGTGATGTTTCTTATAAAGCAAAAAAAGAAAACCTGATTGAATAGCGGCTTTGATAATTTTCCAAGAAGAATTTCCAGCATGCAGAAATAGTATGGATTATCCTCAACAAGAAAAGTTCCTGAAGTAAGTGAACTTTGTATACCCTCATTCCGGCAGCACCACAAAACAATATAGATTTGTTTATCACATAGCCACCATATGAATATCAAAATATCATTTAAAACAATATGAAAACCCTAGTCTCTGAAACCAACTACTCACATGGCACTGCTTGGTTCCAAATGCTGAAGCAAAACAAACAAGCGACAAAAGAACTCATCTAGACATTCAGATAAACTATCAATTCGTAGGAAAGCAGGCCCATCATTGCCACCGACAGTAGACAACTGATGTTACAAACAGAGAGTAAGAATTAACAAATCTTGTACACAAAATTTGCATATGGAAGAGAAAATTGTAGCTTACATTAGAAAATATGGAGCGAATTAACTGCATGGTCGCTTGGGTTTCTGGAGGATCATTGGCATCCATATCAAGTAACACATTGGATAGAGATTCCACTATAATGTCCATAAAAGCATCAACATTATCAGTGCCATAAGATTGAGGGAGCTGAGATAAAGAAGCTAGAAAAAGAGCACGCCCAGCAAATGCCACCGCTGTGACAGCTTTTTTAAACTGGTGGGTCGCTGTAATCTATCCATGAACCAACAAAAAGAATCATGAGGCGAGATATGAAGTACAAGAGTAATATTGCTAGATGAGATTAATATTATGGTCTTGTCATTTGGATGCATTCCAATCATATCATAATTCAAGTAAAAATAACTGCCCATGTGAATTTCTTGCATACGAATTGGCAGGCCCTGTTTGGCCATGGAGCTTTTGCATAAATGAAGTCCAAGTAAAACTATTCGAAGAATCAACCCTTCAAACAAAACAACCCAACCCCGCCACCCCCCCCCCAACAACAACAGACACACCCAAGGCAAACCCACCTAGCTAGCCTTCCCCAAATCCACCGCTCCCTCCCTAGTTTAACCTTCTCAGTGGCTTAACCTGCATTAGAGAAAAAACAAAATAATATGACGATGCAGAACTGTTGCCTTTGTTAAAATGTAAGTGCAATCTTTTTATATTGATTGTAAGAAATTGTCAAAGCAGATAAGAAATTTCAACATTGTCCTAAACATTCAAATTATCAATCATTGTCCTCTAAGATGATCATTAACTATCATAATCCAAAACTACTAGTCTTAGTTGTCAACAATTATAGGGGCACAGTACGTTTTACCTGATCTGCATGAAGACAAGGGATTCTTTATGTATTGAATGTATTATATTGACTCTGCATTTTTGCATCTATTGAAAATTCGTAATACTTTGTCTTGTTATGCATGGCATGTATGAAATTACAAGGTAAAGGGAATGTCATCAAAACTACCACTTTCGCAAGCTGTAACACAATCTTAAATTTTTAAAGTTTATGTCATCTATGTACGTAGGAATGTTACTCTCAAGGTTCAACATTGAGTGTGTTACTCTCAACCTGGTCAGAAAGTTGTTCTAACAAAGTATTTGAACTAAGTAACATTTGAATGCCATGATAACGGAATGCTGAATTTTCTGATATGCTCTTACTCTAATATCATGGTGTCGACTGGGCGGGGGCGGATCCGGCGCAGCACAACCTGAGCGCGCATGCAGGATAGGAAGGATTAGGAGCTTCTGGGAGTGGGTAGTGGGGAGCGGCAGAGGTGGCCGCAGGGGAGGCGGTGGGCTGGGGAGCGGATGGGGAAACCTTCCTTCTTGACGGGCCAGAGGAGTTGGCGTTGTTCGCGGCGTCGGCAGAGGAGCCGACGTTGTTCGCGGGGCTGGCAGAGGAGCCGGTGTTGTTTGCGGGGATGGTGGAGGAGCCGGCGAGGGGTTGGAGGAGGAGACAAAGTTGATTGGGCGGGGGTGGATCTGGCGCAGAACAACTTGAGCGTGCGTGCGGGAGAGGTTGGATCGGGGGCTTCTAAGAGAGGGGAAGGGAGCGGGGAGCGGCAAAGGTGGCGGAGGCAGCAAAGGTGGCCGCAGGGGAGGCGGAGCAAATGGGGAAACCTTGCTTCTTGACGGGATAGAGGAGTTGGCGTTGTTCGCAGGGCTGGCGCAGGAGCCGGCGTGGGGCTGGCGAAAGAGACAACGTTGATTGGGCGGGGTGGATCCGGCGCAGCAAAAACTAAGCGCGCGTGCGAGAGATGAGGGATTGGGGACTTCTGTGAGGGGGGAATGGAGTGTGGAGCAACAGAGGCGGTGGAGGGGATAGAGGTGGCCGCAGGGGAGGCAGTGGCCGGGGGAGCGGATAAGGAAAGCTCCTTAATGGGGCAGAGGAGGCTGGGTTGGGCAAGGGTTTGGGATGGTGGGTTTCTGAGATGGACGATTCGAAGAGTAGGGTTTGGAATTTTTTTCTTTTCTTTTTTTTTCCTTTGTTGCACGCGAAGTAAACGTGGGATTGTGGCCAAAATTCCCGTCCTTACAATCCTGGCGCTTTGTGGGTAAAAGTTTGAGATAAGTGGTAGATTACAAAAAAAAAAAAAAAAAAAAAAAAAAAAAAAATTATGTATAAATTTTTTTAAGGGCATTTATTTAAAAATGTCAGCAAAAATTAAATTTTACTGGCTTTTTTTATAAAAGCCACCATAAAAGTACCACCAATAGTTTATTTTGAGGAGTTGGGTGTTCCAGCTGTACTTGGACGGATTGGTAGCGGTACCCACTGAGAACCTATGTCTATTTTGAGGAGTTGGCTTTCTTGCAGTAGGTGGGCGCAGATTTAACTGGACCCTATGTGGCAGTCACTGTGATTGGGTTTATTGAGTATTTCGGGTTAGAGTCGATGCATTTTTTTCATCTGTAACACCCATTGAGCATTGTAGATAGAGGCATGATAGCTGTAGATTTCTTTCCAGCTTATCTTTACATTAGTACAGTTTTCCTATTATATCTATGCCTCTAGTAGACTTAGTGGGCAAACCGTCGGGCTTGGTGGCGGTACCCACTGAGAACTACGTGTTGGTGTAGTTCTCACACCCGCTGGGAGTTTTTCCCCTCCTCTTCCTCTTTTCTCTCCTTTGTTTTGCAGAGTCTTAGCGGGTGTTGCTGATTCTTTGGTTGCTATGCGAGGCGAGGGAGTCGCGAGCTAGATCTCTACCTGTCTGTGGAGAGTAGCGGTACCCCTACATTGGAGATTCAGAGTACAGTCAGTAGATTATTTATTTTTTCGCTTTTGAGAGATTATTGTATTGCGAGGATCTGACTTGTACTGAGAGCCTGTACACTGATGTATTATTTTCTGGTTCCTCCCTGTTGAGTTCTGGTTTATTGCATTTGAGGATATTGTATGATTACCATTTATGGGAGATGGATATTGTATCATTATTCCAGTTGTACAGATGGTTGGTTTTAGTTTTACAGCACTTTTATTTTATAGCTCTGATATCTGTTTAGCTGTAGCCCCTTTCTTGCAGGTAGGACGCTTCGCCTATGCGGGGTTTTTCATAGGTGGCGGATCTATTGGCGAGCCCGGGTCGCAGTTTCGACCCCGGGGCGTGACAACATCTCCAAATAGTACAAGTTTGATCCTCACAATACATAAGTCTCTCAAAATAAAACTCTCAAAAATAACTAACTACAAAAAAATCCAGCAGACTATACTCCAAGGACGGGTAGGGAACTAGCTCGCGACTCACTCGCCTCGGTCAGCAACAGAAGGATCAGCAATACCCGCAGAAGACTCTGCAAAACAAAGGAGAGGAAAGAGGAAGGGGAGGGGAAAAACTCCCAGCGGGTGTGAGAACTACACCAACACGTAGTTCTCAGTGGGTACCGCCACCAAGCCCGACGGTCTGCCCACTAAGTCTACTAGAGTCATAGAGATAACAGGAAAACTGTACTAATGTAAAGATAAGCTGGAAAGGAATTTACAGCTATCATGCCTCTATCTACAATGCTTAATGGGTGATACAGATGAAAAAGATGCATCGACTCTAACCCGAAATACTCAATCAACCCAATCACAGTGACTGCCACATAGGGTCCAGTTAAACCTGCGCCCACCTACTGCAATTACATCCACGAAGGACTGGACTTACGTAGATGTCCGTGACTGCCTAAAAAAGGCCCAGCCAGAGGGACTGCGTCGACAAGTCGCGATAGCAAAGTAACAGGCCTAGCTCCGGAGCGGCACTCGAGGGGCGCGACCCAACCGAGGAAAGTATCCGCGCATCTCTGTCGAGCTCAATATGGCTCATGCAGGCTATAATCCAAATCAATGATCAACAAGATCAACAGTGCCCAAATCACATCCTTAACTCACTAGCTGGAAATACTCGAACAGTCAGGACCGTTGTCAACCCAACGACTCCCCAAAATAGGACATCAACCCAACATGCTAACTCACTAGCAAGAGATACCCCACAGCCGACGACAATGAAAGGTCCGAAAACCCCGAAAGACTAGAACCTACAACCCAAATCAAACAAGAACAGGCTCTAGGCCGAGCCTCTCGTTGTTTTCGACCCAAAGAAAAAAAGACAGCCCTTAGAATCCAGATCACTCGAGCTCTCTCTCTCGGGTGAAGAAGTTTACAGAAAATGTGACATTTATTACCGAAAACTATTTTCACTCGAACCCACGCGGGGTTAGGACTAAAAGTAGTTCCTTTTTGGTAAAACCATCTTGTTTTAAGGAAACCCATTTTAATGAATTTTAGCTATTTTAGAAAAATTAGTTAGAAAACAAGTTTTTATTCCCAAACCCCGAATGGATAATGTCTTCGTCTAATCAAACAATAACAGACTCTGGCAACCCTTCGACATTTGGAAGAAAAATATTGGTTTATTGAAATCATGTGTGTCCAAAAAGATTTTGGATTCAATGTCCTGCTATCACTGGTACACCACTGCCACGAACACAGTGGCGACAAATAAATCGAAGAACTTGCCAACCCGGGACCACCGTTTACCCATACGGCTCCCGCCACTAGTACAAGACTAGCTACATCTACCAGACTCCACTCGGCCCCCAAGCACGAGTGTAACATGCATCCTACACTAAGAGAAATCCCGACCACTCGGCCCACTACCCGGGCGAGGAAAACACTATGTCTAGGGATACAATGTAAAGTGTGGATGTCTAAAGCATAATAAACCTAGCCCACGTGAGAGTTCTCTTCTAGTCTGGTTTACACATGCAACATATGACATGGTGCTAGGTCAAGTTCCAAGAATAGTACTTAATTTAACACCGATAGGAAGCATTAACCAACGTGATCACAATAACAACACAAGGAACATCCTCTCTCTCTATAACATGCTTCCTAATACATCTCACCATCATACATGTTTCCTATACAATAGAATTAATGAACCGTCCACCGGTTTTGGAGACGAAGCAACCCACTTGAATCGCTTTCCGCAGGCAAAGCCGAAGTCGGTGAAGTGCGTAGTCACTTGCTATCAAAATTTGCCGAAACCGTACATTCGGTACTCGGTCGCACAAGCCTCTGCTCAAGCAAACACCACAATCAACACCCAAAACAGCACTTGCTGTTTTGCAAAACAGCACAGAAAAGAGGGTTTTTCACTTACGCGGAGTCCTCCAAAAAAAACCAAAAAAGTCACGGCTGCGATCCTCGCGACGATTAGATGCCAATCGAGTATTTATACTTCTCGTTCCGACACCTGTAGGCCAAAATACACACAAAACATCGCGGTAAGCCAAACTCCCTCACGATCATAAGTCTGCGAAAAATCAGTCCCGAAAAAGCTAAAACATCACTTTCAAAATGACCTCTAAAAATCCCAATAAAAATACGGTTGCGTTCCTCTCGAAGCGTAGATATCGATCGAGTCCTTAAACGTCCCGTTTCGATGCCCGTAGGCCGAAAAAACCCAACAATACTCCACCGCTGTCCCACACCTCACAGCAGTATAAGGGGTCAAAAGATACCTC
Source organism: Tillandsia fasciculata (assembly GCA_029168755.2). Taxonomy (NCBI): domain Eukaryota; kingdom Viridiplantae; phylum Streptophyta; class Magnoliopsida; order Poales; family Bromeliaceae; genus Tillandsia; species Tillandsia fasciculata. The sequence goes on along the minus strand of CM054937.1, from coordinate 5,876,247 downwards.
GGGAACACCACCAAAAACTCGAAACGGAGCGAAGTGATCAACACGGAAATCGAAGGCGTACCTCTCATGAACGCGCTACCACAAAAATCGGAAAACTTTATCGGGGTGGTCCAGTGGACCTCTCAGACTGAAGTGCGACGGAAGAAGCCACCGAAAGAGGAACGTCGCAGTGTGCCGAGTCGCAGAAATCGTCGATGTCGTGGCCTCCTCAAATCCTAGAAATCCGTCGAGAGAGGGGAAACATAAAGAAGAGCAACTTTGGTAAAGGCCTCAGCCCAAGAAAGCCTCGAAAAAATTCAGAGAAGGGGGGAAAAGGGGCCTTTTTATAGGCCCAGCCCGAATGACCCACTTCGGTTTTGGGCCGAAGTTCCGGTCGCCCGAAACTTTCGGGCACTGCAAAATGCCCCAGGAAGCCCAAACGTGGAGCGCCCGAAACCACCAGCACCTGACACGTTTCCCAAACAGGAAACAGCGTGTGCGGGGCGACTCAGGCGCGGCCACGTGGCCCACCAGGGTCAGCGGGGGTGGGTGGCGCCTGCCAATCGCAGCCGCCACCCACGTGGCCCGGTACGGCGGCCACCTGCCTCGCCTGCCCTCACCTACCCGCCGTACACCTGCTCCCGTTTCGCGTGGACCGCGCGTTCGTGCGCCCGCCTATCCGGCGCCGCCACGTGGCCCGCCCTGGTCCACTGCACCCGCCGCGCGTGCCCGTGGACCGCGCTGCGTGAGCCAGCCAACCAGGAGCTGCCACATGTCCCCGCGCCCGGTCCACAGCACCCCCGCAGCTTCCGTGGACCACGCCGCGTGAGCCCGCCAACCAGGAGCTGCCACGTGGCACCCGAGCCGGTCCACGGCTCCCCCGTGCACCAAAAATGCACCGAAAACTTTCGGGTGCTCATTTTTGGGCGTCCGGACTTAGAAAAATACAAGCAAATAGTCGTTTTTTCAACGTTTTTCTGCACTGAATCCAACGCCGGCCTCCGATTAGCTTGAAACCACATCGAAAATTCGGCGAAAGTAGCCGAAAGATAGGTTTGATCCAGAAACCTCACTGAGTCCGTCTAGCACGTCCATTCGACGCGTTACGGACCCGACACACCAATACTAGGTGTTTCAAACAGTGGATCACGAAAAAAAGCTACACGAAAATCTAGACCACTACAATATATATATATATATATATATATATATATATATATATATATATATATATATATATATATATCGACCCAAATTATTATTTTCAAAATAAAATAAATTACTTTATAAATAAAATATAATATTCTATTGTATCGAATTATAAGTATCAACATTTTTTTACGAAGCAAAAAATTAAACTCCTACTTTCGAATCACAAATTTTTTTTATATATATGAAATAAATTATTATTGAATATTATATTTCGACGAGTGAACAACATAATTCCGTATAAATGGTCAGATCATTTATGCCAGATTCGATTTTGTGTTGAGACTGAAGGAGAAAAATAAATATTTTATTGATTTAGTAAATTTATAGACAAGCACAATTATTTCATATCAAATAAAGAAGTAGAAAGAAACTAAATTAATTAGATGTGACCAATCTTAATTCCCTGGTGATTAAGTAATACCCATGCTCTCGAGTTGACCACCACCTATGAAAATTAAAAAATGAGGACAATAGATTTGACCTTATATTGAAAGTCAAATTATGTAATAAAGGGTATGGAACTGGAAGGGATAGTAGTAGTACTCAATTACTCATGCTCATAACTGTGGGTAGCATTTGTGGGGCCGGAGTATATAGTTGACCCCTGAGATGAACAAATAATTCTCCTGAATCAGCGTATGTACCACGCTGTTTTTAATGCCCTTTGACAAATTATTGCTGCGCACTGGCCCAACTTATTTGACTTATAATTTATTTTGATCCCATCAGCCCATCTCTGTAAAATGTAAGCTCACCACATTCACATGTATTCTAATTATGTTAGCTAAAATACACATTAGTCCAACTTATCCGACTTATAATCAATCTATTTTGATCTGTTCAACTAATATTTAATTAAAAAAATTTAATAGTTCTTATTGTATAAAATATAAGCGTGACTTTTGCATTTTCTAATTATGTTAGCTAAATTAAACGACGCACGTCTGAAACATTTGAAGTTTCAAAATCCATAATAATTTTCAAATTAAATGAATATAAAACTTAGATGGCAAAACTAAATTTTTTTAAAGATTAGATAGTCACGTCAAAATGGACCATAATTTAGATAAATTCTATCAATTTTTCTGTTAATTTTAAGTGATAAAATTTGATCTGCAGTACTATATAATATGTTTATAAAACTTATAATTTAACAGTTATCTTTTTTATACTGCAAATAATAGGCTACCAGGAAAAAGAATACAACTTATTCAAACTATAGAGTATTTTTAAAATGATGTTTCAATTTTAAATGTTTTAATTTTACTGTCAATTTTGAATGTTTTAATTTTGTTACCTAATCTTTAATATCTATTAAATTTTTGACAAAATATTTTGTCAAATACTGATTAAAATATTTCTTCACATAACAGATTTCAAAAAAATATCATAACTACTGGTGAGGTAGTGAAGTCAAACATTTAAACTTTGGTATAATTAATGTAAAATTCAAATGACCATTTCAAAAATATGATTGTGGTATATTTAATTCACATGTGGTCTCCACATGTTCACGTAGTCATTTTAACATAATGATGATGATAACTAGGACTTTGCTTTGTTTGAGTCATAGATAATTAAAATATATGCACGCCATAAAAATTATGATCTTGATATGTTTGACGAATAAATTAAAAGGGTCCAATCATATCCAATGTTCTATGTTCTAAATGGGACGGTTTCAAATGTTACTGGTACACCGGGTCCACGCAATAGTTTTGAAAAGCAAGACCATAGACTTGAGATCCTAGCACGCTCTTATATATATAAATAAGTAATAATAGGCGGGGAGGTTCAATTTCGTTCGAAGGCCCTGCGCTTGACACCATACGCTTCCTCTCGTTTTCCCCCTCTCGATTCACTAGTGGATCATGGCGCTCGCCTCCACCCTCGCCCACATCCGCGAGCACCTCCTCGGTGGAGACTCTGCCTCGCCCTTCTCTTCGCTTCCCCATCAGCCCCCTGAACCCAACCCACAAACCCTAGTGGAAACCTACGGCGCCGTAAACTCTGCGTACCTGGGCTCCGTCGACGATGGGTGGCGGCAAGGGAAGAGGTACCGCGGGGTGCGGCGGCGCCCGTGGGGGAGGTTCGCGGCAGAGATCCGTGACCCTCGTTGCCGCGGCGGCGAAGGGTCTAGGGTTTGGCTCGGGACATTCGACTCCGCCGTGGCCGCAGCGAGGGCCTACGACCGCGCCGCGTTCGCCATGCGCGGGGCCAAGGCGATCCTCAACTTCCCCAACGAGATCGGCAGCGGATCCCACCCCCTCCGCTGTTCGATCCCACCGCCACCACCGCCGTCGCATCGGACGGCGGGGAATAAGAGGAGGGGGAGGAGGAGTGGGTGGGTTGGGGAGGCCCTCGGGAATGGGGAGGCGATGATGGTAACGTCGACGATGACGAAGAGGAAGAGGGAGAGGGTCGAGGAAATCGGAGATGAAGATAAAAATATTGCGTTAGGATGCGAGCTTACGCCGTCAAATCGGGAAAGCGAGTGGGATTGGGAGGATATCTTGTAATACCAAGTAAAACTTTAGATCGTATATGAACTTACTATAAGTTCAACTCATAGTCCCACTTTAATGCACAATAATATTTTAATGTACAAATATAACTTTATGCACATAAATGTGCAAAACAAAAAAATATGTTCTTATTCAAATAAAAAATAGTCACCGAAGTCTTAATACAAGAAGAAAACTCAAACTGTAAATGAACTCAAGATACCCATACGATCAACATGATCCTTGAATTTGTTTGCCGGCAATGCTTTAATCATAGGATCAGCGACCATCATCTCAGTCCCAATGTGTTTGATATCCACCATATTTTTCTTGTCGTATTCTTTCACAGCAAGAAACTTTATATCGATATGCTTGCTGCGATCTGTAATTCGACTATTCTTAGCAAAGAACACTATAGTAGAGTTGTCATAATGAATCTTGATGGGCCTTGCAATAGAGTCGACAACTTTTAAATCTGAGATAAAATTTCTCAGCCATAAAGCCTGTGACGAAGTCTCATAGCAAGCGATGAACTCCACCTCCATAGTGGATGTAGCAACTGTATCCTGCTTGGTGCTCCTCCAAGATATAGCACCGTGAGCAAGAAAGAAAATATATCCCGAAGTGGATTTTCTAGAATCCACACATCCAGCAAAATCGGAGTCCGAATAACTAACGATCTCAAGATGGTCAGAATGTATGTAGGTGAGTATATAGTCCTTTGTTCCCTGTAAATATCGCATAACCTTTTTCGCAGCTTTCCAGTGATCAAGGCCAGGGTTGCTATGGTGTGAGGACCCGGATCCCCACGGCAGGGTTTACTGTGGGTTTGGAGATTTCTGGGTGTGTGTGTGTGCGTGTCGGGCCTCAGATTTGAGTTTCTGGTGAAATGGGAGCTTGTTTCCTTTTCTGGAAGTCCATTTTGGGTGTGTAGGGTGTTTGCGCGCTTAGTGGAGCCTTGATTGTGACCCGGGACGGAAAATGGATCAAGTCTACTCTTCCGGAAATTTTTGGGAAAATTTAGAAGCGGAATTTGGCCGAACGGACCACGGATTTGGATTCAGCGCGCGAAAACGAGTGAAATGGACTATTTACTTGAATTTTTCGGAGCCCGGACGCGAAAACACGAATTTCGAGGCTCGGGTTACTGTTCCGGCGGCCGCCGGCGGACGGCGGAGCGCGGCGGAGCAGCCTCGGGCAGGCGGCGGAGCGGCGCGGGCAGGCGGCAAGCGGCGCGGGCAGGCGCGCGGGCGCGCGGGCGCGCGGGCAGGCGCGCGGTCCACCGCGGAGTCGTGCACCGTACGGATAGGACACGTGGCACTTTCCTGTTGGTCGGTTCAGCAGGCGCGGTCCACGGGATTTTGGCTCTGGTGCACGGTGAACCGAGGGACACGTGGCATTGTGTGGTTGGCGGGTTCTGGTGCACCCGGTCCACACGGCGGCGGCGGCTGAGGCGGTGCCTCGGGGCGCGTGCCCGACCCGGGTCCGGCGGCGGCGCGGCCGCGCACGTCGCGCGACGTGCGCGTTGACCGGGTCGGCGTGGGGGGCGCCACGTGGCGCCCCGTGGCGCCCCGTGGTTGGTCGGGTGCAGGCGTGCACGACCCACGGTCGGGACACGTGGCGTCACGGCATTGGTCGGCGCCGTGCGCCGGGTGCAGGGGGAGGTTTCCAGGGACACGTGGCGGCCTGAGGGCGTTTCGGGCGTGCACAGTAACGGGCCGGCCCGTTACTGTAGCCGCCCGAAAGTTTTCGGGCGCCCGAAAGTTGGGCCCGAAACTTCTTTAGCTTGCTTTTTGGGCTGCTTTTCCTTGTGGGCCTATAAATAGGCCACTTAGGCCGCGATTTAGAGCCCTTTCCGAGGGGAATTAGCAACTGCTCCCTTTACCAAATTTCTTCCTCTTTCTCTTGGGAATCTCCTGGTGAAATTTCAGAAAATCTGGAAGCCGCGACGACTGTGTTTTCTGCCTCGTAGTGCGGAGCGACGGATTTCTGTTGGAGGCCCGTTATCGTCGCATTTCGGTCTAAAATTTCCTCAGAGCTACCCCGACATCCGATTTCAGCGATTTTTGCGGCGTTGGATTCACGAGAGGTAAATCTTCGACTTTCGTGTTGAGTGTTTTGCCTAGATTTGGGTTTTTGGCACGGATTTCGAGGCATTTCTGAGCCGCTGTTTTGTTGTGAGATTTCTGGACAGCACTCACTTCGCGGATTTTTATCTCCTCATCCGGACATCGGAATTCGACGATTCAAGAGCCTATCGACATCTACACTTCGCGAGGATCGTCGTGATATTTTTATTGGAATTTTAGGAAATTTATTTTCAGGTGAAATTCGCGTGTGAACAGTAACCTTGTTTGCAGATTTTTGAAATAGTAATTGTGTGTATGAATTGTGTATAATTGAGATGTGTTATTGTACCCAGGACTGTAAGAGCACTTTTCTGTGCTCTTTGCACTGTGGATCTGGGAAATTGTCGACTCCCGGACTGTTTATCTGTACCGGCTCGGACAGTTAGCGCGATCAGGTGGGTGATCCTGCTTTCAAATTCTATGGACTGCACTCTAATTCTACAAATATAGTAGCATGCATAGTTTATGAGCCAGATAATTTGTGTAAACTGTATGTTGGAAAAACCACTGTAGCTAATTGCTAAATCTGTCGATCTCTTGATAAGCTCTGCAACTTGGGAACTTAGTTTAGCAAAATTGCCTGTTATTTAATTATCATGTGCCATTAAACTACAGTGACTTGAACATACATCAGATTTATTTATCACCTTAGCTGTTCCACAGTGGTAGTACTCTTGTCACTCTGGTCATAGTGATCTTTTCCCCGAGTCGTGGGCCGGGAGGTTTATTAGCTGGGGATTGCATTGCACTCGCGTCTGGGGACCGAGTGGCGTCTGTAGCAGTCTGTAGATCGGCTTGCATTGAGATAGTGATAGTGATAGTGATAGTGACAGTGGATCTGGGATTTTTGGGACATGGTCATAGTGACAGTGTGGATTTTTAGCCAGTAGTGAGATAGTGATTGGATCATAGCCTGCATGTGCCACCTTTGTGCTGGACAGTGTTGCGCAGTTTTTTGACTCGAGCGGGTCGCTCCCCTCGAGTGCCACTCCGGAGTAGGCGAGACCGGGTTGTAGTACCGGCTTTGAGATTGAGCTAGATACCGGGTTGGAGTACCGGACATACCTACAGCAGTAGGTAGGCGCAGGTTTGACTGGGCCCGTTGTGGCAGTCAGTTTGGATTGGGTGTTCCGAGTTGAGTATCAGTTGTGGCATATCGTCCTCCTGTTCTTCCCCTTGAGCATTATAGATAGGGGCATAGTAGCAGTAGATATTTACTTTCCAGCTTTTCATACTGCATTTCTTTTATTACTTTTATCTCTAGTAGACTTAGTGGGCAGGCCGTCGGGCTTGTTGGCGGCACCCACTGAGAACTACTGTGGGAGGTAGTTCTCACACCCGTCGTGGTGTCTTTTCCCCAGGGACTTCAGCTCCAGTTCCTGCGGTGCCAGTTGCTGATCCTGCTCTTCTCGACCGAGGTAAGGGAGTCGCGAGATAGATCCCTTCCCCCTTCAGCTTCAGTGTTGTAGAGGTACCCATATATTTTGGTTGTGTGATGTTTGAGAGATTATGTAGTGAGGTATCGAGTTGTACTTTTCTGCTTTCTTTGAGAGACTTTTGTATTTGTGGTGAGGACTTATTGTATTATGAGAGTTGTACTTATTTTATTTCTAGCAGTTTACTTTGCTCTGATATCTGCTTAGTGTAGTATCTCCCTTTTGCAGGTTAGACGCTACGCCTCTACAGGGCTTCCTGTAGGGACGGCGGATCTGTTGGCGAGCCCGGGGTACAGTCTTGACCCCGGGGCGTGACAGATTAGAGTGGTATCAGAGCTTAGGGTGTAGGTCTTGAGGACTTAGGAACCCTAGGCTTATGGTTAAACCCTAGGATGACCCACGTGAGAGCCGAGACTTTTAGCGAAAGTCTTGATTGGGTATTTAACTCTCCCGAGAGGATAGGGACGAGTGATAGACATGTCTTCCTTTTGTAGCGACTATGTTGGCTGCAGACAACATAGTGCTTCGGAAAGGGGGACATGCCTTTTGACTTTCGCTAGATTGGGTCGAGTGTTGCTTCTGGTTTTGATTGTTTGTTTTGTCCCTCAGGTGGGGATGCCTCCTCGACGTTCGATGGTGACGCGCTCGCAGCCTTCGTCCTCTGAGCCCGAGCAGGAGGACTCGGGGCGAGGACCTCAGGCTGAGATTCAGGAGCTCCGTGCCCAGATGGCACAGATGGCTGAGGCGGCTAGACGCCAGGAGGAGGCAGTGGCGCGGCTGACGCTCTTATTGGAGCAGAGAGCACAGCCGGCAGTGGCACCCCCTGAGGCTTCGCCGGTGCCTTCTTCCCCTGTTGTGGCACCCCCTATTCCTGCTGAGCCGGTTTCGAGTAGGCCACCGGCCGGGGCGACGAGAGCGTTGACTGAGACAGAGCAGCGGGAGGTTGTTGATTTGCTGATGAGATTCCGGCGGTTCGATCCGCCCCGCTTTTCGGGCATGGGTGCTGAGCCTTGGGCAGCCGAGACTTGGATTACCACCATGGAGCGCCACTTTGAGAGCTTATTTGTGGATGAGAGGTATCGGGTTATTCTGGCTACCCATTTTCTGGAGAGCAATGCCGAGGCATGGTGGCGGCGTGTGCGACCAGCTGGTCCACCTGGGACGCAGCTTCTTTCCTGGACCGAGTTCCGGAGCATGTTGCTGGGAGCCTTCTTTCCTGAGAGTGTTCGACAGCGACTGGAGGAGCAATTGAAGAATCTCCGCCAGGGAGATAGGCCGGTGCAAATGTACATCGCGGAATTCAACCAGCTTTTGGCATGTGTGCCACATGTGGCCAGGGACGAGAGTCATCGTGTCTATATGTTTGAGAGAGGACTTCGCCGAGACATTTACCAGTTTGTCCGCTCCCGCCGACTGCAGACCTTGGAGGCCTCGATGGAGCAGGCTTTGTATGTGGAGAGTGGAGAGGCCGTGATGGATGAGGTATCTCCGGCCCCTGTAGCGACTCCTGGGGCGAAGCGCCCGGCTTCTCCGGAGGAGGGGCAGTCTAGTAGGCAGGGACCCCCGAGACCTCCACGTTCCCACTCGCAGGGCCAGGGGTACCAGGGACATCAGAGATCGGGGGCGTCTCGCCAGGTACAGCAGCAGCAGCGTCGACCCCCACGACAGCAGACTTTTCAGCAGCAGCGCCCAGATCGGTGTGTTATCTGTGGAGGCCCACATTTACCGACTCAGTGCCCGCAGAGACAGGGCCATTGTTTTCGCTGCGGGCAGGCCGGTCACTTTGCGAGCGTGTGCCCTAGAGCCGGCCATCCAGCTCCTTCATCAGCATCTGCACCGTTTGTCCCTTACCAGCCAGCCGATCCTTCTGCGGCCTATAGCAGGCCCGATGTTGCCTCATCTTCTTCCCGACAGCCAGAGCGACGTCCCCCGGCACCGAGCGGTCGTGTTTATGCCGCTCAGGTTGAGGACACTTCAGCAGCAGAGCAGGTCGTCGCAGGTATTAGTCTGTTCTCAGCAGTCCGTGCTCGGGCTCTTTTGTTACCAGTGCATCTCATTTATTCATCAGTAGAGATTTTGCATCTATCTGCATGGTATCAGGGCATGTGCATCTTAGTATAATTTAGGGGTAGAGATTTGTGACTTGCATTAGCGTTTGGATTCATCCGGGTATCTTCCAGCAGAGGCGAATTTTGGGCATGATCAGAACAACTGAACTTTGAACGGCGCGCCGATTGTTGTGTTGGTTCAGTTGCAGCTCCCCGACTCAGATTGAGCGCTTGGGATGGACCAGTTGGTGCGGTATCGTGCAACATTCGATTGCGAACGGAGAATAGTGGCCTTTCCGCAAGTTGGACGACAGAAGATCTTTTCCACTGGTTACCAAGGCATCCTTCCTGCAGCAGTGGCTTCAGCGGCTTTGGGTTAGGTGCGATTTGTCGAGCGTAGGTGGCGCCTAGGACTAGAGGGTTTGTCTCTAGGGGTCTTGGATAGGGTGGTGTTTCTTTTAGGGGCACGGGTAGACCGTAGCTTCCGTTTTGTTGCCGCAGCAGGAACGGCATCAACCCTCCTCTCCCTCTTTTCTCACTCTTGTGCTGAAATTCGCGAACAGGATGAAAGATACGAAAGACTACTCCAGAAGTAGGGACAGTGCCCGAACCTGTTCTTGTTGGTTTAGGGCAAGGGCACTGGTCTCTCGGAACTTTCGAACTTTTCGCTAATTTCAGTCGTTTTCTAAATTTGAGAGTTGGAGGTTGATGGCCTTCCTACTGGTGGAGCCCTTTCTTTTTCTGTTAAGTTTTGTAGCGTAATTCGAATAGTTTGGAGGCGTAGAGTTGGCCGTTCTTCTTAGTCCTCGGTGTTTGGGAATTCCTGAGCTTTATCCGCGGTTGGACGCGCTTTGTGGAGAGTTGTGGCGACTGGGGAGTTGGAGTTTGTGCTGATGGATGCTTACCTTTGGGCTTGGAGACTCCTTTTTGAGCCGTGTTTGTTTCGAGGACGAAACTTTCTTTTAGTGGGGGAGGATGTGAGGACCCGGATCCCCACGGCAGGGTTTACTGTGGGTTTGGAGATTTCTGGGTGTGTGTGTGTGCGTGTCGGGCCCCAGATTTGAGTTTCTGGTGAAATGGGAGCTTGTTTCCTTTTCTGGAAGTCCATTTTGGGTGTGTAGGGTGTTTGCGCGCTTAGTGGAGCCTTGATTGTGACCCGGGACGGAAAATGGATCAAGTCTACTCTTCCGGGAATTTTTGGGAAAATTTAGAAGCGGAATTTGGCCGAACGGACCTCGGATTTGGATTCAGCGCGCGAAAACGAGTGAAATGGACTATTTACTTGAATTTTTCGGAGCCCGGACGCGAAAACACGAATTTCGAGGCTCGGGTTACTGTTCCGGCGGCCGGAGAGGCGCCGGCGGCCGCCGGCGGACGGCGGAGCGCGGCGGAGCAGCCTCGGGCAGGCGGCGGAGCGGCGCGGGCAGGCGGCAAGCGGCGCGGGCAGGCGCGCGGTCCACCGCGGAGTCGTGCACCGTACGGATAGGACACGTGGCACTTTCCTGTTGGTCGGTTCAGCAGGCGCGGTCCACGGGATTTTGGCTCTGGTGCACGGTGAACCGAGGGACACGTGGCATTGTGTGGTTGGCGGGTTCTGGTGCACCCGGTCCACACGGCGGCGGCGGCTGAGGCGGTGCCTCGGGGCGCGTGCCCGACCCGGGTCCGGCAGCGGCGCGGCCGCGCACGTCGCGCGACGTGCGCGTTGACCGGGTCGGCGTGGGGGGCGCCACGTGGCGCCCCGTGGTTGGTCGGGTGCAGGCGTGCACGACCCACGGTCGGGACACGTGGCGTCACGGCATTGGTCGGCGCCGTGCGCCGGGTGCAGGGGGAGGTTTCCAGGGACACGTGGCGGCCTGAGGGCGTTTCGGGCGTGCACAGTAACGGGCCGGCCCGTTACTGTAGCCGCCCGAAAGTTTTCGGGCGCCCGAAAGTTGGGCCCGAAACTTCTTTAGCTTGCTTTTTGGGCTGCTTTTCCTTGTGGGCCTATAAATAGGCCACTTAGGCCGCGATTTAGAGCCCTTTCCGAGGGGAATTAGCAACTGCTCCCTTTACCAAATTTCTTCCTCTTTCTCTTGGGAATCTCCTGGTGAAATTTCAGAAAATCTGGAAGCCGCGACGACTGTGTTTTCTGCCTCGTAGTGCGGAGCGACGGATTTCTGTTGGAGGCCCATTATCGTCGCATTTCGGTCTAAAATTTCCTCAGAGCTACCCCGACATCCGATTTCAGCGATTTTTGCGGCGTTGGATTCACGAGAGGTAAATCTTCGACTTTCGTGTTGAGTGTTTTGCCTAGATTTGGGTTTTTGGCACGGATTTCGAGGCATTTCTGAGCCGCTGTTTTGTTGTGAGATTTCTGGACAGCACTCACTTCGCGGATTTTTATCTCCTCATCCGGACATCGGAATTCGACGATTCAAGAGCCTATCGACATCTACACTTCGCGAGAATCGTGGTGATATTTTTATTGGAATTTTAGGAAATTTATTTTCAGGTGAAATTCGCGTGTGAACAGTAACCTTGTTTGCAGATTTTTGAAATAGTAATTGTGTGTATGAATTGTGTATAATTGAGATGTGTTATTGTACCCAGGACTGTAAGAGCACTTTTCTGTGCTCTTTGCACTGTGGATCTGGGAAATTGTCGACTCCCGGACTGTTTATCTGTACCGGCTCGGACAGTTAGCGCGATCAGGTGGGTGATCCTGCTTTCAAATTCTATGGACTGCACTTTAATTCTACAAATATAGTAGCATGCATAGTTTATGAGCCAGATAATTTGTGTAAACTGTATGTTGGAAAAACCACTGTAGCTAATTGCTAAATCTGTCGATCTCTTGATAAGCTCTGCAACTTGGGAACTTAGTTTAGCAAAATTGCCTGTTATTTAATTATCATGTGCCATTAAACTACAGTGACTTGAACATACATCAGATTTATTTATCACCTTAGCTGTTCCACAGTGGTAGTACTCTTGTCACTCTGGTCATAGTGATCTTTTCCCCGAGTCGTGGGCCGGGAGGTTTATTAGCTGGGGATTGCATTGCACTCGCGTCTGGGGACCGAGTGGCGTCTGTAGCAGTCTGTAGATCGGCTTGCATTGAGATAGTGATAGTGATAGTGATAGTGACAGTGGATCTGGGATTTTTGGGACATGGTCATAGTGACGGTGTGGATTTTTAGCCAGTAGTGAGATAGTGATTGGATCATAGCCTGCATGTGCCACCTTTGTGCTGGACAGTGTTGCGCAGTTTTTTGACTCGAGCGGGTCGCTCCCCTCGAGTGCCACTCCGGAGTAGGCGAGACCGGGTTGTAGTACCGGCTTTGAGATTGAGCTAGATACCGGGTTGGAGTACCGGACATACCTACAGCAGTAGGTAGGCGCAGGTTTGACTGGGCCCGTTGTGGCAGTCAGTTTGGATTGGGTGTTCCGAGTTGAGTATCAGTTGTGGCATATCGTCCTCCTGTTCTTCCCCTTGAGCATTATAGATAGGGGCATAGTAGCAGTAGATATTTACTTTCCAGCTTTTCATACTGCATTTCTTTTATTACTTTTATCTCTAGTAGACTTAGTGGGCAGGCCGTCGGGCTTGTTGGCGGCACCCACTGAGAACTACTGTGGGAGGTAGTTCTCACACCCGTCGTGGTGTCTTTTCCCCAGGGACTTCAGCTCCAGTTCCTGCGGTGCCAGTTGCTGATCCTGCTCTTCTCGACCGAGGTAAGGGAGTCGCGAGATAGATCCCTTCCCCCTTCAGCTTCAGTGTTGTAGAGGTACCCATATATTTTGGTTGTGTGATGTTTGAGAGATTATGTAGTGAGGTATCGAGTTGTACTTTTCTGCTTTCTTTGAGAGACTTTTGTATTTGTGGTGAGGACTTATTGTATTATGAGAGTTGTACTTATTTTATTTCTAGCAGTTTACTTTGCTCTGATATCTGCTTAGTGTAGTATCTCCCTTTTGCAGGTTAGACGCTACGCCTCTACAGGGCTTCCTGTAGGGACGGCGGATCTGTTGGCGAGCCCGGGGTACAGTCTTGACCCCGGGGCGTGACATATGGTATCTGCCCAGCATCCCTACTGTATGCGCTATATCAGGCCTGGTATAGACCTGTGCATACATTAAGCTCCCTACTGCAGAGGCATAGGGTATTCTCTTCATATGCTCTCGCTCTAAATCATTCTGTGGACACTGTTTCTGATTGAATTGATCACCTTTCACAATAGGTGCAGTTGTAGGTGCACAATTTGCCATATTAAATCTTTCTAAAACTCTTTCGATGTAGGCTTTCTGAGATAGACCGAAAATTCTTCGAGATCTATTTCTGTGAATCTTTATGCCAATGACATAAGAAGTTTCACCCATATCCTTCATCTCAAAATTTTTAGAAATTTTCTTTTTGGTCTCTTTAAGCAAATTTAAATCATTACTTGCAAGCAGAATATCATCCACATACAGGACTAAGAAAATATATTTACTTTCACTGACCTTAAGGTATATACACCGATCCACGATATTTTCTACGAAACCAAATGTAGTAATTATATCATGAAATTTGATATACCACTGACGGGAGGTCTGTTTTAGTCCGTATATAGACTTCTTTAGTCTGCAAATAAGGTGACTGTTCCTATATGTGCTAAAACCTTCGGGCTGTTGCATGTAGACTATTTCCTCTATATCCCCATTTAGAAACACCGTTTTCACATCCATTTGATGTAGCTCCAAATCAAAATGAGCTACCAAAGCCATGATAATTCTTAATGAATCTTTCTTAGATACCGGAGAGAAGGTTTCATGATAATCAATGTCTTCTTTATGAGTGAAACCTTCGGCAACAAATCTGGCCTTATATCGCTCTATGTTACCTAAAGAGTCCCTTTTGGTCTTAAAGACCCACTTACAACCAACGATTTTGACTCCTTGTGGTAACACAACAAGATCCCAAACTCTATTTTCTGCCATAGATTTTATCTCTTCCTTCATGGCATCATACCAACAGGAGGATTTATCCCCCTGCATGGCCTCTGAAACCGTCCATGGGTCCTTATGGTGCCCAACATCATAGTTAGACTCCTGGAGATAGACTATATAATCATCAGGAATTGCCGATCTCTTTTGCCTTGAGGATCTTCTTAAGCCAACCACTCTCTCTAGGTTTTCATTATGCCGTGCAGCTGGCTCTTCATGGGGAGGTTCAACTGGTTTAGCATTTTCATACTCTATGATTGGTTGGTCTTCAATATGGTCATATTGATCTCTTGGAAGAGCAACTAAATAATCATCTCTTGATAGATAACCAGTTAAATCCCTTATTTCCTTAAAATCCATCTTTTGACGAATAACACTCCCACTAGCTTCAGAATCCTCAAGAAACTTGGCATTCATGTCCTCAACTATCTTTGACGAGTGATTTGGACAATAAAATCTGAATCTCTTGGAGTTTACTGCATAGCCAATGAAGTATCCACTGACTGCTCGGGAGTCCAACTTCTTCATATGCTGGTTATAAACCCTCACCTCGGTTGGACATCCCCATACATGCAGGTGATTTAAACTAGGCTTCCATCCTTTCCATAACTCAAAAGGAGTTTTGGAAACAGCCTTCGATGGAATCCTATTTAAAACATATACCGCTGTCTTTAATGCTTCACTTCAAAGAGATGATGGAAGACAAGAGTTGTTAATCATACTCCTTACCATGTTCATAAGTGTTCTATTCTTTCTTTCGGCAACACCATTTTGTTGGGGCGTGCCAGGCATCGTATATTGTGCAATGATGCCTTCACTTTTGAAAAATTGAGCAAATGGACCGGTCATTTGACCCTTATCCGTATGTCTTCCATAGTACTCACCCCCTTTGTCAGACCTTACAATCTTGATTTTCCTATCCAATTGTTTCTCTACCTCAACCTTATAAGCCTTGAAAGTATTGAGTGCTTCAGCTTTTTCAAATAAGAGATAGGGATACATATATCTAGAGTGGTTATCAATGAATGAGATAAAATATCTCTGATCATTGAAACAAGGAATTGAAAAAGGTCCACAGATATCTGTATGTATGATCTCAAGAATTTCAGAACTCCTTCTAGCACCTTTAGTGGTATTTGTGTTGGTATGCTTTCCCTTAATGCATTCCCAAAATCGGTAAAGTCAAGATCTCTTAGGATATTTTCTTTCACCAATTACTTTATTCTCTCTAAAGAGATATGAGCTAAACGCTTGTGCCAAAATGAAGAGGAGTTTTCCTTAAGAATGTTCCTTTTAACACCAATGCTATGATTAACATTAAAATTATTCTCAAAAGATCGACTCAAATTAAATTTGTACAAATCATCTACCAAACAACCATTGCCAATAATAACATTATTAGAGAAGATAGTAAAAGATTTATTTTCAAATAAAAATTTAAAACCTTTATTTCTCAGTTTAGAAATAGAAAATAAATTTCTAGAAAATCTAGGAACATAAAAAGTATCTTCAAGTTCAAGTACAAAACCAGTGCTAAGTTCTAAAATATAGTTTCCTACAGCTTCAACTTGAGATTTTTTTCCTTCTCCACTAAGTAAAATCCTTTCATTTGGCTTTAGCATCTTTAGGTTGTGAAAACACTGCATGGTATTTGAGATATGTATAGTAGTGCCAGAGTCAATCCACCATATGTTTTTAGGAACATTAACTAAATGAGATTCATACCAAATATAGATAGTTTCAATACATTTCTTCTCGAGCCAAGCTTTATACTTCAAGCAGTCCCTTTTCATGTGTCCCTTTTTCTTACAGAAGTAACATTGATCATTCTGGCCAGAATTATTTATTGGCATTTGTGTTGACTTCTTGGAATTGGAGACACTTTTTCCTTTTCCCCTTTTGCGCTGAGTAACCAAATTGACAGATTATGTCATAATTTCCGGCTTCTTCTGCTTAAGTCTCTCCTCTTCTTGAACACACATAGTTAGTAATTCATTTATTGACCATTCATCTTTATGTGTGCTGTAGGAGATCTTAAAGGGGTCAAACTCAGATGGTAATGAGTGTAGAATAAGATGGACTAAGAAAGCGTCGGAGATCTCAACTTTTAAAGCTTTTAGTTGAGCTGCTATGTTCCGCATCTCCATGATATGCTCACGCACACCCTTGGTTCGATCGTATTTGATGCCCGAAAGTCGCTTCATCAGCGTGCTAGCCAAAGCTTTATTGGAACTAATAAATTGCTCCCCAATGGCCTTTAGGTAATCCTTGACTTTATCACATTCTGGAATTGATCTCTTTATGCTTTTTGACACTCTAGACTTTATGAGCATCAAGCTTAAGCGGTTGGATCACTCCCATTTATCCTGCGCGAATTCCTGCTGTGGAGTTATTAGCCCCACTACCTTAGGCGGTTCCTCAATGCGCAGAGCCAAGTCAAGATCCATATAACCCAAAGTAAAAAAAATGCTTTCTTTCCAATCAGAATAGTCGTCCCCAATAAGCATAGGAATACGAGAAACATCACTGAAAAATGCAGTAGAGGAAGAAGCTGCAACAATAAAATAAATGTTGGACTTTATCGCATACTATGAGACAATAATCTTTAATTAGATAAATTCAACCTTCCTGTGGGTAGAGGCACTACATGCATAGAATTTACCTATTTTAATAATAAGACTAGCGGAAAACTAATTCCTAATAACTGAGAAAATGATTTGGAACAGGTTAGGTTACCAAAACAAATGGGAGAGGGAAGCACCTATGGGTATAAGAAAATTTGTTATCAAGAAATTCATTCCACTATCCTATTCCAGTCAAAATAAAAATAAAAGAAAATTGTAATTTTATTTGACTGCAATAAATAGTTAAAGTTTAATTTAATGTCAAAAATTCTTATGTGTTCTTCTTTATTTGCAGGATGCTGTGGCTAGTCCCAAATATAATGAAAAACACAAACAACTTTATATAACATTGAATAACTATTAAAATTAAATTAGGAATCTGTATGAATTTTCGGGTTAACCTTAATTCAATGTCATTTTATAAAAAATACCATAAACGATCATGTACTATGAGTAGAATGCTATGGCTACTTCTAAACATAGTTGATCTCAAAAAACTTTATATGATATCGAATGATCTAATATTTCATATTATTTCTAAACGCAGCGAAAATTATATAAAAAAAAAAATTTATACAACTTTATGTGACTCAAAATTTATAAACTGTATGAAGCCTATATAAACACTACTCTAAATTTTCATGATCGTCGTATGTGTGTTTAAAATAAAAAAAAAGTAATAATAATAAACTAAGCACACCACTTTATAATCATGAATAAATAAATAAATGAGTAGTACAAAATCATATATAACAAAAACCATGCGTTATATATAATTTTGATATAGATTTTTTTTATAATGATGAGTCACAATACAAAATATATCTATCCTCTTTTCCCTTTAATAATAATAATAATAATAATAATAACAAAAATATTTTTTCCGGGTTGAAGCCCCAACAAGGGCTACCACGTGTAGCCGCAAAAGGCTGCACTAAACGACACCTTGTGGGGCGCCTAATGCGGTCGCAGTGATGGTGGCGCCTTCCTCCGAATGTCGGTTCCGATGGGACCGGTCAACGCCACCACTTCTACTCCCTTATTATTATTATTTTTTTAAATAAAAAGGAAAACAAACAAATTCTAAAAAAAACAAAATGGTTTGGCTCCGATACCACATGTAATACCAAATAAAATTTTAGATCGTAGCTTCTGCCATGATTTTCAATTTCCTATACTTGATTGTAGACGACGGTTCTTCTTTTCTATTCGTCCTCGTGCACAATCTGTAAAAAACGGAAAGTTTCCTGTCTATTCCCTTATCCCCGGAGATGGAGCCGTCACAGAAAATTCGAATTAGGATTAGACCGGGACTCCCGTTATGTCATATATATATATAACCGAATGTAAGAATGTTTTAATCACGTCCGTCCATCAAGGATGTGCCCAGATACATCCTAACCAATTGGATTGATTGTATCTTTAAAAATCACTTTGAATAAATTACGTAGGTCACATCCAATATATCTTTGTAACACCATCACCGTAGCCGTCATTTCCGCACATGCCGTTCCACTTCTCCTCGCTTTGAGAGGTTGGGTCTTTAAGATACCTCGAGAGTTAGTTAGAAGAGAACCAATTTTTTTTTTTTAAGATAAACAGAAAAAGACAAAAAATAATACAAGAACATTATTGTTTTTGTAGTATAAATAGAATAGTACAGAAGCGCGCGTGTTCCGTTCATCTGCTTGAATTGGACCGAATTTGGATGGTTACTTTGGACTTAATCGATTCTCAGCTGCTGAAGTTGTAGGGACTCAGAATCTCGAAATGATCTTATAAAATGATTGAAATTCTTGGAAAAAGAATAGTTACGCTGCTGCTACTACTACGTATACGTACTAGTACTAAATCACACTTAAGAATTGGCATGTGTGTATGTTGTTGTTGTTGTTGTTGTTGTTGTTATCTGAGTTAATTAGGATCTTGTTTTCATTACATGCACAATATTTACTTATAGCCTTCGTACTTCAAAATCAAATCCTGCTTTTCTGATATGCTCGAATCTAAAACAAAATAAAATCATGATGATAATTTTGGCCAACTCAGAAAGCTCCGAGATGCTTGTCTCTTGCCAAACAATATATATATATATATATAGTTAGTTCATCAGAGGAGTTAGATTTTCTATTACCCTTTATATCCAACAATGACACTTCATTAATAGTCGTGTGCATGTGGGAGAGTGTGAGGGAGTTATATATAAATATATAGTTTTCAATAAAGTATAACTTTCAAGTTCACAGTATACTGCTAAGTGGCATTTTTCTAATTAATTAGAAGCACTTAACAAGTATATTAATAAATATGAATAATTGCTTGTGTACCCCTGAAATCTGAAGAAATATCTAATTTATCCTTCTTATTTTTTTCTTTCTAATATATCCCTCATACGTTCCACCGTTATTAAAAATACCCCTACCGTTTTCCTTTGTTAAGTTAACTAGGGTTAAACTAGAGTTAAATAATAATCGGAGTTGAAAACTATCAGATATACCTATTTTGCCCGAGTTTAGGGTTTTAGGGTTTAGGGTTTAGGGTTTTTTAGGGTTTTAGGGTTTAGGGTTTAGGGTTTTAGGGTTTAGGGTTTAGGGTTTAGGATTTTTTAGGGTTTTAGGGTTTAGGGTTTAGGGTTTATGGTTTTAGGGTTTAGGGTTTAGGGTTTTAGAGTTTTAGGGTTTAGGGTTTTAGGGTTTAGGGTTTAGGGTATATTTGAAAGGGCAAAATGGTAATTTCACACAGATAACGGCAGTTCCAAACGGTACACTAACAGAGTTTAACTTCAGAGGTATTTTGGAAAGAAGTTGGAACGTAAGAAGGGTAGTTTTAATATTAGCCTTTTAAGAGGGGTAAATCTGAAACAGAATAATTTTTAGGGGTATATAGAAAATTGCCCCTAATAAATATCACCAACCAAAATGCTTCACAAATAAAGGGTACGTAGCTAAAAGAAGTGTCTATTTAACTCTTACACACAAATAAAAGCTGAAGCTTAATTCATGTGCGTTTTTCTTCAATATTTTCTGTTGAAGAAGCTGATTAAAGATGGTAGCAATTAGGCAATGAAATTCGTTTGATTCGTATCTTCAAATTAATTAAGCTTCCTATGAAGAAACTAAACATGTGCTAACTGTAGAAACTCGAAATATTTTATTTTAATAAATAGAGTAAAAGTGAATTTTGAGCTGGTTTGAATTTAAAAGACCTGTGTTGACCTATTTGGTCAATCCCCAGTGTGCAAGTTGCACGATTTACGAGGCAAAAAGGCTACTTTCCAATCCAGACATGATCTTGGAAACCCGAATTGACCGTTGCGATCGTCTCGTCGAACTGAACGAGATTCATATTCAGCACTTTTCGATCTAACGGTCGGATCTTCCAGAAATCGATGAAGAAGCGGGCAAATTGCCGCGACCAATGTAACAGTGGCATGCTGCACAGGGCACTTAAGTGATTACTGTAGATGAACAGTAACCCCCTATTTTGAATCTCCCTCGGTTGCAACGCTGACCAATTCACTGTCCGGAATTCGAATATAGTGAACCAGGTAGTCGATTTGATCGGTTTCGTCGTTCTGAATGCAATGGCACTGACGAAATTTGCATTTGACGAGCCTAAAGCATCGTAAAGCGTGCCGAACTGTATAATTTACAGTATAAGATGGAATTTAAAAATTTTGGAGCGAAATTTTAGCGAACCAAAATCGCGACCTGATAGGTTTCGTCGAGCCGGACGTCGTGGCGGTGTCAGATTTTCAGTTTGACAGTCCGGTTGTCTCGAAAAGCGTGAAATACGGCCGAAAATATGATAAATTGCGCGAAAACCCTATAGTTCGTGCCTCGAAAAGCGTGCAACTGCTTAGTTAGGGACCTAACTGTGAAATAAACATGCTGTAAAGGACCCAGCTCCAAATGGCATTAGTAGGGGGACTAAAGTGCAAACATACCTTAAACACTATATAAACACACATGCATTGGGGTTAGGGTTCTTTCAAACCCTAAGCCTTAGCCCAAGCCCCAGCCGCAGCTTCTAACAACCCTCCTCTTCTCTGCCGTGCTCCCCGGAGCCACCCCGCACCAGCCGCCGCTTCGCCGCCGGAGAAGAAGAAATAAGGAGAATACTACTCTTCTCGAGTTTTGGGGGTAACGAAGCAACCAGAGGAGAAGTGAGTGCGCCAAGCATCTTCTGAGGGTGCTCCTGTGAGGTCGACACCCAGCCTGGGTGAAGCCGCCGCCGGCGCCGCCGCGGCCATCATTCTTCTTCTCCAATTATTCCGGCGAGGTAAGAGGATGGAAGTAAATTAATTTAACTGGCTCGGGGGTATGTCTAAAAGTGTTGCTGACGTGGATACGACCTTTTCTGTGAAGTCTGGTCCATCGCCGTTCATCCCCGTCGCAGGCGGGAGAACCTTGTCGCCGGAAAGTCTTGATTTGGCCGATCTTGGGCGCGGGCTTCTTCCAACCGTTGTATTCAAGATCAGACCGTTGAGACTGGTCTTCCCGGCGTCTGCAAGCTTCCCTGGAAGTTTGGTGAAGATCGGGCCGAGATCCGAGTCGTACGAAGATGCCCTAGAACCGGGTGTTGGTGTACCTCGCCGGAAATCCTCCAACCGGCGCCGCCGCTTGCTCCCGACCCCAGCCACGCCTGCAGGAAGCTTTCTGGCGTCGAGGTGATCCTCTTGATCCAGTTGCGTCGGGCCTGAGGCCGCCGACCGGATTTCGCCATTAACACCCTCGTTTTCCGGCGAACTCATTTTCCGGTGAACTCGGGGCTTCGCGCGGTGGGAAACCAACTCAGGTACGTTCATTTGGTTATTTTGGAGCTCCCCAAACCGTTGCATGTGAACTTGAACGTGGGATTTCATGTCTCTGCAGTTGCACCCGAGATCCACCCACCCTTGAGCTCCGGTCGCCGGCGCCGCCTCCTAGCTCCGACCAACGACTCAGGTAGGTCCTAATCTTCGTAATTTAGATTTTCCATCAAGTAGCTTGGGTCTAAAGTCTCTGTAAGTTATGTTGTCCCGACCTTGATAATTACATGATAATTAGGGTGTATTCCGGCCACCGCCGTTGCCGGCCGCCGCCGCCGGACCTGGCTTGGTCCGGGCTTTTTCTGGGAGCACATGGGAGCTGATGCTCTCTTCTGTTGGCCTTAAGGTGTAGGGTTGGTTCAAGTGGGTGCAACCCGAGCTTGGTTCAATTGAAGGTGTTGCTCCGGCGATCTCTCCGACCATCTTCCAACCGATATCAGGTGAGCACCACTGTCTCTGGTACTTAGTATGCACCATGCTCACCATTAATCTCTGTTTGAGCAAGTTTATTTCATGTATTAGCTTAGTGTCTTTTTGGGCCTTAAGCGATTATGGGCCAACTTTGTGTTGGGGGCCACCCACTGGCCCAAGCCCATGAGCACGGACTTCGTCTCGTCGAAACGGACTCGACGGAATTTACGGTACAGCTTTTGGATTCCCGGATTGGGAGATCGAGTCGAAACAGTGCTTAGATTAGCGTATTTATGCAATTTTAGAATGTTTTAGGTACCTTGATGCAAAAATAACGCTCTGGCTGTCTTTAGACAGTGTTAACCCTTCTACGTAGCATTTTATTTGGGGTCCATAGGCCCCTGTTGAACAGAAATCGGAAAGTGTATCGTAAAACGGCAAAATCGTCGATTTTACGGATTTCGGTGCGAGTTTGCGTTCCAGTTTTGATTATGGATTGCTGTTGTTGACCCAGGTTATCCCCGACACTGTCCTGGCTGGTCCAGTGACTTTAGTTTTCTGTCGGGAGACTCCAAAGCCAAAATTGGCTTTTCGGGAGTCGTGCAAGTATTGTGGCAGCATCTCGACACAGATATTTACGATTGGGTCCCTGTCTGCCCGAACAACTAAAATATGTTGTTTAGGGACAGCAGAGGGAGTTTTGTAGCATTCGGATATTTGTAGACCGTTGGCGGGTCATATCTAGTAGTTTCTGTGGTTTTCGGGAATTCCGATTTAAGCCTAGTTTCGGCTAAGTTCCCCGTACTAGCAACATATTACTGTTCTGTTGTCGGGGTGGGTACGAGTGAGTCTGTTATTGATCCTAGTTATTTGATTCAGGTTCTTGCAGTCTGACTCCGGCCCCCGAGCCTTCTGTTGGAGTCGTTGGACCGCCTACATTCAGGTGGGTTACTTTCGATCCGGGCTTTAGCTTTTTGGCCCTCTGGTTGCTTTAGTCCAGTCGGACACCTGTTTTTGGATTAGCCTATTGATTTGATCCATATGACCCATGATGACTTCATCTATATATCACATGATCTCCCCGATAGATATTGATTCCTCTGGATTTGTCATATACACCTGTGCTTGACATTATCTGTTTACGATTAGTTCCGATGACTGGATCTATATGCTAGATGATTATTTCTGATAGACCTTGATCTACATGAGACACATCATATATATCTGTTCATCAGCTCTTATATTTCAGTACATAGATCTGCATGATTAGATGATACTTGTTGATACTTGTCACTTGAGATACTGCTTTACATCCTGATATGCATGATTGATTGATCCTGATCGATAGATGTTGACTGATGATTCCCTGTTGGGATCTCGGCATGTTGCCGACTACCCGGTCACTAGACCGTGAGCTTGAGCATTTGCATGATTGATCGCCCGCACTGCTGTACTTCACGAACATGGCCGGGGTCGCTCCCCGTGGAGCTTGTTCTTTACCGGTAAAGTGGTCTGGTATACGACCCGTGACTCCCAGGTTAGTGCCCAAGGGTGCCGGAGTGTTGACTCCCAGGTTAGTGCCCGAGGGTGCCGGAGTATGTCAGCCAGGTTGGTGCCAAGTTCGGCAAGGTATCCCTGAGGTCTTGTTGACCAATATGGTGGCTTTTGATTGGGTGTTTGGTAGTTTCCTTATTGATGCATATGTTGCCTGTTTAGCCTGCTCTTATTAACCTATGTTTGCTCCAGATTGTATGAGATTGCTTTTAATGTCAGCTTCAAAATATATCAGCATGCCTTTATGGTTCAGTACTCATTATGTGCAGTTACTTGATTATGCTTCATACCAGTTTGGTTATCTTATTGATTATATCCAGATTCTTGTATTACTTACCTGCAGTTTCATTACCCTTGATTATCTACCTATTCAGTATCTGTGGACTTTTGCTGATTATCAGTAGATTTTATTGATTATTCAGCTTTACCTATTGATCTATCTACTATCCGCAGATTATTGTATCCAGTAGGTACGATTAGCTATTTCTCGGCTCGTCGTGCCCACTGGGATACATGTACAGTGTATCTCACACCCCCTGGGTGACCATTTTTCAGGTCGCTTGGGTGATGGGATGTCGGGACACGTTGGTGAGGCGATGACGATAGTATCGACCCCTATGTAGTCAGTATATTTCATTTTCCGCATTTCGGTTAATTATTATAAATTGACTAGTTTGCATGCGTAGTTTAGACTACTCTGATATGGACTGATTATGATTAGCCGTGCATATATAGGAAAGGCTCTGTCCAGTTGGGCAGGGAATTTACTATACATGTGGCGGTCTGTTACGCCCGGTTTGTGAACTCTGATTTAAAAAAAAAAAAAAAAAAAAAAAAAAAATTTAGCCTGCTTTTCAAAACTCGGGGCGTGACACTAACAAATACTGCTATAAAGTTTTGCATTTAAAAAGTTAAGGGCTTTAATTGAGCTTTTGTGTTTAATGTAAAATTTACTTATTATTATTATTATTATTATTATTTTTATGAATAACGCTAAATAATATTTGTGAGCTTGAAACATAATGTAAGAATTTGAAGTATTTATTGTTAATAAAAAATGTAACTTTGATTTTTATTCATCATTTTTTTTTTTTATATATATATATATTCAATAGCCAATTATATAGTTCTACAGGTATATATTGGTATTTTTGACAACTAAAATATAGTATACTAGTGCTGTTAATTAATTTTTTTAATTCAATCTAGAATTTAATAAATTAAACAAAAAACTTTCAATAAAATCATTGATTACTAAAACAATTATTCTACA
The DNA here is from genome assembly GCA_029168755.2 of Tillandsia fasciculata. Taxonomy (NCBI): domain Eukaryota; kingdom Viridiplantae; phylum Streptophyta; class Magnoliopsida; order Poales; family Bromeliaceae; genus Tillandsia; species Tillandsia fasciculata. The sequence goes on along the minus strand of CM054937.1, from coordinate 5,851,302 downwards.
TAGTAAATAAATTAGCTAAATAATAATTATGTTAATTTAAAAATTAAAATATATAAACCAATTAACTATTCTTATTATTCAAGTTATTCAAAAATTTGCAAGTTAAGTCAAATATAGCCGCGCGGTACGTAGCTTTAATTCACGTCAAAATATAGAATAAATCATGATTTCCTATTATCGTATAAATTATTACATTTAGATGCAAATAATTTTTAAGTGAACTAATAAAAAATTAAAAGTATTATGAATTAAGATATCTTTAAAATTAATGTTTAGAATGAATCCTACAATTATTATTGAGAGATAGAGCCAAAGAAAATTAAAAGTCTTAAACTAAAAGAAAATTAAAAATCTTATACTATTATAACTAACTGCTATATATGCATGAAAATAAAAGATAAATTAATATTTTAAAAATAATATAGTTATAAGTATATTAATAGTTTAAAAATAAAAAATTATAAAAGAATAGTTATAAGTCCTTGCATTGCACGAGCCACTTATTAGTTAATAATAATAAATAAATTTAAGAATTTTTGGACCTGCAAATTATTAATACTAGTTCACTACAACAAAATTAGGTTATAGAGACACATTTTTGTGACATTTTTGTATAAGTGTCCTATCTATATTCCATCTATATCCAAAATTAAGTTATAGGAATATATTTTTGAGACACATTACAATAATGTGTCGCTATACATTCTAGCGATTGCACATATAGCGACACTAATAATAAGTATCGGTATTTTTATCAGCAGCACTTTTTTTTAAAATTTTTAGAAATACTTAAAAATATCACTATAAAATAATTTTATTGTAGTGGTGGCTAGGTCATTACATTTAGTATCATAGTTGATTTGCCAACTAAAAGTGTGAGATGGAATTATCTTGGGCTAGAGAATATAATCTGACTAAAACAACAGGATCTAAAAAGCGGAAGTCTGTAAAAGGAAAGAAATATGAATGAAAATATAAGTAGAGACCCTACTACTAATAATTGGGCTTAATCATTTTGGGTCGATAGCTTGAGCCGAATGAGTTATTAGTGCACCGTTGGTACATCTATCCCACAATAAAATACAACTGTGTACAGTGAAACTCACAATTCGGATTGATACATCTATACCAATGTAGTAATCAACACTGGTAGGGATCTATCTCACGACTCCCTCGCCACGATTCGTCAATCCAACTGAAGCAGGGACAGAAGGGAAACCCCTACAAAACTGCCACCAACAGAGGGTGTGAGAACTACTAGTAAAACCAGTAGCCCTCAGTGGGTAAATCCTCAAACCCCGACGTACCCACCAAGTCTACCAGAGGCAAGAAAAGGAAAGAAAGGTGGTAAGCTATGAGCAGAACTACGGATAAAAGGAAGCTACCACTACTATGCCTTTAAATGCAGTGCCTGAAAGAGTAGCCATATGAATGCATCAGTGAATGTGCCTGCCTGAATAAACCCAATCTAACCACCAGTAAAAACTGGCACTGCCTGCTCTGCTGTCGAAATCAAGAACTTATCCGCGGGATACAGACCGGCTCCTGACCGGCACGGTCGCATCCCAAAATAAGTAACAGACCGGCTCCTGTCCGGCATGGTCGCACACTCCGGAGTGGCACTCGAGGGAAGCGACCCACACGAGTAAAGTATCTCTGTAACAAGTATCATAATATAGCAGGACTGGATCATGACTCTGATCGAAGTGGGAAAATCCATCCACTAAAGAAAGTCCGATCCCCTCAATCTGATGCAATAATAACCGTCCGGTCAACTGCCCAAAGTCCGCGGTCGCCGCAATACCCTGCCAACAAGTCCAGCCTGTCTTAGATCCCAAGAATCTGACTACACTATCCCAAACCCCCTGCTCGCACCCGAGCTACAAGTACCCTGAGTCTAAAATGAAAGGAGAAAAGTAGAAAGTATGGTTTCTCCCAAGTCAAGTTCCAGCATGATAGTGTAGCAGAAAAAAAGGTGGCCTATCTAGATGTCCATACAAGCATGCAAGAGTCCTCATGATGATAAAAGAAATACAAATATCAATGTTCTTACATTTATTAGAGCATGTGATTCCAGAATAATAATGATTGCATAAGAATACTAAGTATCAACATGACATATGCCAGCCTATACAACATGCATGTTACTCACAAGGTATTAATCGGCATTCATTATAGCATGGTATTCCAATCTCTAATAATAAATCTCAAATGAAGGTTGGTTACTAATATGATATCCATTGAACTCATATAAGCATGCAAGTTTATCCACAATGTGCAACCAACATTCTAACACAAGTGTCACTCTAATATGCCTAGTGGGTAAGTCAAAATAAGAGGTCCATAACGATCACCCACACCTGAACCATCCATTTGCACATAATGTAGGTCGATGATCAAGTTACCCGTTTACTCTCACAAAGTATAGGATAAAGAAGTGTCACACATAATCAACATCACATAAGGTGGTACAACGCTTGTCAAACCTCACATTCATACATGAATATGCTAAGAATCATTTAACATTACTTAATCATGGACATTCAATCATGTATCACCAATGAATAGTCTAAGGCTCCACAACCTTCATTGATCTCACATAGGATGAACATAGAATCCACCAACAACATTCATTTCCACATAAGCTAGATCGCCGACCAACCACAATACACAATCTCACATAAAGTAGTCTAAGGATCAACCATTATGATAAATATCACAAGATGTCGAATGATGATCAACAAGGTCAATTATTCTCATATAGATAAGTCAAGAATCATTTAACATACAACCTCTCATGACATAGGTTCAAGGATCATCAACACTATCACTCTCACATAACCATGATAACCAATCTCACCTAAACCAAATAACATTTCACATAAAACCATATTAATTGTTCTCACATAGCAACCATGTCCTTCTCACATCAACCAACGGTGCAAGCCGCAAAACGGTGCAAGTCGCAAAACGGTGCACACTCTTCAAGGTTGCACGCAAAACGGTGCATGCCGCAAAATGGTGCACATTCTTCAAGGTTGCACGTAAAACGGTGCACGTTCATCAAAGTTGCACGCAAAACGGTGCACGTCGAAACGCCCGGCGGTATTTTGCGCAGCAAAACGGCGCAGTAAATCACGGTCCCTAACATGCACAACAGCATGGGGTCAAATCCAAAACCCAAAAAGGAAATCTCAAAACTATGCCGAAAATACCGCATAATAACATACAGGACCTACCTCGACACCGTCGCGCTGTCCAACGCGTGCACACGCGTCCATCCGGCTTCTTGGTACACCTTGCGCGCGCACCACGGGGTCCTCGGCGTGATCGCGGCACCCCCCAAAAAACCCCCACGAAATCCTCCTCCCTCCCTTGAACGCTCGGTTTGGAGCAAAAGGAGAAAAAGGGAAGAAATGGGGCATTTTGGCCCTTTATAGGCCGAAATCCCCGATTCGGGCGCATGATTCGGGCGCCCAAATCGCAGTTTCGGGCGGCTACAATAGCTGCACGTGCGCCCGCGCGTCAACGCCGCGCCCGCGACGCGTCGCCTCACGCGTCGCGTCGCACAACGCGGCCAATGGGATGCCGACATGTGGCATCCCGTGCCCCCGCGAGTCAGTGATCGGTCACATCGCGGCTGACTAGCGAATGGGGGCCCGACATGTGGCCTACCCCCGCTAACACGCGTCAGGGCTGCGCGTCTTCCCGATGCGCGCCTGTCGCCCCGGCTGCTTGGGCCAATGGGGCGCCGCCACGTGGCGCGCCCCCACCTGCCCCGCGCACCTCGAGTCGCGCGCCCTTGCGCGTTGCCCGCGCGTGCCGTGCCTCGAGATTTGCGCCCGAGCCTTGAGATCCGTGCCAACTGCCTCGGAATCCGTGCCAACTGCCTCGGGATCCGTGCCACCTCGGGATTCGGGCGCTGCTACAGTAGATTCGGGCGCTCGCCCGAGCCCGAACCGGGCTGCTACAATGAATCGGGTTCGCTACAGTGCAGCCCGGTTCGCTGCAACCAAAAAAACCCGGCCTGCTACAGTATTTTCCCTGCGCCTGAAACCAACTTTCGGGCGCCCGAAAGTTTGGCGCAAGTCCGGTTTTGCCCGTTTTCGCCCGTTTCTCGCCTGTTTTTGCTCATTTCTCGCCCGTTTTCGCTCAAATTTGACAGGCAGCAACAGTTTAACTTGATTTACCTCAAGGTACTTTAAATTTTCAGTTTGGACCATTTCTGAGTCGCCCAAAGCCTCGATGTATTTAGAATCGCTGGCGAACCCCGTTCTCACTGCCCGAGTATCCGACTGACGCAAAACTTTTACTGTGGCCCTAAAACATAATTACGGAGCTCCCAAAATTTTCTTAGAATTTTTTGACATTGTCAATTTTCTGCTAAAAATCTGGGCCCACTTTCTCATATAAAATTCTAGAAGCCTTCTTTTTAATCCGATTTCGGCCCAATTCACTTCCAGATCATCATTTACTTCTCTAAATTCAATAAAAATAGTATTTCATACCATTTTTATTTATATTTATTTATATACCAAAAATCTGGTACATTACATTCTACCCCCTTAAAGAAAGTTTCATCCTCGAAACTTAAATCGCACCTCGACTCAAGTTCGATCGAGTGTGAGGAGTCTTGCTCCCAATGCTGGGCCTACTATATGTCGTTACTAGGCATCATATTGCCTGCTGGACAAAACTACACGAACATCCCGTTCGTGGATCCCTAACTCCACTAAGGGAAATCTCAGACCTTGTGTCTGGCCATTCTCACTAAGTAGGTGAAAGACACAGTCGAGCACTTGCTCCCCCAATTGCCACGAATGACCCAGTCTTTACTTGAGAAATTTCTCGACAATTTCGCAATCGTTTTTCAATAATAAGCTGAGCCAGGTTTCGACCCTGGGACCTGTGGGTTATGGGCCCACCACGCTTCCGCTGCGCCACTCTGATGTGGATGGCATAGACCAATCCACGAGTTCTCAGCTATCCCACACGCTACTAGCGCTCGGAGTCCACGAGTTATTAGCTAACCCGTCTATTTCGGACTACTAATAGGTTCACAGACCAAGGTCCAATATAGGTCTATAGCCCAACTACTCGCCTGACAATGTGCAACGGCTCTCACCAGCACGCAGATCCAATCATCACCAGCCCTATGGTCGGGTCACATCTACACTATCAGTGTACTAACAGTCTCAAGGCTCATATGTGGCTTTCCACATCCTCGGGTCATCGCTCGGACTACCGCCCCGACCAAAATCTCTATCATGCCCCGCCCTTAGGCCTCGGGCCGCTGTCTCTCACAACCGACTGCGCCTGCCCACTGGGCTACAGGCCCACAGTCCACATATATGGTCTAGGCACGGGTCGTCCCAAGCGAACCCACTAATCGTCGTCACGTGACAACTACACTCCACTGAGCAAAAACCCACTAACTAGTCGTCAATCCATGACCCCAACAACCTATCGACTCTTGTCACACCTAGCATAGGCTAAGGTGACACTTAATCAGCCCTCTCTAGCTGAACGATACTTGTGCTCCGCGAGTACCTAAATGGTTGGGCGTCCTACGCCTCCATGCTAACTCGCAAAACCCAGTGTTAAGCGATTTGCTTCAGCACACCTATGGCTCCTGTGCACCTCTCCTAACTGGGTTGAGGCACTACAATAACGGTTCACCAACTCCGGTGATTAACACGCGAACCCTGTGGTGGCAACCCTTGCCATTATACCGATCCGTCGGACCGGCACCACAAAATTCTCGCTCCATTGTGAGGTTCTCGAATCTCGAAGCCCATTCTGGGCCCCACTAACTCCACCATGCGGCAATTTAGCCACAATCGTCACGTCACACGGTTACTACCTTCATCAGGGGCGAATTTTTGCCACCCGGCCCGTAAGTCTATCTTGCCCTAGCCCTTAGGACGTATTAACTTGGCTCTTGCAACATAGCGATCACCATCGTTTCGTGAGTCGGTCTCTCACTGGACCTTTCTAACCACACTTTGCTAGCAAACTAGCTGACACAAGCTTATGACACCCCTTGCTGAAGGTGCAGAGTGCGCCGACAAAATGTAACGACCCAGCCCACTAGCAATAATAACTCGTTGGGCTCAAACCACAGCCCAAAATGTTTAAGCCCAGTTATTATTACTAGTGTCCATGTCCTCTTATATACCCAAACACATCCACATGCGCATCCGATGTGGGACTATTGGGGTGTCACAGACTCCCTCCGTTTAGGCCTGACGTCCTCGTCAGCCCAAACACACACACAACAGCCCAAGATCACCAGGCAATGTGAGACTTGTCACGCTAACCCTGTCATCTAGACCCAGACTCAGCCGAGACTCGCCACACACTTCCGGCTGGTTATTGGCTCTGATACCAAATGTAACGACCCAGCCCACTAGCAATAATAACTCGTTGGGCTCAAACCACAGCCCAAAATGCTTAAGCCAGTTATTATTACTAGTGTCCATGTCCTCTTATATACCCAAACACATCCACATTCACATCCGATGTGGGACTATTGGGGTGTCACACAAAAGCTCGGCGGCCACCGCCACTCCCTCTACTGTCGCCCCTACATGCGGCTACACCGTATGCTCATGCGTCATTTATACAGCCTTAGCTTGCTATGCTATCAGCCACTGGAGCCTATCGATCTGCTCCGACTGTCACCTTGACGCTTTATCTAGGCGCCGGAATCCGCCTTCCTGCCGGCGGGAAATTTTTGCTTGTCGGCAAGAAGCTTCCGTCTGCTGCTGGACCATACTAATAAATGCGGCCACCTGCTATCGCAGCTTGTGTACCTTGTTCGACCCAGAGCCCTCTCGTGGCTCGAGTTGAGACAAGCGCGTCTGCTTACATGGTGTCATCGCTAATATGCACACCACATGAAATGATTAGCCCAAATTTAGCCATTTGAGCAATGCATAAACTAAATACCAGTAAAAAGGCTCGTCGACCCAATCATGCGAAAGTATAAGAGGGCACTCCATTTCATCTCCAACAGTACGTTGTCGACCGCCAACGTAGATGTCCGAAGAATGAAAGCTCATCACCCTCGGTCAGTCCCAACAACCTTTTTGGGAACAACAATACCCAATCAAGTACTTTCGCCCAATAATCCACACACTCTCTCGTGCTAATCCCTAGGGTCTCCCTAAGGTTTACTAACCACCTAGGACTATTTCTAGTCTCGATACCACTCTAATCTGTCACGCCCCGAGACCGCCAATTTGTACAGTTCGGGCACGCCAACAGACCCGCCAATCGGGTATGACCTCTCACTACCCGAAAGGAATGGTAACATCCAAAATAATACATCAAGTGTATGCGGAAGCTCAATATCAGAGTACTAAAATCACTACTAATTTAAAACTTTCATTCAATAAATAAGTTTAGAACTGTAAATGAAAGCAGGATATGAGTGAACTATAAATAACTTTATTACATTTCCATCACTCAACTTGCAACTGAACAATATTACAATTCTTTTACATCATTTTCTCACAATACATAGTTCACTCAAAATATAAAAAGGTACATCTGCTAGACCCTCTAGGCCTCTATGCTGCTGGGCCCTTGCCCCCGTCGTATGTCTCGACCGCTGTATCCGGACCTGAAAAAATGGTCATCCGAGGGTGTGAGAACTACAACAAAGTTCCCAGTGGGTTGAACCACCGAGAAAGAATGTCCTACACCGCTTGGTTCCATTGGAAGTAATAATAGTAGAATGCTAGGAAAACTATAAATCTTGATTTAACATGCTGAAATGCATATAAAAATATCACTACACTATCTGTGTATAATCATCGACCCAATACTACTATGTCCAGCCATACCAGGCTACTACTATCCATAAACTCAGCCACTATGCCACTGTAAAAGAGGGTCAAGCTACTATCAATACACTATCTGTGTCAAGCTAACTTGGCCACCTTGGCCACTCTATCATCTCTTTATTCTTTCATATTTTGGTGCTTTAGTTAAAGTTAAACCCTGGGAAATTCTTGTCCAACGGGCCCCAGCTCGGTAGTCATGCTACCATAAAATAAGATTTCTAAGGTTGCCAATAACACACCCCCGAAATTTGAAATAGTCCTATATATAAATGATATAATAGGACTAAACTTCTTAATCCGGCTATAACATTTTGGGTGGTAGTAAGACCCAAGAGGTTAAGAGAGTTAAGCGTGCTAGAGCTAGAGTAGTTCTAGGATGGGTGACCCCCTGGGAAGTTGGGGTGTCACAATTGGTATCAGAGACAATCACCAGTCGGAAATGTGAGATAAGTCTCGGCTGAGCCAGGGTTATATAGCGGGTAGAGTGTGGCTCCCCGGCTAATGACCGTTGTAGGTGGAGTGCAGCTCCCTACAAGATCGGCTAAGGCTAGCGAGACGAGTCTCACATCGCCTGGTACTAGTGAGTGTGCTTGAGTCTGACGTGGACGTTAGGGCTTAAAGGGGGGAGGAATGTGACACCCCCGGAATTTGAAATAGTCCTATATATAAATGATATAATAGGACTAAAACTCTTAACCCGACTATAGCATTTTGGGTGGTAGCAAGACCCAAGAGGTTAAGAGAGTTAAGCGTGCTAGAGCTAGAGTAGTTCTAGGATGGGTGACCCCCTGGGAAGTTGGGGCGTCACACCCGCAAGTGTTACGCCGTCCTACGGGAGAAACGTGCCAGACGGGTCACTGCCCGGGAGAGGGACACTGCCCATAACTCCAATAAGGGCTACGTTTCACCCCCGAAGGTACGCCCGTTTTATCTTTTTCTTTTCTTTTCTTTTCTTTTACTTTTACTTTAGCACTTAGCCTCTTTGCTCTTAAGCACTTGCTTTTCTTTCTTATTCGAGCTTATAGCTCACATTGCCACTGGCAAACTGTTCCTCTTTTTTTTTTTTAAGCCTCTTAGCTTTTTTACTTTCACTTTTACACTTGTCTTTATTCAATCGGCCCTCTGAAGGAGTACCACATCCGATTCTCCTTAGAAGGGTCTCACATTCAGAGGCACCATTTGCATTCTCTTTTGCTTTTAAGCCACTTTTAGCTTTCTTTTTAAACTTTATCTCTTTCATTAATTTATTTCTTATCCTAGGTCTCGCCACAAGGATAACTAGAGAGTCTCATGGACTCATAATCATTTCTCTTTCATTCATTTAACTCAAATTGAAGTTAAAGTGGTTGTCCATTTGCCTGACACCCTATGACCCATTCTAGGGTTATATGTGTTTAACTCTGTAACCTTGTGATCACATATACTTGTCCTTAGAGTTTGACTCTAAGTTAGATACTCTACTATCTGCTTAACTCTTTAACTTTGTGGCCACATACTCTTTTCCTTATTCCACGTTGAACCTAGAGTTACATTAACTCTATTTTCCTGTTCCACTTTTAACTTAGAGTTACATTGACTCTAATTCATTACCTGAGAGTAAAACTCCACTAGTTCATCTTAGGTTTTCCTTTATCTAAGTTCCATATCATGCTTAACCTAGAGCTCATTGACTCTATGTTAAATATTATATTCTCAACCTTAGGTTATCTCCTAAGACAATGCCACTCGTTCATCTAGGTTTAACTCTTAGGAGAATATGTCACTCGTTAAACCCTTAATCTAGGTTTTCTCCTAGGTTTACTACCAAACATGATCTTATCCTTTATGCTTTTACATGATTCCTACGGTTACACCCTAACATGATCACTTCCTTCTAAATTCATTTACAAATGCAATTATATCACCTAATTCAGGTAAATCATAAATTTGCACTTTTCATCTGTATTCATCTACACATACAAATTTATCCCCTATTTTGGATAAATCATAAATTTAGCACTTTCAATCTGTGTTCATCTACACATACAAATTTATCCCCTATCTTGGATACATCATAAATTTAGCACTTTCAATCTGTGTTCATCTACACATACAAATTTATCGCCCATTTTGGATACATCATAAAATTTCACCTTTTTCATCTGTGTTCATCTACACATGCAAATATATCTCCTATTTTGGATAAATAAAAAAAATATCACTTTTTCATCTGTGTTCATCTACACATGCAAATATATCCCCTATTTTGGATAAATCTTAAAATATCATTTTTGCATCTACACACACAAATTTATCATCTAGTCTTGACAATTAGAAACTTCACTTTTCTCTATGTCCATTTACACATACAAATTTATCCACTATTTTGATAAATCACAAATGGCACATTCCTCTAAGTCCATTTAACATGTAAATATATCACCTATTTTTCTTTTCCTCATTCATAATCACAATCAAAATTACACTACACTAGCATGCTTACTAATAATGCTTCTAAATCAATGCAGAGGAAAAAGGAGAGAGGTCACTCATTTTCGGTAGAATCACCCACCTTGTGGTGTACCCAATTGCTTGTAGACACTTGCAATTGGTCTCCACGCAATTTTCTTGTTTCTTCGAGCTTGCACGCAAAACGGTGCACGTCCCTCGAACCCGCACGAAAAACGGTGCCTGTCCTCCGAACCTGCACACAAAACGGTGCACATCATTAGAGACTGCATGCAAAGCGATGCACACCATCTCTACTTGCACAAAAAACGATGCACGTACCTCGGGTTCGCATGCAAAACAGTGCATATCCTTCAAGTTCGCACTCAAAACGGTGCACGTCTTTCCTCAAGGTTGCACGCAAAACGGTGCATGTCTTCCTCAAGCTTGCACGCCAAACGGTGCGCGTTCCTCCAAACCTGCACGCAAAATGGTGCACATTGTTAGAGACTGCATACAAAACGGTGCAGGTTCATCAAGGTTGCACGCAAAACGGTGCAAGCCGCAAAACGGCGCACATTCTTCAAGGTTGCATGCAAAACGGTGCACGCCACAAAACGGTGCACATTCTTCAAGGTTGCAAGCAAAATAATGCACATTCATCAAAGTTGCACGCAAAACGGTGCACGTCGAAATGCCCGGCGGTACTTCGCGGAGCAAAATGGCGCAGTAAATCACGGTCCCTAACATGCACAACAGCATGGGGTCAAATCCAAAACCCAAAAAGGAAATCTCAAAACTGTGCCGAAAACACCGCATAATAACATACAGGACCTACATCGACACCATCGTGCCGTCCAACGCGTGCACACGCGTCCATTCGGCTTCTTGGAACACCTTGCGCGCGCACCACGGGGTCCTCGGCGTGCTCGCGGCACCCCCCAAAAACCCCCCACGAAATCCCCCTCTCCTTCCCTTGAATGCTCGGTTTGGAGCAAAAGGAGACAAGGGGAAGAAATGGGGCATTTCGGCCCTTTATAGGCCGAAATCCCCGATTCGGGCGCATGATTCGCGCGCCCGAATCGCAGTTTCGGGCGCCTACAGTAGCCACACATGCGCCCGCACGTCAACGCCGCGCCTGCGACGCGTGGCCTCACGCGTTGCATCGCACAGCGCGACCAATGGTACGCCGACACGTGGCATCCCGCGCCCCCGCGAGTCAGTGATCGGTCACATCGCGGCTTACCAGCAAATGGGGGCCCGACACGTGGCCTGCCCCCGCTGACACGCGACAGGGCCGCGCGTCTTCCCGACGCGCGCTTGTCGCCTCGGCCGCTGGGGCCAATGGGGCGCCGCCACGTGGCGCGCCCCACCTGCCCCGCGCGCCTCGAGTCGCGCGCCCCTGCGCGTTGCCCGCGCGTGCCGTGCCTTGGGATCCGTGCCAACTGCCTCGGGATCTGTGCCAACTTCCTCGGGATCCGTGCCACCTCGGGATTCGGGCGCTGCTACAGTAGATTCGGGCGCTCGCCCGGGCTGCTACAGTGAACCGGGTTCGCTACAGTGCAGCCCGGTTCGCTGCAGCCAAAAAAACCCGGCCTGCTACAGTATTTTCCGGGCGCCCGGAACCAACTTTCGGGCGCCCGAAAGTTTGGCCCAAGTCCGGTTTCGCCCGTTTTCGCTCGTTTCTCGCCCGTTTTCGCTCAAATTTGACAGGCAGCCACAGTTTAACTTGATTTACCTCAAGATACTTTAAATTTTCAGTTTGAACCATTTCTGGGTTGCCAAAAGCCTCGCTGTATTCAGAATCGCTGGCGAACTCCGTTCTCACTGCCCGGGTATCCGACCGATGTAAAACTTTTACTGTGGCCCTAAAACATAATTACGGAGCTCCCAGAATTTTCTCAGAATTTTCTGACACTGTGAATTTTCTGCAAAAAATCTGGCCCCACTTTCTCATATAGAGAGGGAGAGGAAGAATTTCTCTGTAGGAAGCCCACAGAGAAGAAGCCCAGAAAAGGAGAAAAAACAGCTAAGGGGGCCTATTTATAGCCCAAGCCACACGCACATGCGGATTCGGATTTGGGTGCCCGAATCAGGCCCACGGCCCGTTACTGTGCGCGCCCGAAAATCCCTGGGCGCGCCACGCTTCACCGCCTCCACTCGCTGCGCCCGGTGCACGCACCCGATGCACCCGCCGAACCCGAAGCCGCCACGTGTCCCCAACGCGCCCAATGGGGAGCCGCCACGTGGCACACCCAACTCCGTACACCGCACCTGCTCGCGACCGTGCCCGCGCCTGCCCGCGCCCGCGCCGCCGCGCTCCGTCGCCGCCGGCGCTGCCCTAGCCGCCGGAACAGTAACTTAAGCCTCGAAATCTGTGTTTGCGCATCCGGGCTCCGAAAAATACGAATAAATAGTCTATTTTCATCGTTTTCGCGCGCTGAGTCCAAATTCGAAGTCCGTTTTGCCAAATTCCGCTTCTAAAATTTGTTAAAGGCATCCGGAAAGGTATTCTTAATCCAAATTTCGCGCTGGGCCCAATCATGAGGTCCGAATTGCGCACAAGCACCTCCAACACACCGAAAAAGCCTCCAGAAGTCACTGATCACACTGCAAAGGCTCTGCGGAGATTTGGGTCGTCACAAGGAGGATAAGGAGATGATCGCCGCCGCCATCTCAAGAATCGCGAAGAAGGAGATGGGGTAGGACATCCCAACTAACTTTGTGTGTGTGTGTGTGTGTGTGTGTGTGTGTGTGTGTACATAATCATTACACTAAGAATCTATCATGATCTTAACCGATAAAAAGCTCGAACGATGAGGGAGTGAGAGACGATAATAAAGAAGAAGATAAATTTATAATTTTTTAAAATTTACGATAAAATTTATTATATTTTAAAATTTAAGATAAAGAATGAGATCACATTTAATATAATATTTGTTTAATTATTTAATTTTTAGTTACGTTTAAAAAAATTTCTCCATTTGATACGATTTACTAATAATTTTTTTTTTTCATACTTTGATCAAAAAGTGAATTCGACTTTTATTTGATTAAAGTTTTCTTAATTTATTTTATATAAAAATTAAAATATTGTATTTTTTAAGAGGCAATCCAAATAGTAAAAAATGCAGTAATTTTTTTTTTTTTTATATATAGTATAGAGTTTTTCAATATGTCAAATACATTGTAAAATAAAACTCTATTTTATTTTTTAATAATTTCTAAGTAGCCCTAAAAATCTATATAATTAATTATTTAAAATTATTTATCTCTAAAGTTTTAAATTTTATATAATATTAAAAAGTTAAATTTATTATTAGTATTTTAGCTTTTTTTTTAATTTATAAATTTTTTAAAAGAGTTTTAAAGAGTTGGGTATAATTGTGTAAGGTAAAAGCTATATAAGTGAAAAATTATAATTTAAAAATGTGTTGTTTTTATTCTTAAAAAAAAACTATATATTTTTTTTTTAAAAAAAAAACGAAAATGACTAGAGGAAAAATGAAAAAAAAAAACTACTATGCTAGCACGAAGTCCGGTCCGGCCCAGCCCGGCCTATGCTAGACGGGCGAGGGAGCCTACCGGGCTAGACCTTGGCCCGAATCGGCCCGAATTTATAATCAGATCGGGTCGGGTTAAACCTTGGCCCGAATCAGCCCGGTTAATGTAGACCGTGCCAGCCCGACAAGGGCGACATTGCGGTATAAAATTACTTTCATTCCTAATTACATTTATAACTTTATAGCAAATTATAATAATAATAAAAAAAATAAAAAAATATTGAAGTAGTTCAGGCTAAACCATTTTAAAATGCTAGTTTCAATTTAAGCTAATGTAAAAATTAAATGGTGATACGTACAATACAACACCCAACTTGGACCAATATCTAAACAAGGCATTAGTTATGACCATTTCAAATTTCGAGCAAACAACACAATTTTAGCCCATAATTTAGCATGAACTTACTCTCTTTCCATATTTGATCACAACTAATTAAGTTTCTCTTGTTTTATTTTAGTTTATGTTTTTTATTTTTTTGGTTCCATCTCCAAAAAAAAAAAAAAAAAAAAAAAGGAAAAGAAAAGAAAAGAGAGAGATGCTTACATGCATTCCATGTCCAGGCACCAAGAAGGACCTTCTCAGGGAGATCACCAACCATGTAATACATTAATCCACTAATCTCTTTTTTGTTGTGTAATGATCATTATAAATATGCTTTACAATGTATTTATAAATGGTAGATCAAAGGAATGTCCTTGAAGGTTGGTAGAGTGCAAAAAAAGCGAAGGAGAACTCGATACGAAAAGGAGTTAAATATTGCTGAGATCGAAGAAGAAAAAAAGATATAGAACTGCAATACCCAAAAGCAGAAGCAGCAGCAGAAGAAGAAGAAGCAGAAGAAGCAGAAGTAGAGAATGAATGGATAGCAGAACCTGAATCTGGTGTTTTTATTATATTATTTTCACTTCCTAATGGTGCAAACCACATAAGGAGAATACGCTTCAGGTTTAGTTCAATACAAATTTTTCTATTTGTTTATTGGAATTTTCTCAAGTATATATATATATAACTAATCTTATACTTGGATTTTTGTTAGAGTCGTTAGTAGATAGTATATTTAGCTGATTAATTAAGTGCAACTTTTTATTTATTTATTTTTTTTTTTCTGTTTAATCATTTCATGAAAAATGACATTTTCATTTTAAAAGTGGTTTCATGCAAATAACATTGAGTGCTTTGTCTTTTGAAGTACTTGTATTGATTAGATTCGGTTATTTGATTTCAATAAAATATATTTTGGTTTGGTTTAAATCTTTTTAAATTACTAAAAAAAATACAATCATGATTAATTTTATATTAAAGATTATTAATCTAAATATAATAATAATTAACTTCTCTAATTATTTAATTATTATCTTAGATTAATAAAAAAAAATTAAAAAAAAAAAAAGACTAATACACCTTTTAGTGCACGTACTTAAATAAATTTTATTAAGTAAATTTTTATGATTTAAACGTTTTATTTTTAGAGAAGAATTGTTTGATGCATTAGAAGCACAGAAGTGGGGCTCAAGAACTATGAAAAATCAAATTGAGTTACACATAAAATCAAACCGAACAAACTAATTTTGATCGGTTCAGTTCCGTAATTCAATTTGAAACCGACCCTACTACTAATATTTTGATTTTAGTGCATGCATTTAAATAAAGTTTTACTAAGTAAATTTTCATGATTTCAGCATTTTATCTTTACAGAAGAGTTCTTTGATGCAGCGATGGTCCAAAGACTACATAAAATTAAATTGAATTATACATAAAATCAAACTTAACCGACTAATTTCGATCGGTTCAGTTCCGTAATTCAATTTGAACCGACCCCTACTACTAATGTTTTTTATTTAAGTGCATGCATTTAAATAAGTTTTATTAAGTAAATTTCTGTGATTTCAACGTTTTATCTTTAGAGAAGAGTTGTTTGATGCATCGGAAGCACAACAATGGTGGTCCCAAAACTACGAAAAGATTATGGAACTGTACAGCGTCGAACAGAGCCAATCACCGAAAGTACCATCTCAGTCTGAGAATAATAAACAGGTACCATATTATCAATAATTCTTTGTAATCTATATTTATGAAAATTTTATTTTCTGTTTAATACTTCTAATAATATAAATGATGTCTAACGGAGGAGATCACGTATCGGTCATCTATCGGAATGTTCCATCATAGAAAATAGCTAATCTTATATTTCGTTTTAAATTTTTCTATTGTACCAGTGTCAATTTGGTCCAACCCTAGAACGTGAGTCGACCGAACCAGGCGAATCATCAAGCTCACAAGTAGAGGACTCACGGCCACCGGAAGCAAATGAAAATGAAATTCAGGGCAAGGTGGTCGAATGGGTGGTGGAAGACGAACCTGGAGTCTTCATCACCGTCCGATCGTTGCCTGATGGCTCAAATGAGTTGATACGAGTCGAACTTAGGTAAAATACATATCATAACAGAATGTACAATAATCTCTTCATATATAGGACTGTGTCAGCGAGCCGAACAAGAGCCTAATATGGAGTTGCAAACATGGAGCTTAATAAACAAGCCGAACACGAGTTAAAATATTCAGCTCGATCGTGTTCGTCTTTTTTATTAAAAAGCTGAATATGAGTTGGCTCGCGAACAACAAGTTAGATTACCAGCTCTACTACTGGATGATCAATTAAAAAAATAAAATATTACAACATTAAATTAAAATTCACAAAATATAGATTTCTTTACATTTGTATTGATCTAAAATCTAAAAAGTAAAAATTTATAATATATATAATTATTCGAGTTATGTCGAGCAGAACACAAACAAACTGGTCTAAACTCGTGTTAAGCTCGTTAAGATTTTGAGTTTAAAAATTCAGTTCTTGTTTGACTTGTTTATTAAATGAGCGATCGATTTTGAGCTCATTTCAAGTCGAAGAGAAGCTGGCTCACGAACAAGAGCTGGATATATTGCCGGCCTAGCTAGTTAGGAATATATGTAAATTAAGATATATTCTTGCACTAGTTAGGAATATCACAAGATTTATTCTTGTAGATACTGTTTTTGTATACATAGTAGCTTAATTTTGTTTTTTATTTTTTATTTTTTAAGTTTATAGTGAAAATCTTTTAACAAGCATTCGAATGTACTAAAATTCACATCAAAAATTTCCAATAAATAAAGTTTTTTAATTATTTTTTATAATTGTTATAACTTAGTTTTGAGTGACAACCTTTTATGCAGCCGGGAGAGGTTCGGAGAAGTAAAAGCAAGGGTTTGGTGGGAAGAGAACAAATTGAGGTTAAAAAAATTATACTTTTATTCTTTTGAATAATAAAGACTTTTTTTTTTTTTTTTTTTTTTTTTTAATGTTATTCCCTACATTTTCAATATAATTATCGTTTTATGTTGTACTAGTTAATTCCTTGTAAATTAATGTTGTTGACATTATGATGGATTAATTGCATCACATTTGCTCTTAAAGCTTTATTTGTTAACCATTAATCAGATTATTTTTTTTTTTTAAAAAAAGTATTGGTGTATTATTAGCTATGCTCATGCAAAACTTCGACGAAAACTGCTATTCTTATAAACAACTTGTATAATAATTTAAAATTTTAAAATTAAGTGCTCAGATTTTATTCTTTGCCTTGTGAATTACAACAATCACCTTGTGATTGATGATGAAATTTGTAGAAATTACAAATTGAGAAATAAAAAATATCAAAATTAGTTTAGAATGTCTTCAGGATGCGGATCAATTCTTTTTGTCTATTGCTAAGTGAATAGTTGAAAAAAATAAAAATAAATTATTTATCTTTCTACAATAATTAATTTCAAATAATTTGATATTTAAAAATTTCAATTAAGAATAGTAGTTAATTTTTTTTTAAGAAAAGTAAGCAAATACTACTAAGTTTCGATTATTGTAAACCTAAATCTTTGCATGTTTCTATTTTTTGAGCCTAAATATATATATATATATATATATTATATATATATATATATATATATATATATATATATATATATATATATATATATTTTCTAAGTCATGTGGCGGGAACTGGTAAAAAAATAATAATTATTTTAAATATATTTGGCATTTTAAAAAACTTAATTTGGATTATATGAATTTTTTTTTTTTTTATCTGGAAAGAAATAAAAATGATTAATGATCAAATCAGGTTTACTATGTCATAGTAATTTATTTCTCCCTTTTCTAGCCATATTTATTAGAGCGTAGGTTTTGAATAGCAAATGGGAAGTTAATTGGTAACTGAAATTGGTGCCATAAAAGTTGGTTTGATCCATTTACAAAGCTGCAGCACTTTTTAAATTTAGTAGGCTCACATTTATTCACGGTATTTTTTAATATTTTTTTTAAAATGGGTTTGCAATTGAGAGTTTTTATTATTTTATTTGATATAAAATAACATTTATAAAACTATATTAAAAGTCAATACCTAAGTTGATGTGTTATGTGATCTTCTTATCCGCCATCTTCCAATTAATGCATTCATAAGATTATAGTGCCATATACAGCTGTCACCTTATTGCTTTCATATCCACACTATCTCCTTTCTACCTACTTTTTTTTTTTTTTTTTTTTTTCTTTTATCTCTAATAATCTCTCTCTCCCCATTGTCTTTCTATGTATATCGCGGTGCTTGCAGAACCGCCGATATCTGGCTGCTCTGATTTCCAACCATTTTGGGTACCCGTCTCCGGCCCCTCATAAAATTTTGTCGTCAATTTGGATTTTCTTATCTCTTTCTCTATCTCTATCTCTCTTCTCTTGCACTGTGCGTATCCATATTCCCCCCCCCCCCCCCGCCATCACCGTCGCCATCGCTATTTGCGAGGAAGGTATTGCCGGGCCTATCATCGTTGCCATTAGTTAGGGACCTTTGGCGGATGCACTGTACGAGGGCATGAGGAGCGGTTGGGTTGGATCACATGGTTGCGGAGAAAGAGGTGGACGAGGCGGAGGAGCTAGAGTGTGTGGTGTGCAACAACGATCTTGGCGACAATGGCGATGTCGTTGATCGAGGTAATGGTGATAGTGACGAGAAGGCTCAAAAGTTGTAATACTCGAGAAATTCAAATTTGAAATTCAATAAAAATTCTGAATTCCAGAGATATACGTGTGCAATAAACCCTATATATATATATATATATATATATATATATATATATATATATATATATATATATATATATATATATATAGTGTAGGGCTACTATACTCTTATGATTATAGATTCCTTTGTACTCTTAACTTTTCCACCCTTGGATGTAGTGATGTGTGGTTAGGATGATAGTGGTCCCCCTAGGATTTAGTGGGTTGTTGGTGAAATAATATAAACCCTAGGGGACCATTATAATCCTAACTGCACATTTCTTCATCCAAGGATCGAAAATTTATGAGTACAAAGGAATCTATACTCATAAAAGTATAGTAGCTGAACCATATATATATATATATATATATATATATATATATATATATATATATATATATAAGTGAATAGTAACTTATGACTTAAGTATGAATAGTAACCTTTGAAAATTTCGAATTTTCGAATAAAGTCAGCTAACTAGACCGATCTGAATCCGAATTCGATGATTCAAATACTTAATTTGAACGGTCTCGTCAATCTGAGCGCAGGGCGCAGTCCAAATTTATGTTTGACAAGCCTAGATTATCGAAAAGCGTGCCAAATAATGTAATTTACTATATAATATGGATCTTGAGATTTGCGAAGTTCAAACTCAACGAACCAAAATCACTACTTAATAGATTTTGTCAAGCCGGACGTTGTGGTGTCGTCTGCTTTTCTATTTGACAACCCTAGTGCCTTGAAAAGCATGTAAAATAGTAAAAAATGGTGTATTTGCGCATAAGACCTCGTGTTTTATGCATCGAATTGCGTGCAATTATTTGGAGAGGGGCTTCTCTGCGTTTGTCACCTACTGTGAGGAACCTAGGGCGAATTGTTGGTTGTAGGAGGACTAGTTTGCATTTTTGTAGCAACTAGTACATATAGGTCTTTTGGGTTTCAAGATGGAACCCTAGCCGCACCTGCTGTAACCGCAGCCTCCATCCCCGACCTCTCCTCTCCCTCCCTTGTCCTCCCCAAGCTCCAGCACCGCCGGCCGTCGTCCCCCATCGCCAAAAAAGCAAAGAAAAGAACCCTTAGTTCTTGATCTTGGGTTAGGAGGTGGTGGAAGCCATAGTAACCCTTGGACTTGCTTCCTGAGAGCCTTGCGGTCTTCTTCTACTCCCAGAAGTTGAACCTGAGAAGCTAGGTCACTTGCCATGGCCGCACATCGCCGAAGAAGGAGATCATCATTGTCTTCTTCTTCCTTGGATCCGGCGAGTTAAGCCCTCCCTCTCCACAGGTTTTCTTGATACCTAGACCTCCCCACTCTCTCCTTTATCTCCCTGGAATGCTCCCTGCAGAGCCCCAACCCCGGGAATGCGCCAAGTTGTCGGCGGGAGCCTTGCACCCATCGGAACCCTAGATCGCGCCGCCGTGGCCATACGCCACATCCGTCGGTCCGGGGTTGAATCTAAGATTATGGGCATGTTTTGTAGGACCTCTGTAGACTCGCCATGAAATTTCGTGTGGAGTGGTCGAGTGTAGACGCCGCAGTTGGAAGCCCTAGTTTGGCTAGTTTTTGTGTCACGCCCCGGGGTGCAACCAGACCCCGGGCCCGTCTACAGATCCGCCGTGCACACGGAACTTCCCGTGTACACGAAGCGCTGGTAACCTACTCAGATATCAAATGTACAATAAAAGAGCATAATACAGAGCTGAAATAGAAGAACCACATAATATCTCAGACTGGAACTACCAATACAGCTGTAATATGTACAATAATCTCCCAGCACACTAAAATAATACAACTAGCTGGCTATCGCCAGACCCCAAAATAAAAGGAGAATTCCACAGTCTGAGTGAAGGGTACAGTGTCTATCTACAGCTCTCAGTCTCCCAGGAGATCTATTCAGCGATCCCCTTACCTCGATCAGCTGCCGATGACCTAGCAGCTCCCGCAGATGACTCTGCAAAAAATAAGGGAGAAGAAAGAAACAGAAAACAATAATGGGGGTGAGAACTACCAGATAAACCAGCAGCCTCCCCTAGTGGGTAAAACCTCAACTCTGACGCACCCACTAGGACTACTAGAGGCAAAAGGGAAAAGGGGAAGTGGTAGATACAAAAGATGCTGAAACAGGAAACTATGCTGTTAAAACTGTATGCATGCATCAGAAATAGTATCTGTCCGAATAAACCCAATCTAGTCACCAGTAACACTGGTACTGCCTGCTCAGCGGAATCTGCACACACGGCTCGAAACCGCGGGATCGGCTCACACGGCTCGCATCCCAACATAAGTATCAGACCGGCACACACGGCTGGGTCCGAGAAAGCACACCTCCGGAGTGGCACTCGAGGGGAGCGACCCACACGAGTAAAATATCTCTGTCATCAGTATCACAAGTATCTCTGTAGCACATGTCTCAATATAGCAGGACTGGATCATAACCATGATCAAAGTGGGAAACTCCATCCACTATAGAAACCCAATCCCCAACTGATGCAATAAATAAAACTCAACCCCAATCTGATGCAAGGATAAGCATCTGGTCAACCGCCTACTGTCCGCGGTCACCGCAATACCCCACAAGTCCACAATCTAGCACAACCTTGGCTACACTATCCCAAACCCCTGCTCACACTTGAGCAACAACATATGAATGCAAAGGACAACAATGAAACATGTTCAAATCCCAATATGATAGTGTAGCAATAAATAGTGGCCTTACCTGATGTCCGGGCATGCATGCAACTGTCTTTATTTGTAAAAGTTGTAAAATAGTGTCAAAGGTTTAAAACAATTGATTTACTGAATAAAAGTCATTTGCATGCGAGATCATAGCCTTTGTCTCAATCACAGTGTCCCAATATAAGTCATCATATCATTTGTGGGTTATATTAATTTTTAGGGGGAGTTTATCCCAGCGGTCCTTGTCATTTGTCATATTAATTTGTCCCAATGGTTCTCATTAATTGTCCTGTTAGTTGTCCTGTTAGTAGTCCTGTTAGTTGTCCTGTTAGTAGTCCCAATGTTCATGTATTTGTCCCAATTGTTCTCATCAATTATCATATTATTTTGTCCCAATTGTTCTCAGTATCAATATATTAAATTTTAGGGGAGTTCTAGTAATCCCAGTGAGCTTGTCAAAAATGAGGTAAGCAACAACCGCCCACCTCGAACAGCTCAAACAACACCCCAGGTAGTCTCCTGGTTGTCCGCAGTCCTCAATTCCTGCAAATCAACGCTCCCGGTATAAATACAAATCCCAAAAAGTACAATATTTGCTGTTTTTCAGACAGCACGGGAAAAGAGGAATTTTTCACCTCTAAAATGAGCTCCTAAAATCCCAGAAAAATCACGGTTGCGTTCCTCGCGAAGAGTAGATCAAAATCGACTCTTAAAACGCCTCGATCTGACGCTCCTACGTCAAGATAAAAATCGGAGAAGTCGGTGCTGTCCAAAAACCATCACAGTAAAAAGGGGGGTCAAAGAGGACTTGAAAACTGTGCCAAAAGTACGAAACGGAGCAAAATAATCAATACGGAAATCGAAGCCCTACCTCTTACGGTCGCGCTGCCGCAAAAATCGTCCAAAAATTCCACCCGGTTAGCCCGCAGTGAATTTTCGACGGAACTGCGACGGGAAATGGGCCGAAAAAGAAAACCGTCGCAGTGCGCCGCGTCGCAGATATCTCACTATCTGTAACTCCTAAATTCCTGAGATTCTAGAGAGAGAAAGAAGAGAGAGAGAGGAACAACTTTCGTATTGGCACTTTCTCTGATTCTCTCTCTCGGCTCGGAAACCAAGGTGGGAAATGAGAGGGGGTGGAACCTCTTATATAATGGGCCAAAAGGGAATATTCCCTCACGGGATCCTGATCCAAACACGAAACACCGAAACGGACCAACCAGGAAGCGCCACGTGTCGCCCAACAGGAAACAGCCGTGCAAGGGCCAATCAGATTTCGCCACGTGTCCCACGTGGTGCACGGCCGGTCCGCGCTCCGGGTCTTCCGGAAGATGTCGGCCAATCAGAAGGCGCCACGTGTCAGCTGCCCACGTGCCTTCTAGAAGCCGGCCACCAATGGGAAGCTGCCACGTGGCAGCTTAAATTTTCGGTGCTCCCGGTGCACGCCGGGCCATGGACCGCGCACCGAGCCGCCTGCTGCCCGCGCCTGCCCGCGCTGCCCGCGCTGCCCGCGCTGCCCGCGCCGCGCGCCTCCGCGCTCCGCCGCTGCCCTGCCGCTGCGCCGCTGCCCGCCGCCGTGCGCCGCCGCCCGCCGCCGCTCGCCGGCGGCCGCCGCCGGCCGGAACAGTAATTCCGGCCGGCCGGAACAGTAATTCCGGTGAACAGTAAAATGTGCCGAAAAATAAAGTGAATATACCATTTTGACCGTTTTCGCGCGCTGAGTCCGATTTCGCCGTCCGTTTCGCCAAATTCTCATCCGAAATTTTGCAAAAGCTCCCGAAAAATCCCATTTGCTCCGATTTTCGCGCAGAGTCTCTCAAAAATATCCAATTTCGTTTCTACAAGCTCCGAAGCACTGTACAAGCTCCCCACAGTCACTGTTTAATGTTGCACAGTTCCTGCGGGAGTCCGGATCATCACATCCTCCCCCACTAAAAAGAGTTTCGTCCTCGAAACGAGACTCAACAACAATCCTCAGTCCGATGTCTCGAATAAGTAGGGGTGAGCATTCCTCATCTCCGACTCGAGCTCCCATGTAGCCTCGCGCTCGTCATGATTGCCCATTGGATTTTTACATAGGGAATAGCCCGATTGCGCAATTCTTTCACCTCTCGATCCAGAATTCGCAGTGGGCGCTCCTCATACCTCAAATCCTCGCTGATCTCCAGCGGTGTGAAGTCGATGACGTGCGATGGGTCGAAGACATACTTCCTCAAAGTAGAGACATGAAATACATTATGGACACCAGCAAGCTTCGGAGGAAGTGCAAGTCGGTAGGCAACTGGCCCGATACGCTCCAATACCTCAAAGGGTCCAATATATCGGGGGCTAAGTTTTCCACGAATGCCGAATCTCCTGATTCCTTTGGACGGCGAGACTTTCAGGAATACATGATCACCAACCTGAAACTCTAAGTCTCGTCGCCGAACATCGGCATAACTCCTTTGTCGGCTCTGGGCGGTCTGAAGATGCTGTCGGATTACTCGGACCTTCTCTTCTGCCTCTATCAAGACATCTGGTCCCAAGGTCCGCCTCTCGCCCACGTCACTCCAATAAAGCGGTGATCGACACTTGCGTCCATACAATGCTTCAAACGGAGCCATCTGAATGCTCGCTTGAAAGCTATTGTTGTACGCGAACTCAGCCAAGGATAAGTGTCGAATCCATCCTCCGCCGAAATCCAGGACGCAAGCCCTCAACATGTCCTCCAGGATTTGTATCGTCCGCTCAGACTGCCCATCAGTCTGCGGATGAAAAGCTGTACTGAACCTGAGTTCAGTCCCCAAGGCTGTCTGCAAACTCCCCCAGAAACGTGCGAAGCAAACCTCGGGTCTCTATCTGATACAATGGAGGCGGGTACTCCATGTAATCTCACTATCTCATCCAGATATAACTGGGCTAGCCGGTCAAGTGGCCACGTAGTCTGCATGGGCAGAAAGTGCGCCGACTTGGTAAGTCGATCCACGACTACCCAGATAGCGTCTGCTCCTCCCTGTGCCCTTGGCAGTCCGACCACAAAATCCATCGTAATGTGGTCCCATTTCCACTGAGGAATTGGGAGACTCTGTAACTTGCCAGCTGGCACTCGATGCTCAGCTTTACCTGCTGACAAGTTAAACACTGAGCCACAAATCTCCCGACATCCCTTTTCATGCCATTCCACCAAAATGTGCCTTGAGGTCTTATACATCTTAGTCCCACCAGGATGTAGGGTATAAGGTGTATAATGGGCCTCTCGCAATATCTGCTCTCGGATCTCCGCATCCGCTGGCACACATGCTCGGTTCCTGTACCTTAGTACTCCCGAGGCATCTACCGTAAAGTCCCCAGACTGATTACTCGGAATTTGATCTCTAATCCTGGTCAAGTGGGGGTCCTCACTCTGTTTCTCCTGATCCTGTCTAGCAGAGTGGGCTGCACGACTAAAGATGTCAGTCTAGCAGAGACCCCAGGGGACACAACCTCTATCTCGAGCCGTCTCATCTCCTCTAATAGTGGTGCCTGGTCTGTGATCATCATAGACAAACTTTGCACCGCTCTCCTACTCAAGGCGTCAGCGACCACATTAGCTTTGCCTGGGTGGTAGAGAATATCTACATCATAATCTTTTAATAGCTCTAACCACCTACGCTGCCTTAAATTAGCTCCTTCTGCGTGAACAGGTATTTTAGGCTCTTGTGGTCGGTGTAGATTTCACAGTGCTCTCCATATAGGTAATGACGCCAAAGCTTTAGTGCAAACACTACAGCAGCAAGCTCCAAGTCATGGGTAGGGTAATTCTTCTCGTAATCTTTGAGTTGCCTTGATGCATAAGCAATTACCCTCCCTTCTTGCATCAACACACAACCAAGTCCACTGTGTGATGCGTCGCTGTAGATCACATATCCTTTCCCCATAACAGGGAGGGAAAGGATAGGAGCGGTCATCAATCTATTCTTTAGCTCCTCAAAGCTCCTCTGACAATCCTCACTCCAGATAAACTTCACTCCTTTACGCGTCAAGCGAGTGAGGGGTGTGGAAAGCTTCGCAAAGCCTTCCACAAACCGACGATAATACCCAGCTAAACCCATAAAGCTACGTACCTCAGAAACCGTCGTCGGTCGGGGCCAATCACGGACTGCCTCAATTTTCGCCGGGTCTACCGCCACACCTGCGGCGGAAATCACATGGCCCAAGAAGACTACCTCCCGAAGCCAAAACTCGCACTTTGCCAGCTTGGCATACAACTTCTTCTCTCGCAGAAGTTGCAGCACTATCCTTAAGTGCTCCTCATGCTCAGCATCACTTCGGGAGTAGATCAAGATATCATCAATGAACACTACTACGAATCGATCCAAGTATGGTCGGAAGATTCGGTTCATTAAATCCATGAATGCGGCAGGGGCATTAGTTAGCCCAAAAGGCATAACTGTAAATTCATAATGCCCGTACCGTGATCTAAATGCCGTTTTAGGAATATCCTCGGCCTTCACCTTCAACTGGTGGTAACCGGATTGCAGATCTATCTTAGAGAAGACACAAGACCCTTGCAGCTGATCAAAAAGATCATCGATGCGCGGCAAAGGGTACTTGTTCTTGATGGTCACTTTATTTAATTCCCTATAGTCCACACAAAGTCGAAGTGAC
The DNA here is from genome assembly GCA_029168755.2 of Tillandsia fasciculata. Taxonomy (NCBI): domain Eukaryota; kingdom Viridiplantae; phylum Streptophyta; class Magnoliopsida; order Poales; family Bromeliaceae; genus Tillandsia; species Tillandsia fasciculata. The sequence goes on along the minus strand of CM054937.1, from coordinate 5,825,068 downwards.
CCATCTTTCTTCTTCACGAATAGCACCGGCGCTCCCCAAGGCGACACACTCGGCCTAATAAAGCCCTTATCCATTAAATCTTGGAGTTGCGCCTTAAGCTCTCGCAACTCAGCCGGTGCCATCCGGTAAGGAGCCTTTGAGATTGGCGCAGTTCCTGGAACTACGTCAATCACAAACTCAATCTCCCTATCTGGCGGCATGCTAGTCAGCTCAGGTGGAAAAACATCCGGAAACTCGCGGGCAATAGGGATATCCCCGAGTTCCGGCGCCGCCGTAGGCCCCTCAACAACACTAGCCAAAAAGGCTACACATCCTCGATGGATCATCTGCCTCGCTCGGGAAGTCGAAATCATAGAGGCAAAGAAAGCACTCTGACATCCCCGGTATACCAACATCTCCTGGCCTGGCTCTCTAAAAGTGACGGTTCTTGCGGCACAATCAATAGTCGCAAAGTACCGAGCCAGCCAGTCCATTCCGAGGATCACATCGAAGTCCTTCAGCTGTCTCAAGACCAACAGGTCTGCTGGCATAATCCAGGACTCGATTTGCATCGGGCAGGACCAACAACACTCTTCCACGTGCAAGGTGTGATCGGGAATCTGAACCTCTAGTGCACGTGGCAAAAGTCCTACCTCTAACCCATGTAATGATGCAAATGATTTACTAATAAAAGAATGTGATGCTCCAGTATCAAATAAAGTACGAGTCCTAATGCCAGAAAGTAAGGTGATACCTGCCACCACATGATCTGCTGCCGAAGAGTCCTCTACTTGCGCAGCATACACTCGCCCACTCTGAGCTGGAGGGCGATAATCCGTGGGATGGGAAGAAGATGGCCTGCTTGCTGGAGCATGGGGGCGCTGAGCCGTCGACCGCTGCTGCGATGAAGATGGAGCAGATGCTGAAGCAGGGGTGGTGGGGGCCGAAAAGGGGCACGAAGCTCGAATGTGCCCGGGCTGTCCACATCTATAGCAGCGACCCCACCGTTGGTCGCAGGTGTTGGAAAAATGCTGACCTCCGCAGAAGATACAATTGCCGGGGGTTCGTGGTTGTCGGGGTTGCTGTTGAGACTGCCGCTGTCGCTGAGGCTGCCGCTGCGACCCACGTTGCGACGGCTGTGATCTTTGCTGCTGCTGTCGCTTCTGGGACTTCTGGGATCCACCAGGCCCTCGTTGCTCGGACCGTCCTTGGCCGGGGAACTGTGACTGCGGCGGTCGTGGCGGCCTCCACGAACTAGATTGTCCCCCAACCTCCGGTGCCGGTCGCTTCGCCCCCGGGATCACAACGGGAGCTGGAGCTACCTCCCCCATTACTACCTCCCCGCACTCAACGTAGAGTGCCTGCTCCATCGAGGCCTCCAAGGTCTGCAACCTACGCGAGCGAACCAATTGAAAAAGGTCCCGGCGCAATCCTCGCTCGAACATGTAGATCCGGTGCGCCTCGTCCCTGGCCACGTTCGGTACACATGCCAACAATTGATTGAAATTGGCAATGTACTCGTGTACGGGCCGATCTCCTTGTCGGAGGTTTCTCAACTGTTCCTCCAACCTCTGCCGGACGCTTTCCGGAAAGAAAGCCCCCAGAAGGAGATTGCGGAATTCCGCCCAGGTCAGGAGCTGAGCCCCAGGCGGACCAGCCGGTCGAACACGCCGCCACCAAGCTTCGGCGTTGTGTTCCAAAAAGTTCGTTGCCAAAATTACCTGATATCGATCCTCGATAAACAACGTCTCAAAACGTCGCTCCATCGCCGTGATCCACGACTCTGCCTCCCACGGCTCAGTACTTTGCCCCGAAAAATGGGGTGGGTCAAACTGGCGGAACTTCATCAACAGGTCCACCACTCCCCGCTGCTCTGCCGGGGTCAGAGATCCTGTCAGCCCAGTCGGCTGTCCACCAGTACCCCGAGTAACAGGGGATGCCGGGGTCACCGGTACAACTGGAGGATTCACAGCAGGGGAAGAAGGTACGGGAGAATTCTCTGAAGGTGCTACAACAGGCTGAGCCCTCTGCTCTAACATTTGCGTCAGCCGTCCCATAGCCTCCTCCTGACGCCGAACAGCCTCTGACATCTGGGCCATCTGGGCCTGCAGCTCTTGCACCTCACTCTGCTGGCCCTGCCCGGACTCCTCCTGATCGGATTCAGGGGAATCAGGCTGAGAACGCGTCAACATCCTACGTCGCGGAGGCATCCTACCACAAGAAACCATACTCAGTATCGGGACCCCACACGACCCAATTTAGCGAAAGTCAAAGACATTCCCCTATTTCTGTGACTTTATGTTGTCTGCAGCCAACATAACTGTCCACCAGAAATAGGCTATGTCGGTCCATCTTCTCTCACTGGAAGAGTCAAACAAAATAAATCGACGACTTTCGCAAAATGCCACGTCTCTCATGCCCTATTATCCTAGGGTCTGCCAAAAGCCTAGGGTTTCCTAAGTCCCAACTGAACTATCCCTAAGCTCTGATACCAACTTAATCTGTCACGCCCCGGGTGTGCAACCAGACCCCGGGCCCGTCTACAGATCCGCCGTGCACACGGAATTTCCCGCGTACACGAAGCGCTGGTAACCTGCTCAGATATAAATGTACAATAAAAGAGCATAATACAGAGCTGAAATAGAAGAACCACATAGTATCTCAGACTGGAACTACAAATACAGCTGTAATATGTACAATAATCTCCCAGCTCACTAAAATAATACAACCAGCTGGCTAAGCCAGACCCAAAATAAAAGGAGAATTCACAGTCTGAGTGAAGGGTACAGTGTCTATCTACAGCTCTCAGTCTCCCAGGAGATCTATTCAGCGATCCCCTTACCTCGATCAGCTGCCGATGGCCTAGCAGCTCCCGCAGATGACTCTGCAAAAAATAAGGGAGAAGAAAGAAACAGAAAACAATAATGGGGGTGAGAACTACCAGATAAACCAGCAGCCTCCCCTAGTGGGTAAAAAAAACCTTAACTCTGACGCACCCACTAGGACTACTAGAGGCAAAAGGGAAAAGGGGAAGTGGTAGATACAAAAGATGCTGAAACAAAACTATGCTGTTAAAACTGTATGCATGCATCAGAAGTAGTATCTGTCCGAATAAACCCAATCTAGTCACCAGTAATCACTGGTACTGCCTGCTCAGCGGAATCTGCACACACGGCTCGAAACCGCGGGATCGGCTCACACGGCTCGCATCCCAACATAAGTATCAGACCGGCACACACGGCTGGGTCCGAGAAAGCACACCTCCGGAGTGGCACTCGAGGGGAGCGACCCACACGAGTAAAATATCTCTGTCATCAGTATCACAAGTATCTCTGTAGCACATGTCTCAATATAGCAGGACTGGATCATAACCATGATCAAAGTGGGAAACTCCATCCACTATAGAAACCCAATCCCCAACTGATGCAATAAATAAAACTCAACCCCAATCTGATGCAAGGATAAGCATCTGGTCAACCGCCTACTGTCCGCGGTCACCGCAATACCCCACAAGTCCACAATCTAGCACAACCTTGGCTACACTATCCCAAACCCCTGCTCACACTTGAGCAACAACATATGAATGCAAAGGACAACAATGAAACATGTTCAAATCCCAATATGATAGTGTAGCAATAAATAGTGGCCTTACCTGATGTCCGGGCATGCATGCAACTGTCTTTATTTGTAAAAGTTGTAAAATAGTGTCAAAGGTTTAAAACAATTGATTTACTGAATAAAAGTCATTTGCATGCGAGATCATAGCCTTTGTCTCAATCACAGTGTCCCAATATAAGTTATCATATCATTTGTGGGGTTACATTAATTTTTAGGGGAGTTTATCCCAGCGGTCCTTGTCATTTGTCATATTAATTTGTCCCAATGGTTCTCATTAATTGTCCTGTTAGTTGTCCTGTTAGTAGTCCTGTTAGTTGTCCTGTTAGTAGTCCCAATGGTTCTCATCATGTACTTTGTCCCAATTGTTCTCATCAATTATCATATTATTTTGTCCCAATTGTTCTCAGCAATTATCATATTATTAAATTTTAGGGGATTTCCAGTAATCCCAGTGAGCTTGTCAAAAATGAGGTAAGCAACAACCGCCCACCTCGAACAGCTCAAACGACACCCCAGGTAGTCTCCTGGATGTCCGCAGTCCTCAATTCCTGCAAATCAACGCTCCCGGTATAAATACAAATCCCAAAAAGTACAATATTTGCTGTTTTTCAGACAGCACGGGAAAAGAGGAATTTTTCACCTCTAAAATGAGCTCCTAAAATCCCAGAAAAATCACGGTTGCGTTCCTCGCGAAGAGTAGATCAAAATCGACTCTTAAAACGCCTCGATCTGACGCTCCTACGTCAAGATAAAAATCGGAGAAGTCGGTGCTGTCCAAAAACCATCACAGTAAAAAGGGGGGTCAAAGAGGACTTGAAAACTGTGCCAAAAGTACGAAACGGAGCAAAATAATCAATACGGAAATCGAAGCCCTACCTCTTACGGTCGCGCTGCCGCAAAAATCGTCCAAAAATTCCACCCGGTTAGCCCGCAGTGAATTTTCGACGGAACTGCGACGGGAAATGGGCCGAAAAAGAAAACCGTCGCAGTGCGCCGCGTCGCAGATATCTCACTATCTGTAACTCCTAAATTCCTGAGATTCTAGAGAGAGAAAGAAGAGAGAGAGAGGAACAACTTTCGTATATGGCACTTTCTCTGATTCTCTCTCTCGGCTCGGAAACCAAGGTGGGAAATGAGAGGGGGTGGAACCTCTTATATAATGGGCCAAAAGGGAATATTCCCTCACGGGATCCTGATCCAAACACGAAACACCGAAACGGACCAACCAGGAAGCGCCACGTGTCGCCCAAACAGGAAACAGCCGTGCAAGGGCCAATCAGATTTCGCCACGTGTCCCACGTGGTGCACGTGCCGGTCCGCGCTCCGGGTCTTCCGGAAGATGTCGGCCAATAGAAGGCGCCACGTGTCAGCTGCCCACGTGCCTTCTAGAAGCCGGCCAACCAATGGGAAGCTGCCACGTGGCAGCTTAAATTTTCGGTGCTCCCGGTGCACGCCGGGCCATGGACCGCGCACCGAGCCGCCTGCTGCCCGCGCCTGCCCGCGCCTGCCCGCGCTGCCCGCGCTGCCCGCGCCGCGCGCCTCCGCGCTCCGCCGCTGCCCTGCCGCTGCGCCGCTGCCCGCCGCCGTGCGCCGCCGCCCGCCGCCGCTCGCCGGCGGCCGCCGCCGGCCGGAACAGTAATTCCGGCCGGCCGGAACAGTAATTCCGGTGAACAGTAAAATGTGCCGAAAAATAAAGTGAATATACCATTTTGACCGTTTTCGCGCGCTGAGTCCGAATTCGCCGTCCGTTTCGCCAAATTCTCATCCGAAATTTTGCAAAAGCTCCCGGAAAATCCCATTTGCTCCGATTTTCGCGCAGAGTCTCTCAAAAATATCCAATTTCGTTTCTACAAGCTCCGAAGCACTGTACAAGCTCCCCGCAGTCACTGTTTAATGTTGCACAGTTCCTGCGGGAGTCCGGATCATCACATTTTGCCTTTGCCGATCTTGGCCGTACGCCGCCGCCGCCGCTCCCCACCGCCGGCCAACCCTCCAGAAAGCTCCCCCGCTTCGAGGGAAGGCTTCTTGAGCCCTTGCATAGATCTGTAAGCCTCTGGTTGGATTTCCACCATTGGTGCACCTTGGTTTAGCCACAAGCTCCATCTTCGGCCATCCGCCGCCACCACACGCTGGCGCCGGACACCGAGGCACGCATGGCACTCTGCTCGGTACTCTCCAACTGCTGCTTGCCTTAGTTGGCCATTAGAACCTAAGTTGCTGCATGTTCTACAAACCTTAGCTCTAGGTTGGTGTAAATTGGATCACCTTGCCCCGGCCAGCATTTGGGTGGTTCTTCGGCCACAATATGGTGAGCTCTCGACTCCACTCAACCTCCTGAGCTTGATGCTCACCTCTGTAATAACATCAATTTTTGAATTTGAGAATCGGTTGTGAAATTCAGATTGTGGATTTTATTTCGTCTTTTTTAAAATTTAAGGAGGGTGTTGTTGTTAGCCTTTTGAGAACTTGACCTTCGGTATGGACTTCACCGGATTATTGATGAAAGTTAGTTTATGGGTTGGTCAAACCCGTCCTTGAATTCGGAGTGTGAGTTGCACCGGAATCGAGGAATAATAGGATTTGACAGGTTTGTGGGTTTCCTCCATTTTTGCTTGGACTGACTTTTAGGGTGAGATCTTTCGATGAGAAGGTCGTCGCTCTGTCGGCGTTGTCAAGCGGAGGACGGCGGTGTAATCGGATCGCGAATCCGACTTGCGGATCTTCCGGAATGACACTTTTAAGTTATCGGGTCCGGGAGTGTGAGTGTGGGGACTTTCGGTAAACATTAAAGTTTTTGGTGCATCGGGATCCGTGCTAGCGGTTACGAAATGTTTTGAAAGTTTGGCACGCTTATCGAAAAATTTTGGTAAAAAAAATCTCTCTTAAATATTAGGGGATTTGTATAGTAACCGAATTTTTCAGACGTCGTCCTCGAACCTGGTCGGGATGGGCCAAATTATAGGTGCGTCCCCTTTAGGACCCGTGGGTAGGAGGGTGGGGTCCGTTCTCATTTGTCAGTGATAGAGCCCGAGAAACGATGAGCGGCGGTGCGATCGGATTTGAAATCGAACTCCCGGATTCCCCGGAATCAAATTTTGAAGTCCGCGGCGCCGATAACGAGCACCGGAATCCGTGCCGCGTGAACTGCACGCTTTTCGGGGCAACTGGGGGTAGAATCGGGTTGGATCGGTCTTAGCAACTCTTATTTCAACGTGCGAAGGAACGGGTTTCGATTCTTACCTGTACATACGTAACTTCTTACTAGCTACCCATTGCGTTACGCACGCAGTTAAGGTTTGGGGAGGGTCTTGGTGTTCAGGTTATACAAACCACGACCTGTTTTGACCCCTAGGGAGGAAGCCCTGGGAAACCTAGCCACCTACGCCTTAGGAAAATCCTAGCCGCCTTGTGTGAGAGAAAGGAATAGGGATCGGGAGAGGGGAACAGGAGGAGGGCGGCCCGATCATCTTAGCGGAGCAACGTGCGAGAGACGGAAGGGAAGGGATCCTCCTTCCTCCTCTTCAGTGCAAGGTATGCAATCACCGATCCCTCCCTTTTTGTCCCCCGTTACTTTCGATCGTTTTTGGGGGGAGGGTTTAGCGTCTGGCCGCCGCCGCCGCCGCCGGCGCGCACCACCCGCGCGGCTCTGTGACGCGCGGGGCTTGCGCTGCCGCTACGCCGAGCTTGCACTGCCACCGCGCGGGCATGTGCCCGCGCGGGGCTTGCGTTGCCGCCGTCGCGCGCCGCCCGCGCTGCTTTGCGCCACGTGGGGCTTGCGCTGCCGCCGCGCCGCCCACGCGGGCACGCACCCGCGCGGGGCTTGCGCTGTCGCCGTTCCGCCCGCGCGAGCACGCGCCCGCGCGAGCACGCGCCCGCGCGGGGCTTGCGGTGCTGCCGCCCGCGCGGCTTTGTGCCGCCCGGGGCTTGCGCTGCCGCCGCGCCGCCCGTGCGAGCACGCGCCCGCGCGGGGCTTGCGCTGCCGCCGTCGCGCTGCCCGCGCGGGCATGCGCCCGCGCGGAGCTTGCACTGCCGCCGCCGCGCGGGGCTTGCGCTGCCGCCGCGCCGCCCGGGCGGGCACGCGCCCACGCGGGGCTTGTGCTGCCGCCGTGCTGCCCGCACGAGCACGCGCCCGCGCTGGGCTTGCGTTGCTGCCGCCGCGCCGCCCGCGCGGCTTTGTGCCGCGCGGGGCTTGCGCTGCCGCCGCGCCGACCGCGCGAGTATGCGCCCGCATGGGGCTTGCGCTGCCGCCGCCGCGCCGCCCGCGCTGGGCTTGCGCTGCCGCCGCGCCGCCCGCGCGAGCACGCGCCCGCACGAGGCTTGCGCTGCCGCCGCCGCGCGCCGCCCGCGCAGCTTTGTGCCGTATGAGGTTTCGCCGTCGCGGCTTCGCCATCGCGCCGCCCATGTGGGCATGCGCTGCTGCCGTTCTGCTGTCGCGGCCCCGCGGCCGCCGCTGCCGCTCGGCCCCTCTTGGGTTCCCGCCGAGTGCGCCTGTCACGCCCCGGAGTCGAAACTGCGACCCGGGCTCGCCAACAGATCCGCCACCTATGCCAACCTGCATAGGCGAAGCATCCTACCTGCAAGAGAAGTATCACAGCTAAACAAAATATCAGAGCTATAAATAAAAACCTGCTGTAAAACTATGATCAATAACTGTACAACTGGAAAATAATACAACCATGTCCGTCTCTCGAATTAATAATCGTACAATATCCTCTTATACAAGCTCTGAATATAACTGGGGAATATCTCCGACAAAAACAACAGTGTACAGTCTCTCGATACTGGAAAATAAACAACTAGTCTACCGTAGATCTCCTCTGACGAGGTACCGCTACTCTCCAGCGACGGGTAGGGATCTAGCATGCGACTCCCTCGCCTCGATCGACCACCGCAGAATCAGCAACCCCAGCTAAGACTCTGCAAAACAAAGGGAAGAAAAGAAGGGGAGGGGGAAAAACCCCCAACGGGTGTGAGAACTACACCTAAAAAGGGAGTCCTCAGTGGGTACCGCCACCAGGCCCGACGATCTGCCCACTAAGTCCACTAGAGGCAAAAGATAACCAAAACAGTAAAGACTGTAATAGAAAAGCTGGAGACTATCGACAGCTACCAAGCCTCTATCTAAATGCTCAAATGGGAAGAAACTCTAGCAAAGATATGCAACACTCGCACACGAGGTGCTCAATCGACCCAATCGAACTGACGGCCACACCAGGTCCAGTCAAACCTGCGCCCACCTACAACCACCTCCCGCTGACGGGCAGGGATTACGTAGGGCGTCCAAACGGACTAACTCGCTATCGAGTAGTGGCACATGCATGCTATAGTCAAAATCCACGCTCTCTCTCAGAACGGATAACTCATGATCATCAAGCCTCTTGCACAGTGGTCAACAACTCACGACCACATCGGGACCACCGTCAATCCCCAAACGGTTCCCAACAACACTAGCACTGCCCTCAACACAGCTACTAGGCTCCACTCGGTCCCCCTGACACGAGTGTAACAATAGAAATAACAGACCGACTAAACCCAATCAAATGAACCGATATAAAGTCCGGTACTGCCTGCTATAGCTACTGACTCACAACCTAGCTGTGGGGTGCAGACTGGTTCCTGACTGACACAGTCCTACCCCTAGGGCGATAGACTGGCTCCTGACCGGCACAGTCCCATCCCTAGGCGACAGACCGGCTCCTGACCGGCACGGTCATAAGTAATCACACACTCCGGAGTGGCACTCGAGGGGAGCGACCCACACGAGTAGAATAAGTCGCCACAAGTAACCTGGTACAGTAAAACTGGATCAAGACTCTAACTAAGTAGGAAAAACCCATCTACTAGAGAAGTCCCGATCCCACTATCTCTCAAATCTGATGTAATAGAACAGTCCGGTCAACCGCCCAAAATTCGCGGTTGCCGCTAATCCCCCCGTCCTCAACCTGTCTGTCCTCACTTCCCACTATCCGACTACACTATTCTAGTTCCTGCTCTAACTTGAGCATAGTGTCCCCTGTATCTAGGTGTCCAGAGAAAAGGTAACAAAACAGGTTTTCTCCTAAGTCAATTTCCATATAATAGTGTAGTATTAATAGTGGCCATACAAGCATGCATTGTTCTCAAGAAAGAAATAAGAGAGTAAACCCCATGCCTATAGCTGATCATAACTCTCGATCATAATAACTCCTCAGAGTGCAAATCCGCACATAGCTATAAAATCCTGTCCCAGTGCCTAACCACCCACATGAAAGGCTATGTGCTAATATGGCATGTAACATGATCTTTATAGGGTAACATTAACCTAGGTAAGCTTACACTATTTTCCAATATTAGTATTCAAACCATGCAAGTCCTCAGTATATCCCATAGATGTTATTTTTGCAGTTATATTCAAGCTTACCTATCTTACAAACATAAATCATGTATGCATCCTAACATACAGAATTAGAGAACCGTCCACCGGTTCTGGAAACAAAGCACCCACCTGAAGCGCTTTCGGCAGGCAAAGCTGAAATCGGTGAAGTGTGAAGACGCGCAGAGTCCAAAATCTGTCAGAACTGCACCCTTGGTACAAGTCGCGCAAGCCTCGGCTCCAAACCGCTGAAAACATCCGGAGTTCACTATCTCCACTGTTCTCCAGTTCCAACAGGTTCAGAAACAGTCGCGAACCTTCCTGGGTACAACAATAAGGTCCAGATTATGCTTTTATTCTAAAATATCCAAGTACATACACTTCTAGTGGAATAGTCCCAAAGATGTGGATTTTTCACCTGTATCAAGAACTCAGAAAAATCCAACAAAAATACTGGCGCGTTCCTCACGTCGGTACCTTCGAAACGAGTACCTGCACGATCAATTCTGAGTTTCCTACGCTGAGTTATAAAATCGGCAAGAGAACACCCCATACCAAACTGTACAAAGTTCTGCAGATAAAAACTCGGGAAGAAGAGAGATTCTCACCTTCGAAGCAAACTCAGAAAATTCTGAAAAAAAATCCAGGAGATTCCTCGTGAGAAGTAGATGAAATTCGCCTCTTGAATCACCTCGATCCGATGTCGGTACGCAAAGTTAGGGCCAAAACTCTGCAATGCTGTCCAAAACTGCAACTGAACCAAGGGCTCCAAAGATGATGAAATTAACCTGATTTGTAGCAAGATTTAGCCTTTCTCTTCAATATGAAAGATATAGGTTTCTAAGTCCTAGTGAATTCCCCGCAAAAATCAGCTTAAAATTCCACTTCTTGAAGCCTAGGGAGCAAAAACACTGAGCATTGCTCAAAACTACATCCAGAATCTCAGCTGTACACAACAATCCCAAAGATGGCTTAATTTACCCAACATAGAGTCCAAATTGGAAATTCCACAAATACGAAAATTGGACCTCTGTAAGTCCTGGAAATTTACGAACAAAAATCAACTTAAAATTCCGTTTATACAACCCAGGGGAGTAAAAACACTAACCTCTGCTCGAAATCCTCTACAGAAAATAAGTGTCTCAAAGATTGCTATATTTACCTGGTTTAGAGCTTCAATTAGGTCTCCTCTTCAATACCAAAGTTGTAGATCATGAAGTTGTGAAGAGAACCCCGCAAGAATCATCCCAAAATTCCATTTCTACACTTCTGGAGACCTCCTGGAAGAAAATGCGACGAAGTTGAACCCAAAACCAGCAATGACCAAGCTCCAACAATGGTGGATTCCTTGATGAAGAAGAAGGTGATGAAGGCTGCTACAAGGACTCCATAGCAGCTAAGAGGTCAACAACATCCAAAAGAGAAGTCCCAAGCTGCATAGCCCTCTTAAAAAGCCTAAACATGCTCTAATAATGGGCTTAAGGTGCATCAAACCACCCTTACCAACTCCCCTATCACACCTGATCCTTGCACCAGATCCGGTGCAAGGCAGGTCGGACCAAACGGTCCGACCCACCAGGGTCACTGCCACGCGGCGCGGCCCAGCCCACGCGCGGGCGCGGGCGCGGGCCACGCGCGGGCATGCATGCGCTGTGCGCGGTGCACCGCGCATGCACCGGGCACCCGCCCGGTCTCGTGGACCGGGTGCAGCGCGGCCGTGGACCGCGCTGCACCGGGCGGTCCACCCCCGTGCGCCAGCCTCCCCGCGGCGCCCCTGCACCGGGCACACGCCTTCCCCCGTGCACCGCGGCGCACCAACCGGTGCACGGGTCGTGCGCCGGCCGCCGTGAGCCCGGTCCACCACTCCCAGCAACACCAAACTCCTATTTTAAGCCCAAAAAGTCCAGAAAAGTGCAATTCGCACCGTTTTTTCGCGCTGAGTCCAAATCAACAACCCGATTTGCCAAATTCCAACTCTAAAAATTCCCGAGGGCAACCGGAGAGATAATCCTTTATCCAAACTTCGCCCGGAGTCCAAATTTGACATCTAAATCGCGCGAAACCACCTCTAAACACTCGACGGGTCCACCACTTGTGTCCAAATTGCGCGCAAACGCCACCGACACACCACGCAGGCCTCCAGTGATGCAACTAAATTCTAAATTGCATCACAGATCCCTTTCTCGGGCCCGACAAGCGCACAAACACTCCCAACGGCCACTAAAAGCTGCCCCAACAACCAGCAAACCCTACGTGGGGTTTCCGGGACCTCACAGCGCCCGCGTCCCGTCTATCACTTTTGCTGTTGAACCGCCCGCGGGCAGCGTTCTCGATAATCTTCAGTATTAATGGTTGTTCCTGGGGACTTCGTAGGTCGAGGTGTTGTCCGAGGGCTGCGAGTCAACTGCGGGCGTTCCGACCAAACACTGTCCAGGTGGGTACTCGTGGGGTGGACTTCTTTCAAAATAACTTGTTATAACCCGAAAGAACATTATCAGGAATAATTTTATGTCAGTCTCACTTCCCTTGTATGAGTTTTCCCTCTTTATTTTAATTTTAACGGTAACATTAGAATATGGCATCTCTTACTCCACACACACTGATTTGGTGGCTCACGGTACTTACACGCACACCAACGGTTTGGCCACCGCAATGGTGTATTTTTATGAAGAGATGGCACGAGGCCCGTGTACCCCACAAGGTGCCGACAGTGGGGACCCCCTCACGGATTGCTCAGGAGCCGCACGAGCGCCGGGGAGGGGTTGGGGGTACCAGGATATGAGCGGGAGCACTTTATACTGAGATTTACTGAAACAGGGAAAGTCTGTGGACTCATGATGGGGACTGAGGGGATGCCCGATGGCGTCGGTTTGTTTGATTTCAGCACTGTTACTAATTTACCTGCTTTCAACTACTATGTACTCTTTTGGTCACTAACTCCCCACCTTGTGATAGGTTCGGTCGGGCGCGGGAACGGGACGGATGCGAGGACGGTCTAGGAAGATGGTTTCTTTTTATTAGCTTTCTATGAATGACGTTGTTAGGCTCTTTAGGGATGATCCCTTAGTTTCTAGTTGCGTGTGCTGTGATGTAAATACATAAATTACTACGGTGATCCTCTTTTCGTTTGTGCTTGAGTAGTTCGGCCGGTTTTCAAACAATTGAGCGTTTGCGAAAACAGTTTTGAAGATAACAGGTGTCGTGTAGGCACCGATTTGAAAACCCATGGATTTATCCTTTCAAAACACCGGCGGCCGTATCTAGTAGCTATATCACTTCCTCTCACTGCCGAGTACGATGTTTGTGGTTATTGTGCACTCAAGGTCATGCACAGTTGGGCATGCAGAGGATGACCGGAACCGCCGTGCACGTGCAAATGAGACCCCGCCCGTGAGGTCGAGGAATTTGCACGTGTGGCGGGTCTGGCGCGCACCGGGGGACACTACAATGAGAACTGTTAAATGATCCACGTATTCCGCTTAGGAAAAAAAAAAAAAAATTAAAGGAAATTTTACCCCCGGGGCGTGACAATTTGCGACTCTCATACATACAGAAAATTAATGAGATTTTTTTTCAAAAAGATTTTAAAAGATTAGATTTCTTTTTCGTCCTCAGGGTGCGTACCGGAGACCGAAACCGAAAACATTGCTATCACTGGAGACCGGATCAGAAAACACCATCGTTACCGGAGAACGGGGTCCCATCGCCTTTCCCCTTGTTTTGCTCACCGGCGATCGGTGTCGTCGTCTCCCTCGTCGTCGCGGAGGTCATGAATGGAGTCGCTTGACGGCGAGCAAGACCGCCCCCTGGACTACCCCGATGGACTTTTGAGCTGATTTACACAAAAGGGCGTTCACGAGAGGTACGTCTTCGATTTCCGTGTTGGTCACTTCGCGTCATTTTTGGTTTTGGCACGGTTCCCGAGGTGTTTTTGTGACTCTTTGTACTGCTGCGAGGTTTGGGACAGCGGTGGAGTAATGTTGAGATTTCTCAGTCTACGGGCATCGGAACAGCATGTATGAGGACTCGATCGGCATCTACACTTTGAAAGTAACGCGCCAGTATTTTTACCGAAGTTTTTAGAGGACACTTCGAAGGTGATATTTAAGGTTCTTTGGTACTGTTTTCCGTAGGCTTATGTTCTTGTGGGTAGTTTGGTTACCGCATTATTTTGGGTGTATCTTGGCCTACAGGTGTCGGAATGAGGAGTTTAAATACTCGATTTGGGGCTACTCGTCGCGAGGAACGCAATCATTATTTTTTTGGTTCGGAGGACTGCACGCAGGTGAAAAGGCCCCTTCTTTGTGCTGGTTTGTAAAAACAGCATATGCCGTTTGGTGTGTGTGGGGTACTGATTAGTGTATTTTGGTTGTGTTGTTGATTGGAGCAGAGGCTTGCGCGACTGAGTACCGAGGGTGCGGTTTCGGTGGATTTTTGTTAGTGAGTGGCTGCGCACTTCACCGACTTCAGCTTTGCCTGCGAAAAGCGATTCAGGTGGGTTGTTTCGTCTCCAGAACCGGTGGACGGTTCTCTAATTCTATATGTTAGAATGCATGCATGTTTAGGGTACATTGTATGTTATTGAGAGATAAGCTAGTAGTGATGATTGTATAAGAGAATTGCAAGATTAATATTCATGTTAAATATTATTGAGGACTTGCGAGATTTGGATATCTATGATAATGAATAGTAAAAGCTTACCTAAGGAAATTTACCTTATGTGATTGTTAGCATGCATGTTTAATTGTACAATCTCAGCATCGAGATGTAAGCTTGAGGAATGACCTAGATCATGTAGATTGACATACTATAGTAGTGATCTTTTAGCATTCCATGTTGCACATAGTCTTTTATGAGAAATAATTACTCGATGGGGTAGGATGCTATATCTATGTGCGGGTATCATTCTGATGATTTATGATGGACCATGGATTATGGACGGGTGCAGCGGATTAGTGGATTTGGCATGTGGTGCTACTATCTATTTTACTCCCTTTTATGTTACTTGAGGACAAATGCATACTTGTATGGACATCTAGATATGCCATCTTTTACTGCTACACTATCATGCTGGAACTTGACTTAGGAAAAATCATGTTTGCTTCTTTTCTCCTTATTCGTTAGTCAGGTGATTCATGCTGCTCGGGTTCGAGCAGGGGTTTGGGATAGTGTAGTCGAGACTTCGAGTCTGGGACAGGTTGGATTTGATTATGGATTGTGGGTATTGCGGCGACCGCGAATATTGGGCGGTTGGCCGAGTGTCGGTTGTACTTGATTGTGAATAACAGGATAGTGCGGCAACCGCGGATATTGGGCGGTTGATCGGAGGTCAGTTATGGGTTCATGGATTGTGGGGCATTACGGCAACCGCGGATACTGGGCGGTTGACTGGATATTTACTTATGTATCAGATTGGGTATCAGATTTCTCTAGTGGACGGAGTTTCCCACTTATTGAGTACTATTGCATCTTATTGAGGACCGAAATTTTCTTTAGTGGATGGGTTTTTCCACTTTGATCAGAGTCGTGATCTAGTCCTGCTATATTATGATACTTATGATACTTGTTACTGAGATACTTTACTCGTGTGGGTCGCTCCTCTCGAGTGCCACTCCGGAGTGTGCGACAGACAGGTTTTGAGTCCTTGAGACTCCTTTTTACCATCTGTGTTATGCGTTGGCCAGCATACCCGATATGGCAGGCACAGCAGGCAGTACTAGTGTTTACTGGTGATTAGATTGGGTTTATTCAGGCAGGTACTTTTATTGTTGCACTCGTGTCACGGGGCTGAGTGGAGTCTAGTAGCTGTGTTTAGACCAGTGCTAGTGTTGTTGGGAACCGTTTGGGGTTAACGGTGGTCCCGGGGTCGTTGTGAGTATTTCGACCGTTGTGCGAGATGTTGAGGATCTTGAGTCTATCCGTTCTGAGAGAGTGTGTGATTTCGATTATAGCCTGCATGTGCCACTATTCGATAGCGAGTTAGTCCGTATGGACACGCTACGTAATTCCTGCCCGGTAGTGGGAGGTGATTGTAGGTGGGCGCAGGCTTGACTGGACCAGATGTGGTAGTCAGCTCGATTGGGTCGATTGTGCACTTCATGTGCGTGTGGTTGCATACCTTTCATTGGTTTTTCTCATTTGAGCATTTAGATAGAGGCATGATAGCTGTAGAGTATCTCCAGCATTCTTGTTCAGTTTTTACTGCTTGGTTATCTTATGCCTCTAGTAGACTTAGTGGGCAGATCGTCGGACCTGGTGGCGGTACCCACTGAGAACTCCCTTTTGGTGTAGTTCTCACACCCCTTGGGGGTTTTCCCCCTCCTTTCTCTTTTCTCTTCTTTGTTTTGCTGAGTCTTAGCAGGTGTTGCTTATTCTGCTGTTGCTGTGCGAGGCGAGGGAGCCGCGAGCTAGATCCCTACCTATTTTTGGAGAGTAGCTGTACCCTTTCATTGGAGATCCCTAGTACAGTCAGTAGATTATTTTATTTCCACTTTTGAGAGATGCAATAGAGGAGCCAGGTGGTCATGCAATAGAGGTGCCAGGTGGTTAGAGGTGTGGAGCGAGGTTGGTTCAATGGTGGAACCCTTGTGAGTGAAGCTTAAGAAGGAACGATCGATATTGGGTATCCGGAAAGTGAACCTTTGGGCTGGATCAAGAGTGTTGTCAACTGACCTTGGTTGGGCAATGCCGGAACAGGGTGGCTAACGGAACGGAACATGTCCAAATCAATTAAGTATCTCGTTGAGGCAAAATTGGGGAGTGAGGTGCCATGGCAATGTGAAGGTCATGCGAACGAGCGAGAGGTGTGGGGCAAGTTGCTGAGTCATGTGGATGAGCGAAATGCATGAGGGCAAGTCGCTCGAGCATAATTGAATGGGACTAGTTTTGAAGGCAATGAGGTATTCGGTTGCGCAACACTCTTTAACCTTAATTGACCTTGAGGAGAATCACGCTCCACCCACAACGGCCTTGTGGGGAGTTGCGCTCCACCCACAATAATCGTTCCGCACTCTGCCCATTTTATGACCTTAGTTCAACTGAGACACATCTCACACTTTCGGCTCTGACTGATGATTAACTCTGATGCCAACTACGACGTCCTACTTTTCAGGAAATTACTCATTCTAGAACTATTTTAACCTTAGCATACTTAACCCTTTTAACCTCTTGAATCTAACCATCACCTAAAATATTATAACCAGTTAAAAAATTTAATACTATTATACATTATATATAAGACTATTCTAAATCACATTATATATAGGACTATTCAAAAGATTGTACTTAACTACTATATAATTTTATTTTTATTTCAATAAAAAAAAAATTTGTTGTCAAATAAAATAATAAAGTAAATTTTTTTAAAAAAGCACCGGATGGTATCCTAATTAATAATAAATATTTTTAGTAAAATAAAATAAAATCACAGTGTAGGTTTTTTGAAGAATTTTAAGTGGCAAAGCAAAAAGCTGATAAACCACAGCATAAGTTAAATATAACTTTTTAAAGAATGACAAAGTGAAAATTCGCAATACCACGGGGGGCAAAATGGAAGTTTCCCTTCTTTTTCTTTTTGGATAGCATTGCTCCTTTTTTTTTTTTTTTTTTTTTTTTTTTTTGGCCTTCCATCGCATGAGCCCTGAGCTCGCCTTTCCACGAAAAGAAGAAAAGCGAAAAGATTCGAATAATTAAAATCACGCTCGCCCAATCCGAGTCCATTCAATCGAATCGCACCTCCCATTCGAGGGGAAAAAAACTAGGATTCTCCTACGCAATTTCTAGGGTTTCTACTACCTCTCAATGCGATGATCGATTCGATTTGAGGCCGAATTTCTAAGGTTTCTTGTCTCATAAGGCCGTCGATTTTACGGTGAATTTGGGGGTTTTTTTTTTTTTTTTTGGGGGGGGGGGGGGGGGAGGGGTGATGGGAAAGGGCTTGTGGAATTGGGGATCCTAGGGTTTTCATTTTTTGTTGGGGAGATGCGATTCGTTCCCATGGGTTCTTCGTCCTCGAAGGTGCTGGAAAATGGCGGGTTTCGCGATGGCGCGAGCAATCTCTACTTGAATGTTTACGATCTCACCCCAATAAACGATTATCTTTATTGGCTCGGCTTCGGCATATTCCACTCTGGGATCGAAGGTGCATTTTCGTTTTGGTTCTTTTGTTCAATTTTGTCTATTTTAATCTTTGATATTCTAGGTGAATTCATCTTTTGGATGTACTCTTTTTTTTCAAAAAAAAAAAAGTAAAATTAGTTGTAATCCAAGGAGTGGCATGATTTATATAGAATTTAAAATCAAATACCTTGATCGAAACAAATTGAATTTTGATAACCTAAATGAAGTTTCACCATAAGTTCTGCGACTAATGGTGTAATTTAACCAGAGAGATAGTAAAACCACCTTAATGTTGGTGAAAATCTTATAATGTAGCTTTGATAAAACTTGGCATTGCTCCACTTGCCCCCAGCTCTTGCAAACTGCTGCAAAAAATTTACATCAGTGATAAGTCCATGCAAGGGAATTTTGGTTTAGTGCTTCTTTTGAAATCAGCTTAGTGGTGAAAATCAGGAATCATGAGACCCATCCTTTTTTGTTCATTTTGAGGATTCATATTACCAAGCAAATCTAGGGTGAAACGAAGGTTGAGTTGCCTTGAGCTTGTTTTAGTACTCATTATACAATTTTCTTACAAATTGCTTTAGGGGAGTTGGAAATGTGGAATTAAGAAACTCATATGCAGGTTTTTGGTCAACCCTTTTTCAAGCTTTATATCTTATGTCTTTCAAACCTGAATGCAATGTAGTGCAAAAACGGAAGCATTGATGGAGGAGGATTAAATACTTAGAGTGCTAATTCAATGCCATAGTTCATATCGCATTATAGTGTGACTAGCAATCTGATGAAATTATGTAGGAGGCTTCAATATTTGTCACTCCTAAATATAGAATGTAGTGCAAGATTTCTCGTCTTTCATACATATTCTTATGTTCCTTCCTTTCCTATGATTTTTTTTTTTTTTTTTTCTTTCTCCAAAGTAAACAATAAACCAACTACAATCTTATATATGTAATTTAGCATTTCTATCTTATCAGCATTTGCCATATTTTAGTGATGTTCAATTGACATTAAGTATTAAAGAGTTCTAAATTTATTGGACGCTAAACAGATAATTGGCATATCGTTTTGCCAAATTAAGCACTACGCCATTTTATCTTTAGTTATAATTAATTGGCTAAATTGATTGCACATTTTTCTATTAACGTTGCATATCAACTCTCTTTGTAGATTTTGTCTATTTATTTATATATCACGGACACTTTTATAAGTCTCGCGTGTCCGTGTCGGACACGCACATGTCCGACACGAACTCTTGTCCAACGCGGACACACCATGGACGCTGGTTCAACGCCGATCTATAGCACATCCTATTAAACAATTATATATATATATATATATATATATATATATATATATATATATATATATATATATATATATATATTATTATTATTATTATTATTATTATTATGCATATATAATGTATATATAATGTAAGATAATAAATATTTTGGTTTTTTAATGAATGCATACAAAAAAAATTTTGAACAATTCAAATAAATTATGTGTGGTGCGATATTTCTTCCCTTGAAATTTATAAACTATCAAAGAAATTATTAATTTTCATTCGTATGAAAAATATAACAATATTTTAGCAAAATTAACATTTTATATATAATAAATATATAGTATTATATTAATAATACTATATCTTATTAGCGGTGCCCATCCCGTGTCCGTGTCCTAATTTTTGGAAGTTGCTGAATCGCTGTGTCCGAGTCGTGTCATGTTCCGTGTCCCGTGTTCGTGGCCATGACCCGTAGCTATTTATCTTTCATGTCCATCTTGTTTGTCACTTTTTATCTATGTTTTTCTGTAATAGAAATCTGCTTCCTTATTGAATCATCATATACTTATTCTTAACTCAACTAGCAGTACACGGCATGGAATATGGATTTGGGGCCCACGAGTATCCAACCAGCGGAGTGTTCGAGGTGGAACCGAAAAGCTGCCCCGGATATGTATTTCGACGCTCTGTGTGTCTAGGTACGATCGACCTGTCCCGTTCAGAGTTTCACCTTTTTATAGAAAACCTTGCGGGACAATATCACGGCGATACATACCACTTAATTGCCAAGAATTGCAACCATTTCACCAATGATGTCTGTATGCGTTTGACTGGAAAGTCCATTCCAGGATGGGTGAATCGGCTTGCCAGATTAGGTTTGTTGTTTTTTCTTACATTTTCTTCTCATTTTCGACATTCTGAAGGGAGCTAGGTACTAATTTTCACTTGATATTTTTCTCAAACTTTCAGGTTTATTTTGCAATTGTCTTTTACCAGAAAGTATTCAGGTGACAGCAGTTAGACATTTACCCTCTCATGCTGCATTTTCGGGTGAGTCTTTTTCCTGTTCCATGTCGGTAGCTCTCCACCTAAAAATACAAAGGCTTTTGTCTTTTTTTTTTTTTTTTTAATAACTTGAGCAAATATTTCAGTGCTTAATGCTTGGTCATTTTCTCACATGTAGCCTACAAATTGCCGATTTGATCCCTTTCCTTTGTGTAGTTTGGATGTCACTTATGTGATATTGGTGTTTACTGCTAGTAAAACACTGTATCCTCATACATTTTTAAGTTCCTGAAATACTCTGATGCAGGAAAAAATTAGGGTTTGCCTAAACTCGTCAAGCACAAGTAAATTTAGCTGGGCTTAGGGTGTTATAATAGAAAAATGAGAAATTAAGGTTGGAGATGATAGATTACCTTAGGATGTATAACAGAGGAGGAGAGAAGGGTCCTGAACCATATCCCTAATATTTAGGGATTTATTGTTCATGAAAATTTCTAAAGATCTATTAATTAAAAACCACTTAAACATATTAACCAAAAAGATAATTCCGAAAATTAGAAAAAAAATAAAATTTAAATTCTAAAAGATTTTCTCGCTGCATCATACTCATTGCACTCTGTGGTCTTGTCTGGCTCAAGAAGAACTAATAAATCAAAATATTTTAGCTTATTCTTACCATTTATTTCATGATTGTTCAACATAATGTCTTTTATGCAGAAAGGCTTACTGGAATTGCTCGCGCTTTCACCAAACTAAAAGCTTTTCGATAAGCACTGTCTTTGTTAGCATCAATTATTTGCGAATGAAATTCCCAACTATCGGCTATTCTTCATGAAAATGATTGCATTTTTCAGAAGACGAATTGGAGTCGATTGCTTCGTCCGCAGTTGACGAAAGCGACGAGGAAGAGGCAGATCATCACCTCCTACCAACTCCGACCGTCGATCTTGCACTTTTGAGAGACAAACCGATTGTAAGGCTTGCTAAAGATGCTCTATAAACTTATTTGGCGATACTTTTAGATACATATATATATATATATATATATATATATATATATATATATATATATAGAGGCTAAATTACAGAAAATCCCCCTGTCATATCCCGCTTTTCCACTTTACCCCCCTGTCATTAAAAAGTCGACAATCTGCCCCCTCGTAATTACCGAATTGTGCAATAACCCCCCGCCGTCAGTTGACTGTCAGATTTTTTGAAAATATAATTTTATATACCCAAAATACCCTTGGAAAATATTCCTTAAAAAAAAAAAAAAAAAAAAAAAACATCGGAATAGAAAAGAAAAAAAAAGGAGGGCATTTTCGTCAATTTATCATTTCCGTTAACATCGTTGCCCCCTAAAGACAATTCGGTAATTACGAGGGGGCAGATTATCGACTTTTTAATGACAGGGGGTAAAGTGGAAAAGCGGAATATGACAGGGGAGTTTTCTGTAATTTAGCCGTGTATATATATATATATATATATATATATATATATATATATATATATATATATATATATATATTAGAGTATTGATCGAACCACGAGCTAATGTATGTTTTTTGTGACCCTCTTATATCCTAGCATCATTATTTAGTTTGTTAATCATCGGTTTAACTCTGATTCTTTTGCCATACTTTTTAAGTAAGAGTGAAAATGCGCTTACATTTTCTTGCATCAGTTCTTCGTGGGATCGTGTTGCTGATATGATTGATGAAAAAAATGATGAAATGAATCCGAAAGTTAGATTTGGGGGAGTAAAAATAGTTTCAAGTTAGGGCATTATTGTGTTCTGTCCCGGTTTGGACCTGATTTTTCACTTCACTCTTCAATCTCTTAATTTCTGCAACTAGACCTCTGACTTTTATTGTTTGTTTTAAGGCTAAATTACAGAAAATTCCCCTCTAATATCCCGCTTTTCCACTTTACCCTCCTGTCTTTTAAAAGTCGACAACCTGCCCCCTCGTAATTACCGAAATATGCATTTACCCCCCTGCCAGATATGAAAGTCCATTCATGTGCCTCTAATGGATGCATTTACCCTTTCCCTCCTGCCAGATATGAATTGATTTTTTACCAATTTGTTACAAGCAATTGGCTCATTAGAGGCTCATGGATGGACTTTTATATCTGGCAGGGGGGTAAATGCATATTTCGGTAATTACGAGGGGGCAAGTTGTCGACTTTTAAAAGACAGGGGGTAAAGTGGAAAAGCGGGATATTAGAGGGAGGTTTTCTGTAATTTAGCCTTGTTTTAATTAAGTTTTTGTTGTCAAAATTTTTTCTTGTTCTTGCAAAAATTGCATATTTGATTTAACAAAGGTTTTAAGTGTAGGGACTTAATCGAAACAAAAAAAAAACATTTAAATTATAGAAATTGGAGTGGTAAAGATAGAAGATTGGTGATTACAGTGAAAAATCAGATGAACAATTAAGTGGGTGCACAGCAGCACAGATAGGTTTTAAAAAATTTATTTTTCTTATGAATTAATTTATAATTAATAATCAAAATTGAATTAATATGAAAGTTATATACAAGAAATTTGATTATAAGATGGAATTTTGAAATGTGTGTTAGATATGCGATCACGATTTGACCGCAAATATAAAAGTTCAGTGCATGTGTTTGAATAAAAAAAAAAAAAAAAAAAAAAAAAGTGTCATTGATTTGATTGGTATAAGAGAAGCATTACAACCGAACCAAAATGGAAAATTGAACTTGTTCTAATTTCAAAATTGAACGAAGAATCTGAAAAATCACACAAAGTGAAGTATTTTTTTTTTTTTTTGGTTTGGTTTGGTTCGGTTTGGAACCAAATTGTCAGCACAGAAAGCTATTGGAAGTGTGAAGTCGAGATCGGATGTAATCGCAAACCTCAGTCTCTTTCCAGGAAATGAACATGCCCTAACCTTTTTGGTTTTATACAATATTTTAAAAACTACGTCCAATGGTGATTCGAAAATAAATATTACGCAGTGGGCCAATCACTGATTGAATCAGTAACGTTAGTATAACATTATAAATATTTAATTATTATTTTTAATATTATTATAGTAAAAATAGACGAAAATTATTATTCTAATATCAACTTAATTATAAAACATTAATTTATAGAATAAATTAAGTAGATGTAAATTTTCATATTTTAATTTTTATAAATAGAGTATATAATCGTGGTTAGATTTTAATATGCCTATATCAAGAAAACTCGGACGGTTTAATTAAAATCAGACCAACTCTTCAACGGTTCGATAGTCGAATCTTCGATTTGAACGGTTCAGAATAATATTTTGATTTATCCGATTTAAAAAATAAAACTAAATTATTTTATAAATTAGATCACGGTCGGACGAATCAAACCGACTGATTGGATCCGGATTTTAAATCATTGGCTTTATATCTATCCAGATTTCCAAACCTTCCTTAAGACTTTATATGGTAGTCCTACTAACAAAAACCAATAAATTATTAGTTAAACTTGTTACTTTTGGTTGTTATAATCACGCAGAGAATGACATTGCAGATCTTATTAGAAAAGAAATTACTATTTGAAGAAGAAGAAGAAGAGGAATTTTTTTTAAAATAATCCTCAAAATTTTAAATTTGCAAAATGACCATCTGAAATTTTTTTTTACAAAACTAACCCTACTTTTGCCACCAGGACGCCACGGAGGCTAGACCATCTGAAGGCGCTGATTCAGCGCCTTCAGTGTATTTGCTGAAGGCGCCGAATGATTCAGCGCCTTCACAAAAAATTCTGTGAAGGTACTGAATCATTCAGCGCCTTTTTTATATATGCTGAAGGCGCTGAATCATTCGGCGCCTTCTGCATATATGCTAAAGGCGCTAATTTATTCGGCGCCTTCAGCGTGTGCGCCGAAAACTTAGCCAATTTTCGCGAAAATTGGCCAAGTCCTCAGGCCCTGTGGTAGAAGTGCTAAAGGCGCTGAACCGTTCAGCGCCTTTAGTGTTTATGTTAAAGGCGCTGAATGGTTCAGCGCCTTCCTCTCCAATAAAACCCCCCGCGCGGGCTACAGTGCCCTCACTTTCTCTCTTCAATCCCGCATTTCCCTTTCTCCCCCTCTCCCGCATAGTGCCGAAGCAGGAGCAGATTGTCGCCGTCGCCGAGAGGAAGCCCATTGTCGTTGTCGCCGTCGCCGTCGCGGTCTCTTTCGCTCTCTAGATCTCTCATTGTGAGCCTCTCCCCCCCCCCCTTCTCTCTCTTTCTCTCCCTCTCACATCTCTCACAGTGAGATTGCTCACAGTGAGAGATCCCCTCACAATGAGATCGCTCACAATGAGTCTCTCACTGTGAGGGATCCCTCACTGCAAGAGGGATTTCTCACTGTGAGAGTTCTCTCACAGTGAGAGATCCCTCACTGTGCTCACTGTGATCCCTCACTGTGAGCACAGTGAGGGATTTCTCACTGTGAGAGAGGTCTCACTGTGTCCGCGCGAGATCGCTCACTGTCGCCCTTAGCATTACCTTGCAAGATCTCACAGTGAGAGGTTTCACTGTCGCTCTCTTACTGTGAAGTTCAAATTAGTATTTTGAAGTACTTAATTTTTTTTGTAGTTAAAATGGCTAATCGTCGCATGTCACTAAGTATTTATTGGGATGGACAGTTAGTTATCGATGAAAATGATCCAAAATATATCGGCGGTCGAAAAAAATTAATCGCGATACGTTCCGATTCTACATATACTAGTTTCGAGACGAGAATGTATCGTTTAACAAATTGTACAAGAGAATAATTTCGTTTAAAATTCACTATTCGTTGCCCCACTGTCGGTAATGAATATGTAGCTCACGAAATAGTAGATGATGAATCATTGGAGGGAATGTTTGGATTGTTTGAAAATTTTGGTTGTATGGCAGTATCGGTATACATTGAGAAAGAGCTACACCCGTCGGAGAATTTTGAACCGCAAGTTTATTACACGAGAATGCTCCACAATTATATTGATGCGGGTCCTTCCGCCAATGTAATAGGTGATCAAAATCTTCCAAGCGAAGGTGGTGTAAGAATGACAAGGTTAGTAAAATAACATAATAAATTGGTAATTTGTAATCTTTTTTAAATGGACTTAATCATTATATATATTGCAGAGAAAGTGAGTATTCGCCTATTGAAAGTGTTGTACCTTGCTCGGTTAATAGTGTGCCACCAACGACCGCATGTGTGCCACCTACGACCACACACACGACCTCACGTGGACAATGTACGACCTCACGTGGACAATGTACGACCTCACGCGAACAATGCACGACCTCCCGTCTAGAACTAAGGATGTCTCATTTACAACTAGAACCTTATGATTGGGGGTAAGTACAAATCAAATTAAATTTTAAATTAATGGGATGTGGAGGTGATAATGTTAGAATTTTATTTTTACCAAATATGCAGGTTATCTACTTCCTATGAACATTGGAATAATTCTACTATTAATGATTTTGGTACTAATGTTGACGAAGGAGGTGATAATATTGATGAATGAGATGCTAATGTTGACGGGGGTGGTGATAGTGATATTAATCATGAGGATTCACCAATCAATGATGATCACAATAGTAGTGAGGATGATGATTTGAATGATCCATCATTTGATATAAATGATGATCATGATGGAGGGTTAAATTATCTTGCAAATGTCATTTTCAATGAAATTGATAACCCAAAAATAAGCAACGAATATGTAGACAATTCTGACGAGGAAATTGAATTTGTTGATCATCCGGAACGTTTTCCTATATATAATAATTGGATAAATCAGTATGTTGTAGATCCTACAGAGAGTGATATTCGACAAATCAATATTGGTCTCCCTAGCATTGACGGGACTTGGGTTGGACGTGTCTTTTATGATAAGGCATCTTTATTGAATGCTCTAGACCGGTGGCATATTGATCATAATGTACAAATGAAAGTATTGAAATCTACTAGAACGACATACACTGTCAAATGCTTCGTATAGGGATGTGCATGGAGATTACATGCTTCGGTACCTAAAGATACGACGTACTTTAGGGTAAAAACATATGCTGGTCCACACACATGTGTAATTCCAATGCTGAACGCGGCGCACCGTAATTGTAATTCGAGCCTTATTTGTCAATTGATTCTCCCGACATTAAAGGCTAGACTTAATATGACGCCAAAAGAAATTCAAAAAACGGTGCGAGAGACTTTCCATGTTGACGTAACATATTGGAAGGCTTGGCAATCAAGGAGTAAAGTGTTACAGCTTATTTACGGGAGCTGGGAGCAGTCATACACAGACTTCCCTCGTTACCTTAATATGGTGAAGGAATCTAATCCTGATACTTTATGGCGTCTGGATCATAGGTGGCCCGCTGATGGGATTTGTCGCTTTGGTCGTGTTTTTTGGTCATTTGGACCTTCGATTCGTGGATTTGCACATTGTCGGCCGGTAGTGAGTATTGATGCCACATATATGTACGGCAAATACGAAGGTCATGCTTTGATAGCGACGGCTGTAGATGCAAATAATGGACTATATCTTTTGGCATTTGCAATTTGTGAGGGGGAAAATGGCGGGAGTTGGCGATGGTTTCTACAGAATATGCGTCAATATGTTACCCACGATAGAGCCATTTGTTTTATATTTGATCGATTTCTTAGATTGAAGGAAATAGTGGCTACTATCTATCCTCCAGCACAAGGTCACTCGCATTGTTGGTGTCTTCGACACATGAAAGCAAATATGAATAAGCACTTCAAAACAAAATTTTGTTAGATAAATTTGGGCAGATCGAAAGTGCTTCAATACCGACGAAATATTATCAGTTGAAGGAAGAATTAGATGTGTTGGATCACAATGCTTGGCAGTGGATCCATGATCTTGAGAGATATAAAGAGTACTGGGCATTGGCATTTGATGGAGGCCGCCGGTTTGGATTGAAGACTACGAATCTTTCTAAATCGTTAAATAGGGTACTTAAGGGCAGTCGTGGTTTGCCTATCACGGCTTTTGTTGCGGCTACATTTTATAAGCTTAATAAGTATTTTTTTCATCACCGTGATGACGGTGAAAATATGACGAACGCGCTAACCCCTAAAATCAAAAGAATAATTACCGAAAGTATGGATACGGCGCGGGGACATCATGTCGTACGATTTGGACTAACAGAATTTGAAGTCAATACTGGAGATTTCGCCTTCAAAGTGATCGTGAATGGAACAAATGCAGAATGTTCATGTGGTGAATTTCATCTAACGAGAATACCTTGCTTGCATATCTTAGCAGTTTGTAGTACATCACATATAAGATTAGACTATTATATTTTTTATTCACTCTGGTATAGTACGGACTGCTATCATGTGACGTACGCACCACATTTTCATCCTGTTCCTGATAGACGGCACTGGCCACGACCCCAAGGTCCCCCGATTGTACCGCCTCCTATACGAAGGAAGAAAGGTCATCCACGATCTACACGTATTCGTAATATAATGGACGAGGGGGGTGGCCGACGAGGAACATGCTCCATTTGTAAACAAGCAGGTCATTATAGGAGCACTTGTCCACAAAATGTAGAAAGAGTGCAACAAGGACGTCGGCGTATGACTTCCACAATTTTATTTATCTTGTCTTAATATTTGCTCTTTTTTAGCCATTATGTTACTAATATGTAGATTACATATTGCATATGGCAGATCACGAGGACGCGGGACCAGTTGATCCGTCGGTCCTATCAGAGCAGCATCTTCATAGGTCAGCATTTATCAGGACTGAGGTAAGAGCTATAAAATTTCATTTAATATTTATCGTAATACAAATAAGCTGAATTGATGTAAGCGCTAACTATATTTTTTTTGGCATTACAGGGGTATTGTGCTGTGGAGTTCTCAGAGCATGGGCGCAAGTTCAACCGATGGGAGCTTGACCATCCAGCTGTACTCGATCTACTCCGACAGTCTGGATTTTACGTGATAGCATGCCTGAGACGCGTGCAGCTGGATCAAGCTTTACTAGGCGCCCTTGCTGAGAGGTGGAGACCGGAGACCCAGACGTTCCACTTTCGACATGGTGAGATGACCGTCACACTCCAGGATGTGGCGGTTATTTCAGGTCTCCGTGTCGACGGTCCACCAGTGACGGGAACTGCACTGCAAGACTGGGTGCCTCTATGCGAGGCATTGTTGGGAGCTGTGCCCGACGAAATCAATGGGTCGCAGATACGCCTGACGTGGCTATATGAGCAGTATGGCCATATACCTCTAGATGCCCCGGCAGAAGTAGTGGCAGCTACAGCCCGTGCATATATGTTATATTAAATCGGGTGTAGTTTGTTTCCTAACCCTACTGGACACAAAATTCACCTAAAGTGACTAACACTTTTGATTTGATATCTGCGGGGCTTAGGCATGGGGTGCAGCTGCCTTGGCATATTTGTATCGAGTGGTAGGACCTGCCTCACTGTACGGGAAGGCTGAGTGTTGTTGTTTTGGGACCCTCTTACAGGTATAATATCTAATATTTTGATTTCATTATTATGTTAATATTGGTATTTAATATTTTATTTATTATATTAAGCCATTGGTGTTAATATATAGATTTGGGCTTGGGAGCACATTCATATCGGCTGACCTACAGGCGTCCTAGCGCTACCCGATATAGTATATCTCCCTCTGGGTTGTCGGTAAGATATTTATTTCATATAGTAGATTTTTGTATTTCAAATGTAATTGCAACTAATATATATATTTTACAATCTAGATGGGCAAACGCTGGAGGACTACGCTTTAGAGCCAATGTCAGGACCACTAACATTGAGTTTTATAAAGATGAGTTGGATCAGTAGAGAGAGACGCAGGTATGTACATATTTTATTCAATACTTTAAATATATTTTTTCTAAATATTTTTATACTAACTGATCATTTTGTGTCATTAACATGTTATATGGATGCCGTACACAAAGGACATTTCAGCTACATTACCAGCCTTCTGTGTACAGGGCTCGCAAGTCTCGCTGTAGTGTCCCAGAATTCCCTGTTATTTTTCCCCATGTTTCGGGGTGAGGATCACCTATTATTGGTGTGTTGGGCCCCCAACATGTCAAAGGGATGTGTTGATTGGATTCAGTGAGGGTTTCGGATCAAGCCTGACATTCGGCTGCTTTTGTCGAATGTTAGAAGTGGTTTCAGGCTGATCGGAGGCCGTATTTGGATTCAGCGCGGAAAAGCGCTTGAAAACGGCTATTTATTTGTATTTTTCGGAGTCCGGATGGCCAAAAACGGACACCCGGAAGTTTTCTGTGCAAATTGGTGCACGGGAGGAGCCGTGGACCGGCTGGGACACGTGGCGGGCGCTCATTGGGCCGGCGCACGCCTCCCGGCCCATGGAAGTGGGCCGCCGGTGCACGGTGGACCGGCGGGCCACGTGGCAGCACGCGGTTGGGCCGGTGCTGTGCGCGCGGCGCGCGGGGGTTTGCGCGGGCAGGCGTGGGGATGGCGCGGTGCACGGTGGACCGGGGCGCGCCACGTGGCGGCCCCGGGTTGGAGGGCGCTGGTGCGCGCAGTGCACCCGCGGGCGCGCGGCTGCGGCCGTACGCGCACGCGGGCACAGGCGCGCAGGCGGCGCGCCGGCTGGCGTGCCGGGCGGGGCAGCGCCAGCCACGTGGCGCCGCGCCAGTGGCTGGCGCCACCCACCCAGCCGCCCAGCTGGGGGGCACGTGGTCGCGCCGGTTCGCCGGGCGCCGCTGTCCCCTGTGCGGGGGACACGTGTCGCGCCCGGGTGAACCGGGCCCGAGTGGGCTGGGCTGCGGGCCGCGGGCCGGGCCACTGTGTGCGCCCGAAAGATTCGGGCGCCCGAAAGATTCGGGCGCCCGAAACCGGGGACACAACGGTAATTTTTTGAAAAGTTTTTTTGGGCCTATATAAGCACCCCACCTCTCCCTCTTCTCTTCCTTTTTCCGCAGCTTAGAGAGAGAATGGGAGGGAGAACCCTTTAGAGAAATTGTTCCTCTTGTTTTTTTACATCTCGTGGTGGATTTCCAGATTTTTTGGAGGCTCGACAGCGGCGATCCGGATTTTACAGTGCGCCTCGTTTTTCCCCCATTTTCGGCCCGTTTTCGTCACTTCTCAGTCCGAGAAGCCCCCTGCGCAGTACAGGAGGCCGATTTCGACGATTTCTGCGCCGGTGTGTTCCTGAGAGGTAAAGCTTCATTTTTCATGTTGGTGATTTCTCTGGATTCCGGATTCTTGGCACGGTTCCCGAGGCATTTGTGACACCTCTTTTGCTGTGTGAAATTCTGGACAGCCGCGACTTCATCGATTTATATCTTGGCGTAGGAGCATCGGATCAAGGCGTATAAATAGTCGTTTTGGGCCTACTCTTCGCGAGGAACGCAACCGTGAATTTTCTGAGATTTTTGGAGCTCGGCACAGAGGTGAAATGCCTCGTTTTTCGTGCTAGTTGGAAAAACAACAAAAGCTGTGTTTTGGGACTTGTATATTTACACCTTGTGCAATGTGTGTTGTTGTAGGGCACTGTTTTCGGCAGGCAACGTTTTTAGAGGACAGCGGGCAGCAGGGAGTTTCTTCGGGTGTAGTGCGCGCTTTTCGAGATTGGTGGTTGTGTTTCCCTCACTGTTGACATGCTCACTAGGATTATCAGAGTTCCCCAATTTAATTGTGACAATCTAATATGTGATGTGAGAACCTAATATATTGACCCCACAATTCAATTGGTAGCTTCTATGTGTTAAAATTGGGACAATTATGTTGGACATATGTTATGATGAAGCTTGCATGCAAAGATGACTTAAAAATATTGGGACACCTAAATTGCTCTCCTAAAATGAATAATAAGTGTTTTCTCCTCTCGTTTACAAAAGTTAACCTTTGCATGCTTGTATGGACATCTAGTTAGGCCACTATTTTCTGCTACACTATCTTATTGGGACTTAACTTAGGAGAAACCATGTTTTATCGTTCTCATTTTATGCAGATGCATATTGCTCGTGTTCGAACAGGGTTTTGGGGTAGTGTAGTTGGGATCTTGAGTTGGGACAGTTAGACTCGTTTGTGGATTGTGGGGCATTGTGGCAACCGCGGACGTTAGGCGGTCGACCAGCTGTTTTACTTTATCAGATTGGGGATCGGGGTTGCATTAGTGGATGGAGTTTTTCCACTTTGATCATAGTCATGATCCAGTCCTGCTATTGTGAGATATTGGTGACAGGGTTATTATACTCGTGTGGGCCGCTCCCCTCGAGTGCCACTCCGTAGTAGGCTTTCGACCGTGATGGGTGCCGGTCAGTTGGATAGTTGTGAGTTATGACAGAGCAGGCAGTGTCAGTGCTTTTTGGCCTTTGATTGGGTTCTTTAGGCAGTTAGCCTTATGGTTACATGCATTCAGTTATCTTTTTAGCACTGCATTTAGAGGCATAGCAGTGGTAATTTTCTTTTTCAGCAGCCTTTATAGCTTACCACTGTTCTTTCTTTTTGCCTCTTATAGTCCTAGTGGGTGCGTCAGCATTTGAGGTTTTACCCACTAGGGGAGGCTACTGGTTTATCTAGTAGTTCTCACCCCCATTGTTGTTTCCTATCTCTTTTTCTTTATTTTGCAGAGTCGTCTGCGGGAGCTGCTAGGCCATCGGCAGCTGATCGAGGTAAGGGGATCGCTGAGTAGATAGATCACCTTTGAGACTGAGAGTTGTTAGACAGATGTTGTACCCTTCACCCAGACTGTTGTATTCTCCTTTTATTTTGGGTCTGGCTTTAGCCAGCTGGTTGTACTATTTTGGTGAGCCGAGAGATTATTGTATTTATTACAGCTTTATTTTTATTTCCAGTCTGAGATACTATGTGGTTCTTCTATTTCAGCTCTGTATTATGCTCTTTTATTGTATCTCTTATATCTGAGCAGGTTACCAGCGCTTCGTGTACATGAAAAATTCTGTGTGCACGGCGGATCTGTTGGCGAGCCGGGTTCTGGTTTACACCCGGGGCGTGACACTGGCGTTCAAGAACAGTCATTATCTGCTATCACATTGTAGAGATGCATGTACCAGACAGAGTCCTGCGGCAGTTCGATCTTCTCCAGCATATACCTCTCAATGTGGAGTCCATCCGACGCGTGTCATCACGTGGGCGTCCGGATGAGGATTGGATTGCATATCACGCTGCACACATTGAGAGGTGGTCTGAGAGGCTAGATCACATTGTTGATCAGCTTCCGGCTGCTGGTGAGGACCCACTGCAGGCGGCATCTATATACATGCAATGGTACTGGACGATTACGAGGAGATGGATATATTGTCCGGTACAGCGTCCTTCGCTGACTTTTCATCCCCGTGGGCATATCGAGAGGACACTGGTATAATAATTTATATATATAAATTTAACATGTTTTGTATATTTAATATAAATTTAATTTGTAAATTGAAATGCAGGCCGACACACTACGACGGATGGATACTACTATAGGCCAGTTATTGCATGATCGTCCGTCGCCTACGAGGACATTCGGGACTCTGGCAGATATGTGCGAGCATATCCATATGGTACTGCAAAATGTACTAATGCTACCTACTGTCAGAGTTTCAGAGGGACGAGGAGATTATGCTTACGCATCGTCCTCGAGTCATTAGGTACCTTCATATCACCAGGAATTTCAAATTAAGGCTTCAAATTCAAATTAACTAACTATTTACGCCATTTCAGGTGCCACGATAGATCGATCTCCATCTCCTCCTATTCAGGCCCCTACGACATTTTCCTTGACGTCAGAGTCGCTCCCGCCTCCTGTATCACGGACATCTTTTGCATCGACATATTCACGTCGTCGTCCCTCGTCATCATCGCCACGGGAGATCCAGCATATTACTGAGCATGATAAGGGTGGTATTATCGAGAAGCTCGATCAGTTGGCAGCCGTCGAGCATCTTGATGATATACCGATTATCGAGCTTGCTGTTCCTCGTGGGCGTGGGCGTGGGCGTGGGCGAGGGCGTAGACGCGAGCGTGGCCGAGGACGTCGAGGGAGAGGACGAGCTCAAAATTGAGTTTTAGCTCAATTTTGAGTTTGAGGGTGTATTATTGACATTTTTGTGATTATGTTTTTTTGTTGTTACCCAACTGTTATTTCTGAATGTTTTGAAATTATTCTACATAATTTCTGAATATTTTATCTCAATATCTAGATGTTTGTGAAATTTATTGTACTTTTTCATTCTGTTATGAAACTTGTTATACAAATTTTGGTTTTTTTAGTTGAAAAAAAAATGTTGTTTGTATTATGGTTAAAGGCGCTGAATGGTTCAGCGCCTTTAGCACTTCTACCACAGGGCCTGAGGACTTGGCCAATTTTTACGAAAATAGGGTAAGTTCTTAGTGCACACGCTGAAGGCGCTGAATGAATTAGCACCTTTAGCATATATGTAGATGGCGGTGAATCATTCAGCGCCTTCAGTATATATACAGAAGGCGCTGAATCATTCAGCGCCTACACAGATTTTTTGTGAAGGCGCTGAATCATTCGGCGCCTTCAGCAAAAACATTGAAGGCGCTGAATCATTCAGCGCCTACAGATTGGTCTGGCCTCCGTGGCGCCCTGCTGGCAAAAGTAGGGTTAGTTTTACAAATATTTTTTTTAAAATGTTATTTTACAAAATTTAAAAATTTATGAGGTTAGTTCAAAAAAAAGTCCAGAAGAAGAAGAAAAATCGGGTAGAGAGGGATAGAACTTTGATATAATTTGTCAAAGCATCATAATCTACATGTAATCTGAACCCTTGGGTATCAATTTATGTAGAATGAATATTTTAAAAAATAAATAAAGAGTAACAATGCCAAACGAGGCATAAATTTCATGCATTTTTTTTTACAATATATATATATATATATATATATATATATATATATATATATATATATGGATCCGGCTACTATACTCTTATCAGTAAAAAAAAATTTGTACTCATAAGTTTTCATCTCTTGGATGAAGTAATGTGCGGTTAGGATTATAGTAGTTTCTAAGATTTTTACTATTTCTCCAACAACCTAGTAAATTCTAGGGGGACCACTATCATCCTAACCGCACATTTTTTATCCAAAGATGAAAAAATTATAAATACAAAAAATTTAATACTCATAAGAGTATAGTAGCCCTACGTGTGTGTGTGTGTGTGTGTGTGTGTGTGTGTGTGTATATATATATATATATATATATATAAAATGAATGGATGAAAATGAATATAATTTACAAAGTAAAAATGAGAAATTTTTATATCCAATATCAAAGGTCTTAATCCTTAAATAGTTCCTAAAATCTTATACCGAAAACTCAATTGATTTAAATTCTGCTACACTGTGAAACTAACAAATATTCGACTATATATTAAAATAGCAAATTTTATGATCTTTATAACTATTGGATAAGTAGAGCATTAAAAGAGTGTGAAACTCAAATTCGAGATAATGCAAATGTTATAGTTCTTGTTTGGTTTGGTTGCGTGAATCATTACATGCTTTGCAGTTGAAAAACAGTGTGCTAGAAGAAGAAGCATAAATAAACTCCAGATTAAAAATAACTTTTAGTTAAAACTGAAGTTTAAATAAAAGAATTTTCTATTTACTTGATACAAAGTCAATAGCTTTTAAATTATAATTAGTCCACTTTTAAAAAAAATCTATTTAACTAAAATTTCGACACCGACACAGAAAAGATAAATAATAATAATAATAATAATAATAATAATAATAATAATAATATTTACAACAATTAATTATTTATTTATTTTTTAATCTCTTTCTCTTTCGTAATTAATTTTGACACCATGCAAGACAAAGTGAAGCCACGGAGAAAATAGTTTTACGACCGATCAAACGAAGAAAACTAACTACACCACCCCCATCTACTTTACTACTACTAGTTATATACAAGGATTGACCTATAAATTACATTCATTTCCTAATAATTAATAATTGGCATTAAAAAGCACCGTTTCGTGTGTGTGAACATGCAAACAACATACATTGCTCGTATTGTCAGTAAATTTATCTAGAAAGAATCCAAAAACTTACAGAGGAGAACATGGCGCGAGGATACCTGCTGCTATCTCAAATCGACGGCACTCATATGCTACGTCAGATTTCCATATATGACCTTTCAGTTTGAAATTAATGTTACAATTTGCATGGATTATATATATATATATATAATTATGTATATAAATACAACATCGGTGCGCCGTTAGTAGAGTCGTACTCGAGCTTTGCGGCCATCGAGTCTTGCTCTTTGAAATACTAAGAATCGGATGGAATAGGCCGACAAGAAACCATTCGTGTGGCTTTCTCATTTCTGAAGTAACTATAGAAGAAAGTGGTCGATAATGTGTTGTATAACATCTGCACCTTCTGAATGCATAGAGGAATCCTTAACCTGCCACATCATTAGGGTCCTATGTTGAACTTAAACCCACAATATATCTTTCAGAAAAAAGAAAAGAATTTAGACCCCAATCTTAGATAGAGAGAGAGAGGGAGAGAGAGAGAGAGAGAGACCTGAATGAGTGTGTGAGCCGCAATTCTCTGCTTGCTGGTGTGGAAGCTAACATCCACTCTCTCCCACGACAATCGTCTGAGACCGGCAACGAGCTCTTCTGCAAACATAAGGAGGAGCTGAATATATGAAGTTTGTTGTGTTTTTTGGTATTTATCAAGGGGGGGAAAAAACAGGGATCCAAATCTATATATATTTTTTTATTTTTGGCATGAAGTTTTGTAAGAAAATAATACAAAAGTTTTCTTGCCATATAGAGATACAAAGATGAATCAATACTTGACATAATTTGAATCCTCAAGTATTCGGTTTCATGTGATAATCGCATCGCGTTGTAAAATCAGTTCTTTAGATAAATTAGGATGAGAAAGTTATCAGAGTTGGATTGAAGTGCACGAGTTATACGGATACGAACCTTCTAGAATATCATAATCACCATTGAAAACTGTATCCTCGGCACAATTTTCAGGATTTTCTCCCTTCACCAGCTCCTCATGTACAACATGGGGGTATATCTTATTTGGCGAATCTACCCACTACAAAAATATATGTACAAACAAGAAAGATAGTAAAAAGTTTACAATTGAATTTACTAATGAAAAGGGGGGGGGGGGGGGGGAGGGGGGTAATAAAGTAAAAATATGCAGAACTTACATGAACTATGGACCATGTTGAGTTGACTACCCAACCTTTCAAATTTTTGATTTTGCTACCTAACCTTTCAATTTGTTTAATCTCAGTCAGTCAACGATAATTTGGCTTTAAAATCTAAGCTAATCGCTTACTTCAACAAATTTATAGTTGCGAATATTGCATGAGGTATACTAACTAAACTTGTAAAGGTAAACTATGCATTCAAATTTTGAAGTCAAAGTAACGTTGATTGACTCAAATCAAACAAATTGAAAAATCAGACATTAAAATCAAATTTGTGAAAGGTTGGATACTCGACTCAAAATGGTCCATAGGTCAAGTAAGTTTGCTACGTTTTTACCAAAAAAATATAATAAGGCAGCGATTCGAAATATCATTTAATCATCATTAAAAAGAGAAAGTGGTAGAGTTACCGTGGGCAATTCAGAGTTTCGTCTTATAGATGACGTCCTCCAGCCAACAATATCTTCAAACACGTTCAGTTTTGGAAAACAAGGGATACTTTTTAGGGTAACTAGATTGGGTTTACACAGGGATAAAAGGTATGCATGGCCCTCGTAGTTTCCTAAGATTGTGACTAAATCTCTGAATTTTTCACTTAAATAGTTCAGGTCCCTGAAGTTTCCTGGATTCAAATCTGTGGCGCAGTTAGCTGTACAAAACCATTGACAACTATTACATTGGGGGCTCTGCATGGATCATTTTCTCAAAAAATGACCATTTTAGCCCCCTCTCATAAACTCAACATATGAAAGACATTTTATAGGAAGAGTTACAAAACGGTCTTCCTACACAAAAAAAAAAAAATCGTATCTTGCGCAAGTAACATGACAGGTGACAGATTTTGAACAGCTAACAGTGTAAGAGGTGCCAATGCAGAACACAGGAAAATTCAGGGACTAGATTATTTGAGTGGAAAGTTCATGAAGTTGCAGCATCAGGAAAGTGCACCTGCTATCTGTGAATTTAGCCCTCAAAATGACAGTATACGGAACAGAATGATTACCACTTAAAGGATTGGACAAAAGGATACGATCATGGCCAACATTTGCATATAAAACTCTGCGTTTGAATGCTTGCAGGGCAGACCTGCATTAATGAAATACTCAACGCCATTATTCTGTGACTTAAATAACTGAAAAGATTCTCAATTTCAAGGGGGAAAAGGAGAGGAGTTAAGACCAATAAAGCATTATACATGAAAAAAAGGTCCCCGCAATCATCCAACATGCGTCGCAACAATGGAGGCTTTCCCTCATCGTTATCAGTTAGGAAGAGATGCTTGCCAGTTCTTCCGAATATCCAGTGGATTACACAAGATGCAACCTTCTCAATAGGAGTGAGACCAAATAAAAATGGAACCTGCAAATTAAATAATCACCCTAACTAGTATAATTTGAGTTCATACAAGATTAAGTATCACATAAGATGACAGTGATGTCATATCATTACATGTATATACAGAAAAATCAAGAAAATATTTTAACCTTGCAGAAAGCATCTTTGCAATATTAGATGGGAAGAATCAAACTTCAAGACAATTTAGTAGGCTGCATCTCCACGTACATTGCAGTTTCTAAACGAGCGCCAAAAAATCAAGCTTGTGCATTGTTTCTAGATACAATAATTTGGACCTACAGATGAAAACCCAACTATTACATTTCAGCCTACGCACAAATTCGACTTCGTGTATATGAACAGTAACTCTACATTAGGGGTTCCCTCACCCACTTATCCAGCTCTGAAATGGAAAAAGTGGATGGATTTTATTCCAATTTTGACCAAGTGAGGGATCAAACGAATAGTTCAGTTACTGGTATAGTATTTTATATTACTTAATATTGTAATAAAAGCTTGCGGTAAGCATTCTGGTGCCCAGTGTGCTGGGGATAATTTCTGAGTCCAACATATAAAATGGCATCATGTGCAGGTGCATCTTCCAATACAAAAGTTACAATTGCAGCATTGTCAATTGCAATGAGTCAAACTGAATAGGTGCAGCTGTAACAACCATACGTCCGACAGGAATTTATAACTAAATTCAACCAAAACAGTTCCTTCCTTAGCATCTTTAGGGGCATACTAAAATGTGACATTAGATCAAAAAACCTGTAAGAATATCAGAAAGCACCATACACATGAATATGTGGCCAGTAGTTCACAACCAAAGGTGGTCTTTTACACATCAGAAATTGCTATACACATGAATATGTAGTGGTTCACAACTAGAGGTGGTTGTCTTCATTTATAAAACAAGCACTTCCTGCCTTATCACTTTTCATGAATATGCTATAACTAACTGGTAGATAAAATTCAGAAGCACAAAAGAAATAACTGTAAAAAGGAATTTCTACATAATTAGATTCAGAGAGGCCCAAACTAACCGACTTACAGCTCTATCAACCAGCTAAGTATATTCACATTATCATCCACGAGTGAAATCCTATCTCTATTTAATCCTCCAACACTAAAAGTTCACAATAAAGGATATTATGCCAGTATGTGGCAGTTATCTGTGTGTTATATGCACATGCATCTTGGGATAGGCCAGGACATTATTTTCTGCTATTCAATTTAATAGCTGCCTTGTGAGTTATTTTCAAGTATTGATATACAAATTTAATGAAAAATGTTAATCCATTTCTAACTCATGCAACCAGTATAGTTATTGATTTCCATTCTTACAATAGAAAATCTTGAAACAAACACTTTGAGTGTGAAGCCAAAGAGAAATGAGAAATGCAAGAGGAAAATAAGGAACTGTCACTTTTACTTCATTCAGCTAAACTGTGTGTCAATTGCCACAAGTAGAGTAAACATTTACAATAATAGTAAAGGACTGGAACACAAAAATTAGGCCTCTCTCAGAACCCGGCTAGTATAAACCCATAGTCACATGACTGAATAATTGTAAAAAGTACAGCAACAAAGGAAATATATATTTCCAAAAAAGATCCAAATTAGGTGAGGAAAAATTGAGGAGACATAAATGGTTAACTCTCGAAAGATGATGTTGAAGAGTATAGCAGAAAAAACTCATTTTAGTTCATTAATGTCGCAGAAGTATCAGTTTGAATATAAAACATAGCAGCTCTTTTACAAAATTAGTTAAACAAAAGTGGGAGAATTGGAGTCTATTCCATAATTAAATTGTTTGGATGGAAGAAGGATAACAAAATTCATGGTCTGATATCAATAATACAACTAACTAAGAAAAAATCCAGTATTATCATCACAGAACTATTGATAGTGTAGGAACAAAGAAAGATATACTCGACGTCTCAAGAATAACATCTTATGAAGTGAAGAAAAAAAAAAACAACATACAAAAACCACATGCTTGCCACTAACAGATAATGCATGAGTAATAGTCACGTCAAACCTTGAAATTAACAACAGAAATTTTCTAAAAAATTTGAAAAGAGACAGAAAAGGCACCTGCTTGTTTCCCATCGAACCAAGATGAGGCGTGGCAACAGTTATAAAATTCACTGCTTCGAGGCCGCATATGCTACCCTTATAGTCAAAAGAATCACAACCTTCGCACTCTTCTTGGGATTTTCTTCGAGGAGGTCTGTAGAGCATACCAATAGCATATCTTGCAACCAATCCTCCTACAGAGTGTGCAACAAAGGAAATCTTTCGAATTTGAGGTCTTCTGTTGATAACTTCAGTAACCTGATTAAATAGATTTTGTCAGAGATCCTAAAGTCAGATATTGACATATATATCCATGTAAGATTATTTCCTTACGCATAGCACCCAGCTAACTCTGAATTTTCGTTAGTACCCTTAAACAAGGATTTAAGTATCCATCGGCAAAGGTCATATCCACCGTGCCGTATCGTGCCAACAAGATACCGACACGATACAATTCCCGTGCCGATGGCACAACTCAAAGCCCTTTTTAAAAAAAATTATTAAGTAATTTTCTCAATAAAGTTCAAAATATTTGATAAAGATACATAATAAACAATTAGAAAATTTTGTTGCTAAAAAAAAGTAAATATTTTATGCCATTATGTGTCGACACGCATGTATTTTTTGTGATCGACACTTATCGGCACGGTCCGGCACGCACCGTACCGTATCGTGCCGGCAAGTTTTCGGCACGGCCCCGTGCCACGTCACTTAAATCCTTGCCCTTAAAGAATTTAATTTTACATACCCTTGTGCTCAATATTTAAAAAAAAAAACAAAAAACAACCCCTCGTAAAAAAATTTTCCAATACAAAACCAACTTTCACCTATGAATCAGATATCTCTCCAACTTAAGATAAAGGTAGTTTTGTAAGAAGCAGCACTCTTGAGGGGTATAGATTAACTCAGAGTGCAGTGTTATTAATGCAAATGGATGATTTTTCAGGGATATATAGATTAAAAATGCAAAAAGAGAAAAACTAAGGCAGAAGAATAGCTAATTGCAGAGATAAATCATTTAAAAGTTCAGGAAACTCGGAAACTGAGTGAAACAACTTGGAGAATAGAACTAACCTCTTCTGCCAAACGCTTACCCATAACATCAACACCATCTAAAGTAAGCCTATTCATGTTACGTTCACTGCCTACAAAAAAGCGGAAATGCTGATTTCTCAAGAGACGAGAATTAAAATTTATCAACTCAAAAAAAGAAAAAAAAATTCAAAGAAAAGTACAAACTAAAACCAATAAAGGTAAAGGGAAATGGGAGAGATATTAGGAGGTCTTAATGAAATGTATCAACGAGCAATCCGCACAGAATAAACCTGCTTTAATAAGAGCATTGTCTTTCTACATGATATCGGGAAGCACTTTGAAATAGCTTACTTAGCTGTTGTGAAAACATGGACATAGTAAATTAAGAAGCATAAATCATACATATAGCTTCCTAACTTCTCTTAGCAAAATAAAAAATGATAAACATAGCAGAAAAGAAAAGATAAAAGAAAAGAAGAGCAGCTGACTACCAAATGCACCTTGTCTAAATACAAGGATTTTCAAATTACTTATGTATCTAGACTTCTGAAGGAAGAAAAACAAACAAAGAACGAGACAAGTTCTTTTATTGACCTTCTCTAAACTTGGAAGTAAAGAAAAAAAGAATGAATGGTCTTGCTAATTTTGCACAGCATAGAAATACATTATGATTTGCTAATCCATCACAAATTATTGTGCTACCTAAAGTACAATAAGAAACTTGGCTTTCTATGGAGATTCTCTGCTCTTAGCCAGCTTTGAATCTATTGAACACTGTACAGGACTTAAGGATACATGGTGCAAATCAACAGAAAAGTATCAGAACCAAATTGACAAGATTTCGAGTATATATTATGCAGGATGAGGGAGTGAAAATATCGATTATTCCAAACCTTCTTATGTTTACCAGTTCAGGCCCTAGTTTACTGTATTGAAAATTTTATTGGAATGCATCATATAACATATAAAGTTACTCAGATTAGTAAATGCTAGCATAATGAAAATGTCAAGAAGAGACGAGAAAAAAGAAGAAAATCTATCATTCTAAGTTATAAAGAAAATACAAAATTCGGTAGTGTAACATACAATGAACAATCACTTCATTCGGAAGCGTTTTAACAAATTGTTCAGCTCCAAATTTCCAGTCTGTTGTGCTGCAAAAAATATGAAACAAAAGAGTTAGATGAAGAGAAGCAAAAAAAAAAAAAAAAAAAAAAAAAAAAAAAAAAGAAGAAGAAGCTTATGACAAACATAAAGACAGCTGCAACAATGATTTTTGTAAACAGCATTCAGATTTATTTCTCTCTCAAAAAAAAAAAAGCATTCAGATTTATGATGCAATAAGAAAAGAAATTTCCTATTTGAAATAAGAAACCTAAATAATGTTATAGATCTGATTCTATGGACCAATGTGCAGTACCATTTCTTATAAATCAACTGTGTAGTCTATTGATGAAGACAAATGAAGCAGCAATCTTGCAAATAATGGCTCTGGGATTCAGCCTGTCTATTAGAAAGAGCCACAAACACAATGTTGGGCGCATATAGAATATGAGTAGGGACGTAATTGGATGGTATCCTTCCAAAGCTGTTGAGGGGTCAGCTAACCCAATGAGAAAATGACAATCCAATAAAACCAACAGTGATTCGTCTTCCACTCTCTAATAAGAACATTTCAGCATCACTATTATTCCTTTCCTCCTTTACTAAATGTGGAATAATAACCAAGAAGATAAACTTGCTTTCTGGGCCATGAAAATGAGAGCTATATTACAATAAATAAATAATAAATCCAAAATGCCGTCCAAATTTATGATTTCAACTCCAATTATCATTTTCCAGCTACACCATATCCTATAGTCAAATTTAGCAGACAGATGAGATTTTTCTTAGTAAATTGGAAGCCCCAAAAGTCAATGTGAACTAAACTGAAGACCTACCATAAACACCCGTCTGGTATAACATCAAACACTTTCTAAGGCAAGAAATCTAAACCACAAAAAGACCTGATTCACACTAAAATTCAGGGAAATTCAAAGCAAAATTTATGAAAATACCTCCTGTAAATCCCAGGAACCTCAGTGCAATGTGAACCAAATTGCATATCTAAACATAAACATCTATTCGGAGATCAAATACTTGATCTGAGAGAAAAATGATAAACCCAGACCACCAAAATCACACAGAAAATAATAATATCACCTAAATTTATCATCAAATTACCTTCATGCCCTCCCACAATTAGTGAAACCACAAAGAGAGACCTAACACACACAATCTTAGACAAATTGTGGCTGACAATTAGGGGAAAGTACCTCCCACATACTTATTTCAATGCAAACTAAATTGCAAACATAAACATAAACATGTTTCTGGCATAACATCAAACACTTGATCTAGCAAGAAAGCGAGGAATTCAAACCACCAGAATCAAACAAAAAAGAATAATTTTACCTTAATTCAGCATCAAACTACCTTAGTGGCTTAGTGCCCTACCAAATTTAGTGGACTCCCGAAGGGAGACCGAATAGACATGAAACTGAGAAATTCAGATTGCAATTAGGCGAAAATACCTTCTGAAAATGCCATGAAGCTCAGTCCAATGTGAACAAAAATGCAGGCCTAAACATAACATCAAGCACCAGATCTTAACAGAATAGCAAGATCCAGACCACCCGAATCACACGGAAAAGAATAATTTCACATAATTTTCGCATCAAATTACCCTAATAGCATTCCAAATTTAACAAAAGCAGAGAGCAACCTAATAAACACAGAATTGAGATGAATTCTGGTTGGATTTAGGCAAAAATGCCTCCACAAAACACTTTATCGCAACGTGAACCAACTAAATGTCATCGTCAGCTCAGCATAACATCAAACACAAAATCGGACAAGAAAGAGATGAATCCGCATCAGATTATCCGTTCCAAATTTAGCGGAAACGCAAAAGGAGACGTATCTAACACAAAATCGAGGCAAATTCAGATCATAATTGGGCGAAACACCCTCGGAGAATCTCATTCAACACGAACTAAATAGCCGACCTAAACATTTCATCAAACACTTAATCCGGAATAATTCTACCCAAATTCTGAATTAAATCACCTCAATCCCCTCCCAAATTTCGCGGAAACACAAAGAGAAACCCGATCAAAACAAATTTGATTCAAATTTAGATCAAAATTCGGCGAGAAGTACCTCCCGAGAATCCCATGAACCATCACCACGAGGTGATCGGCCTTCGACGCCTCGCACTCCGACGAGCTCCACGCGTCCGTTCCTCCATTGGCGGTCTCCTCCGCGTGCACCCCTCCGACG
Organism: Tillandsia fasciculata; assembly: GCA_029168755.2. Classification (NCBI taxonomy): domain Eukaryota; kingdom Viridiplantae; phylum Streptophyta; class Magnoliopsida; order Poales; family Bromeliaceae; genus Tillandsia; species Tillandsia fasciculata. Next base: position 5,780,738 of record CM054937.1, on the reverse strand, counting down.
TTCCCCATTACCTCCTCCACGAGAGCTTCCCGAGAGAGAGAGAGAGAGAGAGGAAAACGTATGAATAAAAAAGGGAAAAAAAAAAAAAAAAAAAAAAAGAGAGAGAGAGAGAAGAGAGAGAGAGAGAGAGAGAGAGAGGTGGTGAGAGAAAAGAGGGTTTATATAGCATTCCGGGCGGTACTCTCACCGGTAGTCGTCGGAAGAGAGTGCTCACGCGTACCCAATAAATACCCCAAAACCTACCCCCACTTAACGGTAGTGTGCCAAAAATTATAAGAACAAATCCAAATATTAGAGACATTAAAAATATTAGGTTACTTTTTTTTTTTTTTTTTTGCATAAAAAAAAGTATATATTATATTAATTTATATTAACGCCAAAAATTTTGCAATAACATATTTACATATCACTAAAAATTTATATTCACTGTCTCTAGCATAAGTGACAAAAAGTTTGGTGATTGATACTCAAATTCAAAACCTAGTTACTTAATATTTTCACCTAAATTTATTTTAAAATAAATGAAACGAATAGCATATTACTATCTTTTTCTAAAAAATATATATTTACATAAGCATGTTACTACCTTTCTCTCACAAAAAAAAAAAAGACATATTTACATATCACAAATACGTGATTTTTTAAAAAAATATATTTTTCTGGAATTACTCATAAAAGTTAGAACCATATTTTTAATATATATATATATATATATATATATATATATATATATATATAATATATATATATATAGATTATATATATATATATCTATTATTTTAAAATATTTTGATGAGATTTGCAATATCATAGATTTTTTCTTTCAAAATATATTTATTTAAAAAATTATGGTTGGGAGTTAGAACCTTTGCTTTGAACAACTGAGTTTCTATTCTAAATATTTAGTTTAGTAGATACTAAAATAAAATTAAAATTATATTATGTATTATGAGAAGATACAGTAAAAAATTATTCTTTTTATTTTCGCACAAAATATTTCGTTATCCATATTATACAATGTATTTTCAAACATATATTTGAAGTCATGCACGGTAATTATGTTGAAAAAGTTATTGTCGCATATCATATCTTCGCAATAAATTTATTAGAAAAAAATAACATGCTATTCGTCTTGTTTATTTTAAAATAAATTTTGCTGAAAATATGAAATAACTAAATTTCGAACTCGAAACCTCAGACTCAACGACCAAGCGATTTTTTCATTTGTGTTAGGGAAGGTCGATTGCAATAATTTATTAGGTAGGTAAATTTTGGCATAAAAACAAAAAATAATTTATTAGGTATGGTAAATTTTTACAACAAACTAAAAAAAAAAAAAAACAAAAGATTGGAGGAAAGTTATGGTTTCCCAAAAGAAAGCCGAAATTTATAAAATGGTAAGAGGATGGTGTCGACACGTCAGCTACACAAATCGGTTCGGCTGTAAAATGAGGTTGTAGAAAAAATTATAAATTAGTTTTATTATCCTACGTGTTAACCTAATAAATAATAATATTTTTTAGACACAAATTCGAAGATGGAGATCACAACTCACAAGGCAACAGTTCCCAATAAATAAGTGATTAAAATAAATAAATGATAAATTTTAATTTTTTTTCTTTATGTTTATGTTTATAAATTAATGTAATTTAAAAGATTATATTTAGAAGAATCTTAGTTATTTCCACTTTATTATTTTGTGGTTCAAAAACAAATATACATAACTCTCTTTTGATTTAGTTTGTTTTTTTTACTTTGTAATTTTGTAATTAAAATATTTGTCAATTTTTTTTTTTTTTGTTGCTATCTCATATGATAGTAACTTTTGATAAAAAATAAACCAAATGACAAATTGCAAAAAATTATAATTTTTGGTTTTAAACTATGAATGGTGACATTTTTATTTTCAAATTATAATTTGTTATAATTTTTTTGTTCCAACTTCTTGAATTGTTGGCGATTAAATTTTAAAGATTCAATTTTGTTAATTAAATACTTATGTTACTGAAGAACTGCTCTTCTAGCGCACGAGTTGATTCAGAAAAGAGATCGCTTAAACTACACAGTCTGTTGAGATTCCTGATCCTCGGCTCAAGCGTAACCTCTCACAACATTCAACAGAGTTTTCTCCTGGTAGACTTGCTCTCAATACTATTTATAGGAAAAACCAGCTGATATAGAAGAGGACAACAAATGACCAGACGGTGCAGACTGGGCAGCTCATTCGCGCGTCTGGGGCAAGTTGGGTACACGGCACATCACCCCAGCTATCCTCATAATAACAAGCCAAGGTGTCAGCGCATGCCTTTCATCAGCGAATGTCCCATCACCAACCGAATTCTTGACTTATGCATAAGCCGATCACGCTTGTATGTACTGACATGTGTTCCCATACATTGTCTCAAGATATTCAGCTCCTCCCAAGTTGGCTCGGCTCACAATGCATTCGGCTCACCACAAAATATCGAAGGTTTAATAAAAGTTGGTGGAAAAGTTATAATGGTAGAAAAAGTTGATAAAATATTATTATCTCTATATTAACTCAACTCTATATAGCGTAGGTCTACTATACGTACTCTTATGAGTATAAATCTCTCTATACTCATAACTTTTCCGCCCTTGGATGAAGGATGTGGCGTTTAGGATGTAGTAGGTTCCCCTAAAGGGTTTAGTGGGTTTGGTGAAATAGTATAAATCCTGAGAACCACTATATTTCTAACCGTACATTCCTCATCACCCATGGTTGAAAACTTATGAGTACGAAGGAATTTTAGCTCATAGAAAGTATAATAGTCAGACTCTATATAGCGTAGGGCTACTATACTCTTATGAGTATAAACTCCTTTATTCTCATAAGTTTTTCGCCCTTGAATAATGGAGATGTGCGTTTGGATGATAGTGGTCCCCCTAGGGTTTAGTGGGTTGTTAGTAAAATAGTATAAATTCTAGGGGCTCACTATAAATCCTAACTGACATTCCTTCATCCAAGGGACGAAAATTTATAAGTACGAAGGAATTTTACTCATAAAATTATAGTGTACAGACTCTTAAAACAATATATTACTCTAGTTTAATGGTCAATCATTGTTCAATAATGTCGATCCATCGATTTGAAAGCTTCATCATCGAAAACAAATGGATGGCAAATGAGCCAGTTGCTACTGATAGCATTTCCAGTCTAGCTATATATATATATTGTATTCCGGTTCTATGCTTTGTACAAGCAACAAGTAATGATGCTTGTAAGTTTTCTCGACCGTTAGATCTACCACTTTGACTAATTTCATCCCTAGATGATTCTTCTACCAACCACTCACTTAACCAATTGGGCCCATTCTCCCAACCACACATCTTTTCATCCAAGGGCAAAAACCTACAAACACCAATTTTGGTGCTTTTAAAAAAGCATATAAGCTCAATTATATATATATGAATATATATATATATATATATATATCTATATATATATATATATATATATATATATATATATATATATAGCTAGGTTTCGTGCTGAATACTATTAATAGTACAAATTATTGGTGCTATTAAATTTTTTAACCTTGAATAAAAGATGTGTGGGTGAAATAATAGTGGGCCCCTTGGGTTTAATAGATGGTTGGGAAAATAGTAAAATCTAACGGATGAAATGATCAAAAGGTTTGATTAAGGGTAGAAAACTTGATAGCACCAATAATTTGGTACTATTAATAGTAAGAGCCGACTATATATATATGAGGAATGCTAGGGTGTACACCCCGCCAGGGGGTGTACATCCTAAACCCCCCGCACCATTTAATGGTGGGGGTGGGCTTCACACTCCCACCCTTAGATGTGGTTGGTGAGGTGTGAGATGTACACCCCTTGGGTTGTACACTTATACATTCCCATATATCATATATATATATAGTATATATATATATATAATATATATAGAGTTGAGCTCCCCTACTTTTTAAAAGTATCAAGTCATTGGTGTTTGTAGGTTTTAACCCTTGAATGAAAAGATATGCGATTAGGATGATTAGGCCTCTTGGGTTTAGTAGGTGGTTCGTAGAATAACACGATCTAAGGGTGAAATTAATCAAGGGATAGATTTAATGGTAGAAAATTTATAAACACTAAATTGTTTGACTTTTAAAAGTTAGTAGCTGGACTATATATATATATATATAATATATATATATATATATATATATATATAGTATATAATGAGTTCTACAGACTATACTTTGAAAAGCACCAAGTATTTGGTGCTTGGAAGTTTTTCATCCTTAGATATAACTTTTTAACTAATTTCATCCCTTAAATCATAGCGATTGCCACCAACCATCCACTAAACCCTATATTCCTATATTTCAAGGACCAAAAAC
>CM054937.1:5702482-5776265 GCA_029168755.2 Tillandsia fasciculata | reverse complement strand
ATCCAAATACGGCCTCCGCTTAGCCTGATTCCACTCCTAAAATTCGGCAAAGTCAGCCGAAGGTCAGGCTCACTTCCAAATCCACTCTAAGCCCAAACAACACACCCTTTGACATGTTGGGGCCCAACACACCAACACTAGGTGTTCCACACCCCAAACAGGGGAAAACACAGGGGAAAAACTGGGACACTACATCCTCCCCCACTAACAAAAGTTTCGTCCTCGAAACTAAAATCATACCTCAATCCAGAGCCTCGAACAAGTAGGGGTAGGCGTCTATCATCTCTGACTCAGGCTCCCACGTCGCCTCGCGCTCATCATGATTGCTCCAAAGGATCTTCACATAGGGATGGTCCGATTGCGCAATTCTTTCACCTCCCGATCAAGAATCCGCACTGGGCGCTCCTCATATCTCAAATCCTCGCTGATCTCGAGGGGTGCAAAGTCGATGACGTGCGACGGGTCGAAGACGTACCTCCTCAGTGTGGAAACATGGAAAACATCGTGGACACCAGCCAGTCTCGGGGAAGTGCAAGTCGATAAGCAACAGGCCCGATACGCTCCAACACCTCGAATGGTCCAATGTATCGGGGGCTGAGTTTCCCGCGAATGCCAAACCTCCTGATCCCCTTGGACGGCGAGACTTTCAGAAATACATGATCTCCAACCTGAAACTCTAAGTCTCGTCGCCGAACATCAGCATAACTCCTCTGTCGGCTCTGAGCGGTCTGAAGATGCTGTCGAATCACCCGACCTTCTCCTCTGCCTCTAGCAGTATATCTGGCCCCAAGGTCCGTCTCTCGCCTACGTCACTCCAATAAAGTGGTGATCGGCACTTGCGTCCATACAACGCTTCAAACGGAGCCATCTGTATGCTCGCTTGAAAGCTGTTGTTGTACGCAAACTCAACCAAGGATAAGTGCCGAATCCAACCCCCGCCGAAATCCAAGACGCAAGCCCTCAGCATGTCCTCCAAGATCTGTATAGTCCGCTCTGACTGCCCATCAGTCTGGGGATGAAAAGCTGTACTGAATCTGAGCTGAGTCCCCATCGCGGTCTGCAAACTCCCCCAAAAACGCGAGGCAAACCTCGGATCTCTATCTGACACAATGGAGGCGGGTACTCCATGCAATCTCACAATCTCATCAAGGTATAACTGGGCTAGTCGATCGAGTGGCCAAGTAGTCTGCATAGGCAAAAAGTGCGCTGACTTGGTAAGTCGATCCACAACTACCCAGATAGCATCTGCTCCGCCCTGTGCCCTCGGCAATCCGACCACGAAGTCCATGGTAATGTGGTCCCATTTCCACTCAGGAATGGGGAGACTTTGTAACTTGCCAGCTGGCACCCGATGCTCAGCTTTTACCTGCTGACAAGTTAAACACTGGGCCACAAATCTCCCAATCCCTCTTCATGCCATTCCACCAAAAATGTGCCTTGAGGTCCTTATACATCTTAGTCCCCCCAGGATGAAGGGTATAAGGTGTATAATGGGCCTCTCTCAATATCTGCTCTCTGATCTCAGCATCCACTGGCACACATGCTCGGTCCCTGTACCTCAGTACTCCCGCAGCATCCACTGTAAAATCCCCTGACTGATCACTCGGAAGCTGATCTCGAATCCTGGTCAAGTGGGGGTCCTCACTCTGTTTCTCCCTGATCCTGTCCAGCAGAGTGGGCTGCACGACTAATGACGTCAGTCTAGCAGAGACCCCAGGGGACACAACCTCTATCTCGAGCCGTCTCATCTCCTCCAATAGGGGCGCCTGGTCTGTGATCAACATAGACAAACTCTGAACTGCTCTCCGGCTCAAGCATCATCAGCGACCACGTTAGCCTTGCCTGGGTGGTAAAGGATATCCACATCATAATCCTTTAGTAGCTCTAACCACCTGCGCTGCCTCAAATTAAGCTCCTTCTGTGTGAACAGATACTTTAAGCTCTTGTGGTCGGTGTAGATCTCACAATGCTCCCCGTACAGGTAATGGCGCCAAAGCTTCAGTGCAAACACCACGGCAGCGAGCTCTAAGTCGTGGGTAGGGTAATTCTTCTCGTAATCCTTGAGCTGTCTCGATGCATAAGCAATTACCCTCCCATCCTGCATCAACACGCAACCCAGTCCACTGTGCGATGCGTCACTGTAGATCACATATCCTTTCCCCATAACAGGGAGGGAAAGGATAGGAGCAGTCATCAGTCTGTCCTTCAGCTCCTCGAAGCTCTTCTGGCAGTCCTCACTCCAATAAACTTAACCCCTTTACGCGTCAACCGAGTGAGGGGTGTAGAAAGCTTCGCAAAGCCTTCCACAAACCGACGATAATAACCAGCTAATCCCATGAAGCTGCGCACCTCTGATACAGTCGTCGGTCGGGGCCAATCACGAACTGCCTCAATCTTCGCCGGGTCTACAGCCACACCGGCGGCGGAAATCACATGGCCCAAGAAAGCTACCTCCCGAAGCCAAAACTCGCACTTTGTCAGCTTGGCATACAACTTCTTCTCCCGCAGAAGTTGTAGCACAGTCCTCAAGTGCTCCTCATGCTCGGCCTCGTTCCGGGAGTAAACCAGGATATCATCTATGAACACCACTACAAATCGGTCCAGGAATGGCCGAAATATCCTGTTCATCAAGTCCATGAAGGCGGCAGGGGCATTAGTCAATCCAAATGGCATAACTGTAAACTCATAATGCCCGTACCGTGATCTGAAAGCAGTCTTAGGAATATCCTCGGCCTTCACCTTTAATTGGTGGTAACCAGACTGTAGATCAATCTTGGAAAAGACACAAGACCCTTGCAGCTGATCAAAGAGATCGTCGATGCGCGGCAGAGGGTACTTGTTCTTGATGGTCACTTTATTCAGCTCCCTATAGTCCACACACAGTCTAAGTGACCCATCCTTCTCCTTCACGAATAGCACCGGTGCTCCCCAGGGCGACACACTGGGTCTAATGAAACCCTTATCCATCAAGTCTTGCAACTGTGCCTTAAGCTCTCTCAGCTCAGCCGGTGCCATCCGATAAGGAGCCTTAGAGATTGGCGCAGTTCCTGGGACTACGTCAATCACAAACTCAATCTCTCTGTCGGGCGGCATACAAGTCAGCTCAGGTGGAAACACATCCGGGAACTCGCGGACGATAGGGATATCCCCGAGTCCCGGCGCCGCCGTAGGCCCCTCAACAACACTAGCCAAGAAGGCTACACATCCTCGATGAATCATCCGCCTCGCTCGGGAAGTCGAAACCATAGAGGCAAAGAAAGCACTCTGACATCCCCGGTACACCAACACCTCCTGGTCTGGCTCTCTAAAAGTGACAGTCCTCTCGGCACAGTCAATAGTCGCAAAATACCGAGCCAGCCAGTCCATCCCGAGAATCACATCAAAATCCTGCAGCTGTCTCAAGACCAACAGGTCTGCTGGCATAATCCAGGACTCGATCTGCATCGGGCAGGACCAACAACACTCCTCCACGAGCAAAGTATGATCGGGAATCTGTACCTCTCGTGCACGTGGCAAAAGTCCTACCTCTAACCCATGTAATGATGCAAAAGATCTACTAATGAAAGAATGCGATGCTCCAGTATCAAATAAGGTGCGAGTCCTAATGCCAGAAAGTAAAGTGATACCTGCCACCACATGGTCCGCTGCTGAAGAATCCTCTCCCTGGGCAGCATACACCCGCCCACTCTGAGCTGGAGGGCGATAATCTGTGGAATGGGAGGAAGATGGCCTGCTCGCTGGAGCATAAGGCCGCTGAGCCGTCGACCGCTGCTGCGATGATGCTGGGGCAGATGCTGAAGAAGGGGCGGCTGAGGTCGAAAAGGGGCACGCAGCTCGAATGTGCCCTGGCTGTCCACATCCATAGCAACGACCCCACCGCTGGTCGCAGGTGCCGGGGAATGCGGACCTCCACAGAAAATACAACTGCTGGGAGCCCGTGTCTGTCGGGACTGCTGCTGCTGAGACTGTCGCTGTCGCTGTGGCTGCCGCTGAGATCCGCGCTGCGACGACTGCGATTTCTGCTGCTGCTGCTGCTGCTGCTGCTGCTGCTGGGGCCTCTGGGATCCACCAGGCCCTCGCCGCTCCGAACGCCCACGGCCCTGAAACTGAGGCGGTGGCGGTCGGGGCGGCCTCCAAGCACTGGCCTGTCCCCCCTCATCCTGGGCTGGTCGCTTTCTGTCGGAGCCCTGAGCGACCGCAGCCCTCTGTCTGGCCACCACCTGATCACCTCTCTCCACCCACTGTGCATGCTCTGCGGCTGCATCCAGAGTCTGAAATCTCTGAGCATGCACCAGGGTGTAAATCTCTGGGCGAAGGCCTCCCTCGAACATCTCAACCTGGTGCGGCCCGTCACGAGCAACGTAGGGCACGCAGTTCAACAACTCCATGAACTCCTGGAAATAGGCATGGGTCGATCGCTCGCCCTGCTGCAGATTCTTCAAGTCGTCCTCCAACTTCTTCTTCACACTGGTCGAAAAATAAGTGTCCAACACCAACCGTCGGAACTCCTCCCAGGGCAGCTGCCGAGAAATCCGGAACTCCAGTGGCTCCACCCGCTGCCACCAAAAATCAGCATCCCCGTCCAAACAGTGCACCGCCATGTGCACTCGATACTTCGGGTCGATGAAGAAATCCCGAAAAAGCTTCTCCATCGCAGAAAGCCATTTCCCAACAGCCGAGGGCGGGGCATCCCGCCCTGAGAATCTCGGTGGTCCCCGCTTAACAAACTGGGCGAGTTTGTCAGCAAAATCCCGCTCCTCCTCCGCAGTCAAAGGCTGAATAGCTCCAGGAGCCCCGCTACTCGAAGATGGCGCTGACGGCACAAAAGGGCAACAGGGGGCACAAAGGCCTCAGGAACAGCTGGGGGTGGTGTCTCTCTCTGCGCGAGCAGCTGATCAATCCTCTGCTGCTGCTGACGATGGCTCTCCGCCAATTGGGCCATCATGGCCCGCAACTCAGCAATCTCAGTGGACCCCGTCTGCTCCGGCTCACCAGGGGGTGTAGGGGCACCCAGAGCGGGAATCCGACGTCGGGGAGGCATCCTGCCACAAGGAAAAATACGAATCAGTAACATAACCCCAGACGACCCAATCAAGCGAAAGTCAAAGACATCCCCCAATTTCTGCGACTTTATGTTGTCTGCAGCCAACATAACGGTCCCCCAGAAATTGGGTATGTCGATCCCTCCTCACTCACTGGAAGAGTCCAATAAATAAATCAACGACTTTCGCAAAGTGTCACGCCTCTCACGCCCTATCATCCTAGGGTCTGCCAAAAGCCTAGGGTTTCCTAAGTCCCAACTGACCTATCCCTAAGCTCTGATACCAACTTAATCTGTCACGCCCCGGGGGTAACCAGAACCCGGGCCCGCCAACAGATCCGCCGTGCACACAGAGTTTTCCGTGTACACGAAGCGCTGGTAACCTGCTCAGATAGATAATAAACAATAGAAGAGCATAACAGAGCTGAACTAATAAAACTAACAATAATCTCAGACTGAAGTAAAAACAGTAAACTGAAATAAAAGTACAATAAACTCCCAGCTCACCAAAGTAATACAACCAGCTGGCCACAGCCAGACCCAAAAGTAAACTACTATGTCTGAGATACAAAAGGGGAGTACAGTAATAGTCTAGCTAAACTCTCGCTCGGGGTAGACGATCTAGCTAGTCGGCGATCCTCTTACCTCGATCTGCTGCCGAAGGCCCAGCAGCTCCCACAGTCGACTCTGCAAAACAAAGGGGAAGAAAGAACAAGAAACAACAATGGGGGTGAGAACTACTAGATAAACCAGTAGCCTCCCCTAGTGGGTAAAACCTCTGATGCTGACGCACCCACTAGGAATAAAGAGGCAAAAAGGAAAGAACAGTGGTATGCAATAAAGACTGCTGAAAAGAAACTACCACTACTATGCCTCTAAATGCAGTGCCAAAAGATGACTGTATAGATGCAACTATAAAGCTGACTGCCCAAAGAAAACCCAATCAGTGGGCCAGGAAATACTGGCACTGCCTGCTCTGTCATCACTCACAACTCACCAACTGACCGGCACCCATCACGGTCTAAAAGCCTACTCCGGAGTGGCACTCGAGGGGAGCGACCCACACGAGTAAAGTATCTCTGTATCAATCATCACTGTAACCAATGTCTCACAATAGCAGGACTGGATCATGACCATGATCAAAGTGGGAATACTCCATCCACTAATGCAACCCCGATCCCCAATCTGATGTGATAACAACATCCGGTCAACCGCCCACAATCCGCGGTCACCGCTGAACCCATAAGTCCCAATCTGATAAGGTAAAAACATCTGGTCAACCGCCTAACATCCGCGGTTGCCACTATGCCCCACAATCCCCCAAAACAGTCCCAACTGTCCCAAACTCAAAGTCCAGACACCACTATCTCCAAAATCCCGATCAGACTCGAGCATCATGCATCGATAGAGAAGAATAACAATAGCACATGTTTTCTCCTAAGTCAAGTCCCATAATATAGTGCTGCAGTAAGATAGTGGCCTAACTAGATGTCCAATGAGCATGCAAGTGTTCTCTTTTAAAAACATTTAGAAAGGAGCTAAGTTTCATGTGAAAAATACTTTAGAATCATTTTACAAATATTGTTGGGTTACTAAATTGCATGCGGTTCACGATACAGCAATTGTCCAATTTCTTTGTCCCAGATTTATCACATAGAGGCTACTAAATTAATTTAGGGGCCAAAACAATAGATTTATATATCACAAGTTATCTATCACATGCATAGTTGGGAAACTCTTTTATTCCTAGTGTGCAAATCAACAAAGAGGGATACGCAACCACCCACCTCGAAAAGCGTGCACGATGTACCCAGAAAATACCCGCTGTCCTCTAAACACACCGTCAGCTGTAACAATGTCCTACAACATCACATAAGTGTACACGGTGTAAATATAACAATTTCTAAACACACATTTGCTGTTTTAAAATCAGCACGCAAAACGAGGAATTTTCACCTCTGTCCCGAGCTCCTAAAATCACAGAAAATTCACGGTTGCGTTCCTCGCGAAAAATCACCCAAAATCGACTCTTGAATCACCCCGATCCGATATTCCTACGCGGAGAAATAATTCGTCGAAGTTGCCGCTGTCCAAAGATCCAAACAGCAAAATGGGGTGTCAAATCACCTCGGGAAACGTGCCAAGAAATCGGAATCCGAAGAAACTATCAACACGGAAAACGAAGCCCTACCTCTTAGGAACACACTGGCGCAGAAATCATCGAAATCGGACCTCTGTACTGCGCAGGGGACTCCTCGGACTGAAATGCGACGATAACGGGCCGAAATGGGGGAAAACCGAGGCACACTGTAAAATCCGGAACGCCGCTGTCGATCTTCCCGAAAATCTGGGAACGCACCACGAGGTAGAAAAATGTGAGAGGAAAAACTTCTCTTCACACACCTCACCCTGGTTCTCTCTCTTTCTCTCGGAAAAAGTCCAAGAAGAGAGGGGAGGGGGCCTATTTATAGGCCCCAAAAACAATTGGGATAATTCCCCCTGTGTCCCCACTTTCGGGCGCAGGGGGAGATTCGGGCTGCTACAGTGCGGCCCGGCCCGCCAGGATTCGGGCGGCTACAGTGCGGCCCAGCCCAACCCGGGCCGCACACGGGATCCCACCCCGTCCGACCGTCCGTCCAACCCGGCCCTGGGCCCGCCACGCGTCCGCCAAACAGGCGGCAGCCGTGCGGGCCCAGCGGGGACGCGCCACGCGTCCCCCTGCGGGGCGGCGGGGTGGGTGGCGCCCGCCAATGGCGGGGCGCCACGTGGCGGCCGCTTCCCCGCCCGCCACGCCCGCCGGGCGCCGCCTGCGCACCTGCGCCGCGCGTGCGTACGGCCACGTGCGTACGGCCGCAGGTGCGCGCCCGCGGGTGCACCCCGCGCACATGCGCCAACCAACCCGGGGCCGCCACGTGGCGCGCCCCGGTGCACCGTGCACCGCGCCCAACCCCGCGCCTGCCCGGCCTGCCCGCGCTGCCCGCGCACCCTCCCGTGCGCCGCGCGCCCTGGACCGGACCAACGGGCGTCTGCCACGTGGCCCGCCGGTGCACCGTGCACCGGCGGCCCGCTCCGTGGACCGAGAGCCGTGCGCCGGCCCAATAACAAGGCGCCACGTGTCCCGGCCGGTCCACAGATCCCCCCATGCACCATTTTGCGCAGAAAACTTCCGGGGGTCCGTTTTTGGGCATCCGGACTCCAAATTAAATAAGTAAATAGCCGTTTTCAAGCGTTTTTCCGCGCTGAATCCAAATACGGCCTCCGCTTAGCCTGATTCCACTCCTAAAATTCGGCAAAGTCAGCCGAAGGTCAGGCTCACTTCCAAATCCACTCTAAGCCCAAACAACACACCCCTTTGACATGTTGGGGCCCAACACACCAACACTAGGTGTTCCACACCCCAAACAGGGGAAAACACAGGGGAAAAACTGGGACACTACACGCATATCATATCTTCGCAATAAATTTATTAGAAAAAAATAACATGCTATTCGTCTTGTTTATTTTAAAATAAATTTCGCTGAAAATATGAAATAACTAAATTTCGAACTCGAAACCTCAGATATCAACTACCAAGCGATTTTTCATTTGTGTTAGGGAAGGTCGATTGCAATAATTTATTAGGTAGGTAAATTTTGCAATAAAAAAACAAAAGAATTTATTAGGTAGGTAAATTTTACAATAAAAAAAAAAAAAACAAAAGATTGGGGAAAGTTATGGTTTCCCAAAAGAAACCGAAAATTTATAAAATGGGTAAGAGGATGGTGTCGACACGTCAGCTACAAAATCGGTTCGGCTGTAAAATGGAGGGTTGTAGAAAAAATTATAAAATTAGTTTTATTTATCCTACGTGTTACAATAAAATAATAATATTTTTTACACGGAATTCGAAGATGGAGATCACAACTCACAAGGCAACAGTTCTAAATAAATAAGTGATTAAAATAAATAAATGACAAATTTTAATTTATTTTTTCCGTAGTTTAGTTTATTTTTATTTTATAATTATGTAATTTAAAAGATTATATTTATGAATCTTAGTTTATTTCCACTTTATTATTTTGTGGTTCAAAAAATTATACATTAACTCTCTTTTGATTTAGTTTGTTTTTTTACTTTGTAATTTTGTAATTAAAATATTTGTCAAATTTTTTTTTTTTTTTTGCTATCTCATATGATAGTAAAGTTTTTGAATAAAAATAAACAACATGACAAATTGCAAAAAATTATAATTTTTGGTTATTAAACTATGAGACGGTGACATTTTTATTTTCAAATTATAATTTGTTATAATTTTTTTGTTCCAACTTCTTGAATTGTTGCGATTAAATTTTAAGATTCAATTTTGTTAATTAAATACTTATGTTATGAACGCTTCTTCTCGCACGAGTTGATTCGAGAAAGAGATCCTTAAACTCCACAGTCTGTTGAAGATTCCTGATCCTCGGCTCAAGCTAACCTCTCACAACATTCAACAGAGTTTTCTCCTGGTAGACTTGCTCTCAATACTATTTATAGGAAAAACCAGCTGAGTATGAAGAGGACAAAAATGACCAGACGGTGCAGACTGGGCAGCTCATGCGGCTTGGCAGAGTTGGGTACACGGCACATCACCCCAGCTATCCTCATAATAACAAGCCAAGGTGTCAGCGCAGCTTTCAGCGAATGTCCCATCACCAACAGAATTCGTTGACTTATGCATAAGCCGATCACGCTTGTATGTACTGAAATGTTGTTCCCACATTGTCTCAAGATATTCGGCTCCTCCCAAGTTGGCTCGGCATCACAAATGATTCGGCTCACCACAAAATATCGAAGGTTTAATAAAAGTTGGTGGAAAAGTAATAATGGTGAAAAAGTTGATAATAAATATTATTCATCTTCTATATTAACTCAACTCTATATAGCGTAGGTCTACTATACGTACTCTTATGAGTATAAATCTCTCTATACTCATAACTTTTCCGCCCTTGGATGAAGGGATGTGCGTTTAGGATGATAGTGGTCCCCCTAGGGTTTAGTGGGTTGTTGGTGAAATAGTATAAATCCTGAGGAACCACTATAATTCTAACCGTACATTCCTTCATCCAATGGTTGAAAACTTATGAGTACGAAGGAATTTTACTCATAAAAGTATAATAGTCAGACTCTATATAGCGTAGGGCTACTATACTCTTATGAGTATAAACTCCTTTATTCTCATAAGTTTTTCGCCCTTGGATAATGGGATGTGCGTTTAGGATGATAGCATGGTCCCCCTAGGGTTTAGTGGGTTGTTAGTAAAATAGTATAAATTCTAGGGGCTCACTATAATCCTAACTGCACATTCCTTCATCCAAGGGACGAAAATTTATAAGTACGAAGGAATTTTACTCATAAAATTATAGTAGTCAGACTCTTAAAACAATATATATACTCTAGTTTAAATGGTCTAGATCATGTTCAATAATGTCGATCATCGATTTGAAAGCTTCATCATCGAAAACAAATGGATGGCAAATGAGCCAGTTTGCTACTGATAGCATTCCAGCCTAGCTATATATATATATATGTATTCCGGTTACTATGCTTGTACAAGCAACAAGTAATTGATGCTTGTAAGTTTTCTACCGTTAGATCTACCACTTTGACTAATTTCATTCCTTAGATGATTCTATTCTACCAACCACTCACTTAACCAATTGGGCCCACTATCATCCTAACCACACATCTTTTCATCCAAGGGCTAAAAACCTACAAACACCAATGACTTGGTGCTTTTAAAAGCATATGAGCTCAATTATAATATATATATATATATATATATATATATATATATATATATATATATATATATATATATATATATATATATAGCTAGGCTGAAATACTATTAATAGTACAAAATTATTGGTGCTATTAAATTTTTAATCCTTGAATTAAAAGATGTGTGGTTGAAATAATAGTGGGCCCCTTGGGTTTAATAGATGGTTGGGAAAATAGTAAAATCTAACGGATGAAAATGATCAAAAGGGTTGATCTAAGGGTAGAAAACTTGATAGCACCAATAATTTAGTACTATTAATAGTATAGTAGCCGGACTATATATATATGAGGAATGCTAGGTGTACACCCCCAAGGGGGTGTACATCCTACACCCCCACCCATTTAAGGGTGGGGGTGGCTTCACACTCCCACCCTTAGATGGGTGGGGGTGTGAGATGTACACCCCTTGGGGGTGTACACTTATACATTCCCTATATATATATATATATATATATATATATATATATAGAGTTGAGCTCCCATACTTTTAAAAGTATCAAGTCATTGGTGTTTGTAGGTTTTAACCCTTGAATGAAAAGATATGCGATTAGGATGATAGTAGGCCTCTTGGGTTTAGTAGGTGGTTCGTAGAATAACACGATCTAAGGGGTGAAATTAATCAAAGGGATAGATTTAATGGTAGAAAATTTATAAACACTAATTGTTTGGACTTTTAAAAGTATAGTAGCTGGACTATATATATATATATATATATATATATATATATATATATATATATATATATATATATATATATATATATATATATATGAGTTCGACTACTATACTTTTAAAAGCACCAAGTATTTGGTGCTTGGAAGTTTTTCATCCTTAGATATAACTTTTTAACTAATTTCATCCCTTAAATCATATTATTCCACCAACCATCCACTAAACCCTATATTCCTATATTCAAGGACCAAAAACTCACATGCACCAATGATTAGGTACTTTTATAAGTATAGAACCTCAATTATATATATATATATATATATATATATATATTATATATATATATATATATATATATATATAGGGTATATATAAGTATACACTCCTTTAGGGGTGTATATCTTACACCCCACCCCATCCTGGGGTGGGGTGAATTTTACTCGTACCCAATTTGCATTCCGCTCGTTAAGATTTTAAGCTAAAAAATTTAGCTTGTGTTCGGCTTATTTATTAAACAAGCCGATCAATCTGAAGCTCATTTCGAGTCGAACACGAGCCGGATTGCCACCCTAGCTCGCAAACAACGAACCGGATTGCCAACCCTAGATGGGACTAGTAAAAACACTTCACATACTGGTGAAGGTGGCAATCTAGCTCGATGTTCGCGAGGCAGCTCGTGTTCGGCTCGAAATGAGCTCGAGATTAAATCGCTCGTTTAGTAAACGAGTCGATTATGAGTCAAATTTTTCAGCTCGTTTAATAAACGAGCCGAACACGAGCTGGGTCAGCTCGCTCATGTTCAGCTCGATAACAGTTCGAATATATATATATATATATATATATATATATATATAAATATTTTTTTATTTGATTTTTACTTCAATATAAATAGAAAATCCAACTTCGTTATAAAGAGACTTATTTATAAAAAAAAATAAAAATGCCCATTTATCTCTGATGGGCTGAAATATTTTTACAAATATCAAAAAATGTTTATCCCTTGGAAGTGACTTTTTGTTCATTGAATCAAAAATCAATAATAATAAATACTTGTGAGATCTACTATTGTGTATAATCTAAAAACTATTAGGATTGATTCAATGACAAAAAATATTATAGTATCTGCACTTTCATACTTTCAAAAACATCTTGAACGGACTATATATATAGAGAGAAAGAGATTGAGCTAGGCTTGTGTACTTTTAAAAGCACGGAGGCTTTCGTACTCTTAAGTTATTTTTTATATTGGGACTTTCGAATGAACGATTGTCTTCGCTAAATTTGATTTAGAGTATTTAAAAGATCTAGAAATTAAATTCCGTAAATTTTTTATATCATTTGCCTAGTGATCAAAGTGGTTCAAAATCAACAATTTCAATAGTTGTGGTGAGCCGTTTGCAAGTTTAATAGTGTAGAAATATCCAAATAATGTAAAATTTTGATAGAAAATTATTTATACTATATATAACAATATCAATATCTTTGATCTAAAATTTTAGTATTATATCATCATATTTTGTGAGATTTTTATTTTCAGACGTTGATTTTCAGCCCTTTCCATCAATAGGTAAACGATATTAAAAAATTACAAAATTTAGTTTCTAAATACTTCAAATATTCTAAATCAAGTCAAATGGAGCTGATCGTCCATTCGGAAGTCCCAACATTAAAAACAACTTGGGAGCACGAAGGGCTCCGTGCTTCTAAAAGCACACAAGTTCTACTATATATATATATATATATATAGTCCGGCTACTATACTATTAATAGTACCAAGTTATTGATACTATTAAGTTTTCTACCCTTAGATCAACCCCTTTGATCATTTTCGTCCGTTAGATTTTACTATTTTCCAACCACTAATTAAACCCAAGGAGCCCACTATCATGTCTACCACACATCTTTTAGTCCAAGGGTTAGAAACTTAATAGTACCAATGACTTGGTACTATTAATAGTATTCCAGCCTATATATATATATATATATATATATATATATATATATATATATATATAAGATTCTATGCTTTTGAAAGTACCAAGTCATTGGTGCTTGTAAGTTTTTAGCCTTTGAATGAAAAGATATATGGTTGACATGATAGTAGGTCCCTTTGGCTAAGTGAGTAGTTATATAAAGTCAGGCTACAATGCTTGTACAAGCACCAAACAATTGGTGCTTGTAAGTTTTCTACCGTTAGATCTACCCCTTTTACTGATTTTATCTTTTAGATCATTCTATTCTACCAACTACTTAATCCAATAGGCCCACTATCATACTAATCACACACATTTTCATTTAAGGGCTAAAAATATACAAGTACCAATGACTTGGTACTTTTAAAAATATAGAAGCTCAAATATATATATATATATATATATATATATATATATATATATATATATATATATATATATATATATATATATATATATATATATATATATATAATATAAATTTTTTTTAATCCAACTTAATTATAAAAAGACTTATTTATAAAAAAAATTGCTCATTTATC
This sequence comes from Tillandsia fasciculata, assembly GCA_029168755.2. Classification (NCBI taxonomy): domain Eukaryota; kingdom Viridiplantae; phylum Streptophyta; class Magnoliopsida; order Poales; family Bromeliaceae; genus Tillandsia; species Tillandsia fasciculata. Next base: position 5,762,235 of record CM054937.1, on the reverse strand, counting down.
TCTGTTGGCTAAAATATTTTTAAAAATACCAAAAAAAAATTATTCTTTAAAATTGACTTTTTGTTCATTGAATCAAAAGTTAATAATATTAATTACTTGTGAAATCTACCATTTGTGTATGATCTAAAAACTATTATGATTGATTGTATGGCAAAAAAATATTATACCACTAATATTTTGATATTTTCAAAAGCATCTCGACTCGACTCTATACATATATCATAAATTTTTACTATTTAAATTTTAAACCAATCTAATATAAAAAAACTAGTATTTTATAAATTTTAATTATTTGATTAGAATTCTAATTTTTTTTTTTTTCAACTTTTCATATAATAGTGGGACTGGAAATGTAACTTGTTCGCATGCCGGCTAGTGTTTGGCTCATTAATAAACGAGCCGAACACGAACTGAATTTTTTAGTTTGATATTTTAAGGAGCCAAGCACGAGCCGACCCAGCTCGCTCGTGTTTGGCTCATTAATGAACGAGCCGAACACGAACTGAATTTTTCAGCTTGATATTTTAAGGAGCCAAGCACGAGCCGACCCAGCTTGCTCGTGTTTGGCTCATTAATAAACGTGTCAAGCACGAACTGAATTTTTCAGCTTGATATTTTAAGGAGCCAAGCACGAGCCGACCCAGCTCGCTCGTGTTTGGCTCATTAATAAACGAGCCGAGCACGAATTGAATTTTTCAGCTTGATATTTTAAGGAGCCAAGCACGAGCCGACCCAGCTCGCTCGTGTTTAGCTCATTAATAAATGAGCCGAACACGAAATGAATTTTTCAACTTGATATTTTAAGGAGCCAAATACGAGCCGACCCAGCTCGCTCGTGTTTGGCTCGTTGACACCCCTAAGTTTATTTCAAAAATAAATGAAGCGGGTAGCATGCTACCTTTCTCTCAAAAAAAAAATATATATATATATATATACACCATTTTTGAAATAATATGCAGAATAATTTATGCAATTTAGCTTAAATATAAACGAGCAATGTTATTCATATACTTCAATCGAAGCATATATTTTACACCACACTAATTCAATAAATAAAATATTTTTACTAATTATTTAATATGGCTAATAAATGAGTACCACCTAAATGAATGGAATGTACTTGTATAATTTAAATTTTCAATTCAATTCCACATTGTGGAAGGTAGGAGCATTTATTTTGTAGGAAATTGAGAAAATTAGGTCAAGTCCATTTTTCTGTCTAGTAACTACCAATAAATTAAATTATTTGCTGAGTGGTCTCATAATTAATCATATCATTAATTAATTCAATTAAGAAAACTTTTATATTTTTTTATTAGCCTATTCAAGAATTAATCAGAAATCATAGCTTCACCCTTAAATTAAAAATTCATAGAGGATTCTAGGCTAAGGATAATCTTTTAGTTATGAATTATTATTGGGGAGTTATTGAAAAAAGAATTATTGAAAAAAATAATGTATTTTTTAAATGTGTTTTTTAAATTTTACATCTGGTTAGTTTCAAAAAACATTTAGCTCTTCTGAACAAAACAAAAAAAAAAAAAAAAAAAAAAAAAAAAAAAAAAAAAAAAAAAAAAAATCAGATTTTATAGAAGACAGGAGTTTTTATTTTTTCAATTTTTTTAGAAAAAGTACAAACACTAGGTTTCTATATAATTTAGAAAAAAAAATTAAAAAAATTAAATTTTCTTAAACCAAATGGACGAAAAATTGAAACAAAAATATTTTATTTTACACTTTTTCAAAAAACCAAATCTCCCCATAACCCAAAATCACAAGGTGAGCTAGTTGGGCGGATCAATTTAGCTACCAAATATAATAATCCAATCCACTTATATTAATAACTTATCCAAAATTCTTAATTTTTATTATTATTATTATTATTATTATTATTATTATTATTATTATGTCTAATGTGAGTTGATTTGGGCATTATAAATAATTTTTTAAGTTAGTGGGTACTAATAATTTTTTAAGTTTATTCCATCAAAGTTGTTGTGACGCTCCAATTATTCCACATCAGATGTGAATAGGATTGTGATTGGGTATATAAAGAGATATGGACACTAGTAATAATAACTGGGTTTAAATATTTTGGGTTGTGATTGCTATTGGGCCGGGTTGCTACATTTGGTATCAGAGCCAATAACCAGCCGGAAGTGTGTGACGACTCTCGGCTGAGCCTGGATCAAGATGACAGGGCTAGCGAGAAAAGTTTCACATCGCAAGTCTCACATCGCCTGATAATCGGTGATCTTGGGTTGTGTATGTGTTTGGGCTGACATCCTCGTCCCCCCTAAACGGGGAAGTTTGTGACGCTTCAATTGTCCCACATCGGATGTGAATAGAAAGTTTGTGACACTCTAATTAGGAGTTTGTGACGCTCCAATTGTCCCACATCGGATGTGAATGAAATTGTGATTGGATATATAAAGAGACATATAAAGAGATATTATGAAGTTTGTGACGCTTCAATTGTCCCACTATATAATGTGAATGGAATTATAATTTGATATATAAAGAGACATGGACACTGATAATAATAACTGATTTTAAGTATTTTGGGTTGTTGTTTAGACCAAACGAGTTATTATTGTTATTGGGTCGGGCGGGCTATTACAGTTGTAACTAAAAAGGAAAAAAAAAAAAAAAAGGCTAAATTACAGAAAACCCCCCTCTAATATCCCGCTTTTTCACTTTACCCCCCTGTCATTTAAAAGTCGACAATCTGCCCCCGAATTGTGCAATAACCCCCCGCCGTCAGTTGACCGTCAGTTTTTTTAAAAATATAATTTCATATACCCAAAATACCCTTAAAAAATATCCCTTAAAAAAAAAAAAAAAAAAAAAGAAGAAAGAAAAACTTCGGAATAGAAAAAAAAAAAAAAGAGGAGGGCATAATGGTCATTTTACCCTATCCGTTAACGGTGTTGCCCCCTAAAGACATTTCTGAAATTACGAGGGGGCAGATTGTCGACTTTTAAATAACAGGGGGGTAAAGTGGAAAAGCGGGATATTAGAGGGGGGTTTTCTGTAATTTAGCCAAAAAAAAAGATTATTTTTTGTTTGTTGAATTTATAATATTTACTGCTTAAATTAAAGAAACGGTTTTAAAAATCAAAAAAAATTTTATTGATTGTTCATATATTTTAAGAAAAAAATTTCAAAAAATAAAATATTTATATTATTCAAAAAAATTTATTTATATTCAAATATTTACCATCTTACATTATATATACATAAAAAAAATAAAATAAATATATATATATATATATATATATATATATATATATATATATATATATATATATACGCTTTTTTAATTATATACACAATAAATCGATAATAAACGCTTGTCCAAAAAATGTCCACATGGGATACGAGTTCGACACATGAAACTTATAGAAGTGTCCGTGATACATAACAATTTAGTGTTTTATCTTTTGTTCAAAAATGAATCTAACAAAAAATTTGAAATATAATATATTTTCACAAAAGTACTTCTTAAATAATATTTTATTCAATAGTACTGTATCAAATAACATGACCCAGATAAATCCTAAATTATGATCTATTAACTAGTAATTTTGAATTCAAATCAAATTTGTTTAGTAATTGGGTTTAAACCCTAAAATAGATTTTAATCTGATCGGATTGATAAGCAGGAACTTTTCCTTTTTTTATTTTATGACAAGAACATCACCTTTTTAACACATTTTTTATGAGCTGCTTCAAAAAAAAAAAAAAAAATAAAAATAAAAAAATGAAGGGGTTAATTGCACCATGTTTCTGAAGCTGCTTTGTGGATTGCAAAATAATAATAAAAAAAAAAACCCTCAAATTTTGATTCACTAGTAGAAGAACCGTGCGATACTGCGAATATAAAAATATTTTAATAATAAATTTTAATTTATATTTTTTAATTTTTTGTATAATTTTATTAGTCTAATTGTTAATTAAATAAAAATAATCTAATAATTAAATCTATTTAAATAAAAATAATTACAATTGGTATATGTGTAAAGTAAATTTATATAGTAGATTATTAGTAATTAAATTATTTAGTAACTAAATTATTTTATAAAGATTCATGTGAAAAAAATTCGAAAGAAATTAATTAAAATAATTTATATAAATTAATAAATAAAAAATAATAAAATAGTACGAAGGAGTTGTTTCATACCGCATGTGGATGAATAAATTTCGTACACAAAATTTTTAAAATTTTATTATAAAAAATTTAAAATACTGGACAATAATTTTTCAATAGTTAAGAAAAGTAAAATAGGATGGTAAAATATATATATATATATATATATATATATATATATATATATATATATATATATATATATATATATATATATATCTATCGGATGTATAAAATATTATATATTATATTTTAAAATTTTATTATAGAAATTTATTTTTTTTAATTTTTTTATTTTTTGTATATAAATATTTTACGTGATTTAATTAAATCGTATCTATAGAATTAAAATTTATTACATAATTTATTACATAATTTATAAATAAAATAAATTAATTATATATAATTAAATATTTATTTATTTTATATAGAGAGAGAAGTGAGAGTGGATGGTTGGGGAATTTGATGGACATGTCTCATCATAAAATTTTTCAACTCTTCCCACTACAATAAAATTATGTTATACGGACATATATTTGTAACACTTTTATATAAATATCTTATTTATATTTTCATCTATATTTAAAATTAAATTATATGGACATATTTTTAGAACACATTATAATAATGTGTCGCTATACACTCTAGCGACGACACATATAACTACACTAATTATAAGTATCGATATTTTTATTACTAATATTTTTTCATATTTTAAATAAATATCGTTGTAATATAATTTTATTATATTACCCTATGATGCAATATAATAAATTATATGTTTATTTTAAAATTATCATATGGATAACAATTGTGACCCATCATTACACTACATGGGATTTTGGGCATTTTATATTACATGCGTAGTAAAATTAGTTTAATTAAAAATATTTTATTTATTTTTATAATTCTGTGCATATCATAATAAATTAATTAAAAATTATTTTCTATAATATTATAGAAATATATATATATATATATATATATATATATATATATATATATATATATATATATATATATATATATAAGCAATTTTTTTTTTAGTACACTTTTTTTTCTTTCTTCAATTTTAACAATATGGCGGGTGATGAAACTTGAGTGCTTAAATTTTTATTTAGTATAATTTTTTATATAATTTTTTTAAAATATTATAATTAAGTCATATATTGACTAAATAATAAGAGAAAAGGTTATATATTTTTAAAAGTACAAATATAGTTATATTTATAAATTTTTTATTATTAAATTTTTATTAAAATTTATATATATTTTTTTAATTGACTCTACAAAAACACAAATCTCAATACAAATTTTATGGTAAAAAATTTATAAATATGAATTGATTAATTTATGTATTTAAAAGTGTATAAGCTCTACTCAAATAATAATATATTGCTAATATAATAATAATATAGCTTTTTTATTTTTTGCATATTATCAATCATAACACATCATGCTACTTATTGTCACCTAGCCATTGGACTGTGATGCTTTATACTATTAGTTTGAGGATAAAAGTGTAATTTGACGTGAAGTTTGAGAGTAACATTTTGAGGATTATTGCATGAGCAATGCTATTTATACACCCCGAAAGAAATATATAATGTACATCTTATTTATTTTATTGGTCACTTTAAAATAACTAGTGAAATTCAATTCATTTCAGAATAGATAAGGTGTAAAATATAGACCCTCGAAAGAGTGTGCAAGTAGCACTTCCATTTTCCTTTTCTTCCTTTCCAAAAATGTATGTGGATTATGTGGATCCCCCCTCTCAACTAAAGGTTATTTTGAAATGGTCCCCTCTTTCTCTCTTTTTCCATTTTACTTGGACTCCCTCAATTTTTTTTTTTTTTTTTTATTTTAGTTTTTATAATTCTTAGTTTAAGTTCAATCAAATTTAATAACTCTATTAGCTATTAATTGTTAATTAATATTATTTTTATTTTGTTAATAGGTGATTAAAGTCATTAAATTTGGTGAAGTCATCTATAAATTTGATAAAAAATTTTAATTTTTTTTTGACTAAAATCATTCCAACAAAAAAAGAAAAAAGAAGTTGAGAGGGTCTCAATTAAATTTTAAAAAAAGTTGAGTGGGCTATTTTCAGAATGAACTATTGTTAAGAGGATCTCTATACAATTTTACCTAAAGCTCAAGCAAGTTAGATTACAGTGGTGTGAAGACCCAAAGTTTTTTGAATTTTCACATACCAATTCACCATGTCTACTCCCCCACTTGTTCTATAATAAATATTCAATTTGGGTTGGAAAAATATTCTCTAGTCTTTTGTTTTCTTATCTTCTTCTTTTTATGATTTATACAAGGCTAAATTACAGAAAAATTCCTCATAATATATCATTTTTTTTATTTTGTCTCCCTGTCTTTCAAAAGCCTACATTTTGTCCCCTCGTAATTCTGGAATTGTACATTTACACCCCGCCGTCAGCATTCCGTTAGTGAGCCGTAAATTTTTTAAATAATATACCGAAAATACCCTTCAACCCCTTCTTCTCCGTGAGGGATCCCGCCGCCGCCGTCGTCGGGAGCCCCCGGCGATCGTCGGCGCAGTCGCCGCTCGGGCCCGCGCGGCTAGGCGCGGCAACATGCAGCGATAGGCGCTCGCTCCTGGCGCAGGGAAGGCCCGCTCGGATCTGCTCCCAGGGCGACGGCACGGCTCCCATGTGCGGCGCGTGCGTACCGGTGCCCCTGTGCGCAATGCAGCAAGAAAGGCCCGTCCGGATCTACTTCCCTCCGGCTCCGGCTTCAGCGGCGGCGACGACGTTACGATCATTGAGGGGAAAGGAGAGGAGAAAAGAACTAGGAGTTGGTCTTGCCTTCACGTTGAGGGAGGAAGAAGATGGATTAGAAGGAGGGCATTATTGTCATTTCATATGTTCTGTTAATTTCGTTACTCCTAAAAATAATTTTATAATTACGAGGGGATAAAATATAGACTTTTGAAAGACGAAGGGGCAAAATAAAAAAGCGATATATTATAGGAGGGTTTTCTGTAATTTAGCCTTTATACAATAAGAAAAAGATTATCTGTACATTCTAGGGATGAACCGGAGAGAAGGTTTGAGAATAGAAAGACTTCTAATATAGATCAATTCCAGCCGTCCATGTTCTGAGTGTATGATAAAACAGAAGTGTATGGATAGTGGTACTTTATATTTTTATCTATTTTTAAAATTTTAGAGTGAGACTTAGAAAAATTGATTCCCATTTTATAGGTGTTTGGTCTAAGAAAGTAACCTAACTTTCCAATTTTCCAATCCTAAATATATAATACAGAATCCAACTTTGGACTCTATTAATTTGTTAGGGGGGGTTTATATAAACTTACAAGCATTTACCAACTTATAATATACACTAGTTGGATGATATGATAATAATATTATTATTATTATATTCTAAATATTAATTACTAAATCCAAATATTATTATTAAAATATATGCACCATCATTAATTATATTTTAAACCATAAACCCTAACCCTTTCATCCACCAACATGAGTGTTGATTTGATCCAATCTAACATCGTCTATACTAATTCTTGCACGCATGGAGAGTTCACTTCACACGTATAATAAAAGCAATCAAAATGTTACGTGGAAGTAGACTTTTTCAAATATAATTTTTTAAAAAAATTATTATTTATCAAATAATTATATTAAAATTTTATTTAATAAAATAATTCTATTTCCATCCAACTCACCACCAACAATTGGGAAGCTACATTTACTGTCTTTGATGAAGTTTTAAAAACAGTCAACTATTTATTTTTTTTTTTAAAAAAAAAAATTTATGATAAATTATTCACCTTTTATCTTGTTTTTTTAATATAAAATTTTACTAACTATATAAAAATTTCAACTAACCGGATACAATAATAATCTGAAGATGAAAAATAATTTAATATTTTTTTAAATACGGTGAACGATTCATCGACTTTTTTATTTTTATCAGAAAGAAAATTAGTTGGCCAAATTAAACTTTAGAAGGATAATTTAGCAAATTAAAAATTTATTAAGAGTTATTTTAGAAAAATAAATAAATGCCACATAGTACTCTCAAGAAGGAAAAAAAAAACACACACACACACACACACACACACACACACACACACACACACACAACACACAAGTTATAGGTAACAAGTTTCTTTGTAAGAAGAATCCAATAAAAGGATCCAAAAATTTAAGCAAGAAATTTATTTATGTATTTATTTATAAACGTTCTTGTACAAAATTATAATTGCAGGGGACCCCATTTTACTTAGAAGAAAGGAAAATTATCACTTTACTTCTCTTTACTGAACAAGTAAAGAAAATTTTGGTGGCAAGTTACATGTATTAAGAAATTAGGGGGCCACATTTAGAACAAATTTCTACCAACAAAAGTTGTTAATAATTGAGCATAAGATTATTTAATTCTGAGGTAAAATTAATTTGTCTGGAGGTGACGTAAACTTGGACTATTTGGAATTATATGGTTGAATAAAAATCTACATTTTAATCTATAAAGTTTTTGAAATTCTTATTTTAGTGCCCGTCCACTATTATAATAACTTTTGAAGCTGAGATTGCAGCGGTAGGGGCTAAGATGATAACTTTTAAAGTGTGGACTTTTAGCCCCCGTTTGGTTAAGGGGGTAAGGGAGGAATAACCCCCTTATCCCCAAAACAATATCCAAACGCAAATTGGGTGGGGGGGGGGAATTGCTTAAACCCCCCTTAGCGGGTTATCCAGGGATAACCCGCTAAGGGGGGTTTAAGCAATTCCCCCCACTGCGGGAATAGTGGAATAGGCGCGCGGTGACCGAGGCACATGGGTGCAGGGGTGCTCTCTCTCTCTCTCCTCTCTCTCTCTCTCTCTTCTACGTGGTTCCCATTTATTTTTTTTTTTCCTTTTTTTCATACTAATAAAAATTAGTTCTTTTATTTTTTTAAATTAGAATTTTTAAATTTTAAAAGATATTTAAATTTATAAATTTAAAATTTTAATATTTTTTATTTTAAAAATTTTAATTTTTTTAACTTATTTTTTAATAAATCTAAAAAGTTTATTTTATTTCATTTTTGGAAAATTTTTTTTATTAATTTTTAATTTTTAAAATTTATACAATTATTTTATAAATTTTTTAAAATTTATATAAATTTAAAAATTAAAATTTTTACTCCCACTTAAAATTTAAAAATTAATTTTTATTTACTCTCACTATAAATTTTTACTCCCACTTAAACTTTAATTTAAAGGGCTAAATAGTCAAAACACATATTTAACCCCTCAATTCTTCTTATTCCTCTATTCCCAACCAAACACAATTTTCTCTTATTTGTCTTATTCTTCTTATTCCTATATAATTTACCAAACACAATTTTCTTTAAACCCGGTATAACTCTTAAACCGAACCAAACGCAAATTTACTCTATCCCCGGCTAAAACCATAATTTATACCTATCCCCGGTATAACTAAATTTTTCTTATCCCCGAACCAAACGGAGCCTATTATAGCTCAAGTACTTATTTGCAAATGAACCCGTAGCTTGGACAACTTTTTCTTTTACTTTTTTTCTATTTTGTTCCAAGAATTTGGTCAAGTCATGATTCTAAGCAAAAGTGATTGTTGACTATTTATTTACGGGTTAAAATAGATTTAATTTTTTATTTCATGACAATAGATTTAGAAAATTAATAAGTTGAATTGAATAAGCCTAATAAGTTGAACGGGACTGCGATCCACAATAGACCTAACGGCAAGAGGCCCAATAATAGACCTAATGTCCAACTAGATTGAATCCGATTGAAACCCGTGTGCGCTATATATGTACGTTTTAAGTGAATTAATTGTGTATTTCTAACCGCTTGAATTTTGAGATTAATGGTTAGCGCCAACGATCCGACAGAAATTAGATGATTCTTTCTTAAAATGAATTTGCTTCCACTACTTGTTTAAGTAAATAAATAAAGCAACCCATGTTCTTATATATTAAGATTCACTACAAGCTCAAAAGGCTCACAGCTTCGTATCCTACGTTAATTTCTATATATGGACCCTACAAAAAAATAAATAAATAAATAAATGCTAAGAGGAACCAATATGAACTATTCTTTGGATAAGCTTTAGAAAATAAATGCTTAGGACAAGAAGATTGGAATACAATAGTAGGAAAAGGTCATGTGCACTCAATTATTCATGCTTTGGTATAATACGTATGGAAATAGATATATGTTAGTAATAAGAGGAACCTTGTTTATAAAGTTAATATTAATAATCGAATGTGAGAAATTATTGATGAAGCACCATATACGTACATATTGTTGTCCTTTCCACCTCTCTAACATAACAAAGGCTGTTTCAACACTCTCTTGCAAATTGTCAAAAAATAGCTGTCATGAATTAATGACAGAGGCTAAAAGGACAACAAAAACAACGGAGGTGGAGAAGACCACGGTTCATATTACTTAGCTCTCACATTTTCAGCTGATATTCGTCTCGAATATCATTTGCAACGACCCAACTCGTTAGCAATAATAACTCGTTGAGTCCAAACCGCAGTTCAAAATGCTTAAGCCAATTATTATTACTGGTGTATATGACCTCATATATCCAATCAGAATCTCAATCCCATCCTAGCGTGTATGATCTTATATATCCAATCTGAATCTCAATTCCATATTAGGATGCTACATAATTATTGATCTTTTTTTGATTCTGCAAAAATAAATTTTCAGTAGAGCAGCCCACCTATACAAAGAAATTTTAGAACTTTCATCCTTCTCAACAACTACCTGAAAGAGAGGAGCAGGAGCCTACGTTGTTATCGTCCGTCCATAGTTTCCTGCCGCAGCTGAATTTCACACACATTTGTTTGTCAAACATTTGACTTCTTCTGCTTCCCAAAACCTGCAAAAAAAAAAACAAAACAAAACAAAAAAACAAAAACAAAAGGTTTCATTACATCCTTTTTGTTGAGAATTGGGAGCTTGACCCCTAAACCATATCCAAATCACAGAATCCCAGTGGTACAGCACATGGTATATGTGCATGTTATGGTGCTAGAGTGAACTGCATATAGGTTCTTAGTACTGTTTCCTGAAGGAGAAGAAACTCACCTATCAAATTAAAAGCTATATCAAATATGATAAGTGACTAACCTATTCCTTGTTACATTTGAATATTATCCTCAGTTATACAAAAGTGAGATAGATAACAAACTAAACAAGAATACAAAGAAGAGAAAATGTAGAATATTCAATTGATGATCCTCATTTTGCATTTCAACTACAGAGGTAATAACAATCACATTCCCCCCCATCAAATGCAAGCAAATATAATAGTTTATTGTTATTATACCTATATTATTATACCCTATTCAACCTCTGTATAATAAGGCAAAACAAAAAGAAAAAAAAGAAAAAAAAAAACCGTAATTAGAACAAAATGCACATATAACTATTTTTTTTAAAAAAAAAAGAATTAAGTTTTAGTGAACAGCTGATAAATAAAATAAATGAATGACCAAGATCTTGAGATAAAGGTTGAATTAGGAGCCGAGGCACTTGGCCCACCGGAACCAGCAACTGATTTTTTCCGGCAGCATGTAGGGTTTAAGAGAAGCGGGGTCGACTTCGGGCCGCCTCGAATCTGACCATATGTAGACCCCTCTTTCTTGCCTGGTACCGGGGACCGTGTTGTCGAGTATAAATGCCACAAGGAGGGCCACCACCATGTTGATAGATAAAAGACCATTCAGTGCATAATTTAGCTGAAACCCACATCGAAGAATTAGTTAGAAACTCATAAATCTTGGTGAAATTTGCGGGCTAACATTCAAATTTCCCTGACGGAGTTTAATTTTGTTCTTAAATTTGAATTTATAACACTTGGGATTTTGACTTCATTCCGATCCCTTATTTTGTCCTCAAGTTTGACCCCGATCAGCCCTTTACAGAATGTAAGCTACCAGAAGGATTTAATTGTTAACAAGAAAAAGCTTCGGGAATTTAAATTGGTATCATCGAACTTACGAGGATAAATTGCAATCAAAGGGCGCGCACCAAAAGCTAAATGTATTACGAAGAAAATGGCAATGTCACTGAATGGGAACGTAATTCCAACTATAAAAAATAGAACACTACTTTGAGAGGTGTTCAAATTAGAGTTTACCAAATTATATTATAGTTGCCGACAGGTGATTAACTGTCCATGTAGTAAATGCTGGTAGAGCACACACATCAGTCATTCATTTTGGTGGGAAATGAAAGAAAGTTAGGTCAAGATAAATTTAGTAATGAATCAAGTACAGTTGAATAATTTTCTTTAATTAGGAAAATTGACAGGGTTAGGGTAACTTCGGTTGGTTTGATCGAGTATGAAGTGAGTTAGTTCACTTGTTTTGCGCTGGGTTTGTTAGATCAAAAGGGTCTGGGTTCACCAATATCTGCTTCAACTTCTAATCTTCATAGCCCATGCTTGCATCAGCTCTGGTGCAATCAGGTTTAAGTAGGGCCTGTGATTGAGCCCAAGTCCTAAGCCCAACTTGAGTTATTGTCCACACTAAAAGCTTGATGCTATAAGCTGAGGGCACAGAATGGCAAGAGGACAAACTAGATTTCCTGATGATTATTTGGTAAAAACCCAGGATTGCCCCAGCAGGCCATGCCGCCCCATGTCGAAACGATGCCGGCACACAGCATAATTACATATCAACGTTGGCACACAATGTGCCGATTGTGTGCCACAATGTGCCTCTGGCACACTGTCACCACGTCGATGGCATGGGTGTGCCGTACCATGCCAATGGCATGCCGGTATGCCCTGTACCAATGACACGGCAATCCTTCGTAAAAACGAAAGGGTAGATGAACATTGAAAACTTCTATACAGAATAAAATTTGTCATTATCTTTTATTCTAATTGTTAAAGGCCTATTTGTATGCCCGCAACTGATTTCAAGCTGAAAATAACTTTCAGATGAACTGAAGTTCAAGTAGAAATATTTTACCACAAATATTTGTTTAATAGGAAGTTAGTGGCTTCGGAATTGTAGTAATTCCATTTCTTTTATTTGTATTACCAAAAGTTTTCACACTAGCATATAAGAGGGTGAAAAAAAAAAGGTTAGAACAGTTGATCTTTTTATTGTTTTTTTTCTATATCTTCTCTCCCATAATTGGCTTCACCACCACCTAGGGGGCAAAGCCAATTACAGTGTTTCGAGAAAATGGAATTACGGGTGAATTTAATTTATGACAAACGGAAGGAAGTATTTACGGCCGAAAACAACTTCATCCCTCTCCACTTTCGATAAAACAGACATGCGCTACATGTGATTTGAGTTATTGGGCCAAAAGTTTTCCCATCCCTATTTTGTTTTGGTTGGCCCGTTTAGCAAGTTGTTATTCCTAGTCTTGTTGGGATTATTCCTAGTCTAACTGAGGTTTTAACTAACCCAGGATTATTCCTTAGTTAAAACAAAATCATGTTACAATTTAGTTACTTGTTTATATATATATATACCTCTTATACTTTTCATCAGGTTCTGTCAAAACTTAAGGGTTTTTGTCAAAAAGGTTACAAACACCGTTATCTTTTATTTTAATAGCTCTTAATTGGATTTTGTCCAAACCTAACAGCCTCCATGAAAAATTTACAAACACTGTTGAGTTCTGATGGAGAGTTAGTGCATTCAACTTTAGTTTACACACCCATTTCAAAGTGCGCTACAGTTCAGCTATTGTCCATATATATATATATATATATATATATATATATATATATATATATATATATATATATACCTAATTGCTTTTATAAATTCACTTCTGTATAAATCATATGCACACAAAAGAAAAAAATGCTCAGAGCTTACCGAATTGCTGCCGGTACTGACTGGTCCACTTGATGCAGCAGAATAGGGCAAAAGATAACTAGGAAGAATAAGCATGGAATTGGGTTCGTATTGTTGAAAATATGCAGGTATGGATAAGGAGATGAATAAGGTAAAGCCGACAATTATCATATTCCTGGAGCTCCCAGTTTGGGTATACCGCATAGTTGACAGACCAAGTGCCACAATTAGAGCCCATGTGAAGCAAAGAACAGAGGCAGCTAATGCCAAGGGGATAGAAGCAAGGAGAGCACCTATTTTTCCTGCCAGAATAATATATAATATCAGAGAATTGAATAAAATAGAGCAACTATACGCCCACAAAATTATCTATTTACATATAGATAAAAACATACAGAATTCTACCTGAACTACAGGGTATTTTGGAATTGGCACTGAACTTCATAAAAATCTTGATTATACTACCTAACGTTTACCTTTTGTTATCTTTAATTTCAGAAATTCTCCCTAAGTTCTTAGAACGTAATAGTTTTTGCTAGAAAAGTTAACACGAATATTCCATCAAGTATCAAAATATTCTGTTAGATTACAAAATATTTTCTTAAGAAAGTTGAAAATACCATAAGTTCTGAGGTGAGACACTTAAATTGAATGCACCATACTGTTAGGTTGAAAAAATATCCTTAAATTTCAGGTACCATTTTAATATGCCTACTCCAACGTATGCCTTTACCTTACATTCACATATGTATGACACATGAGTAAATCCTTTATTCACACAAAAATGCCGCTACCTAAGAAAGCAGTTCCTCCCTTAAATTGGATAAGCCCCCAACTTAAATCACAGGTGGGCCTGTTTTTTAAAAAAATTTAAGAAACTGCACTTTCAAGGGTTGTAACAAAATTTAGATCTTACAGGGTATATGTGCAAATAATAACTAAATATGCAGCAGTATATATGTGAAGTGCAAAGAATAGTGACATACACACACATGGAAAATCTGAACTTTCACACATGCCTTTTTGAAAACTCAAATTATTATGTATGCGCTTGCACTTATAGAAGTGACCAGGTTTAGAAAACCTTTAAATTTTTTTTAATAGAAAACCAACTTCCCACATGAATAGTAGATTCCCAAAACAAGACATGAAAAGGAAACTACACTTCAAATGGTATATGTGAAAATTCAGAGTTAAATAGGATATAAAAGTAAATGGGTGATTCTCCAGGGCATATGTGCAAAGCCCCATAAAATTTTACAACCACAAGATGTAATAACATACCTACAAAGGAGAATAGGATCAAAAAGGCTGCTCCGATTTGCAAGGCCTTTCTGCTTGCCATCTTAGTTACATCAATGGTATGTATGTTCTGGGTCAAAGTTGTTGACCCAGTTCCCGTACCCCAAAGTCCAGCTAGTATACTTGAAATCCCTTCAAAGCCAATTGCCCTGCTCACTATTCCAGGCGTTGGGGGCCTTAAATTGACTAGCAAGGAAGTTGCATGATATGACCCAATCTGCCAAAGTTAAAAGAATTGGCTGAAATTAAAATAAAGTCTTGTAGATCAAAGATTGTATATGTAGGCTAGAAATAATTATCTACCATTCTTTTTCCAACCAAAAATGAAAAGAAGAAAAGACTAGAGCTTTTACTGTGGAGCTTTTACGGTGGCAAGAAGCTAAAATGAACTTTTCGGCCCGAAAAGCAGAAACAGCAATCAGAAGCTTCTCTTGCTACAGACAGAAGCTTTTCAAGAGCTTCGAATGAAAACGATGCCAATACTTCAATGAATAGCTCTAATCAAACCGACCGTCACTAGTGCAAGTGGCAAAAAGCTTGGTGGTTTGTACCCGAGGTCCCAAATTCGAAGCCTAGTTGCTTCACAATTTCCAGCTAAGTTTATTTCTAAAAAAAAATGAAAAGCAGATAGCATACTACTTTTCTCTCTCAAAAAAAAAGAATAGCTCTAATCAAACAACACTTTGATAGAGCTCCAGCGAGGCAAGCATTGCCCTAGTCAATGGATTCAACTATGCTACAGGGTCTGTTGTTTTATGAAGTATTACTTGATTAGTACCATTAGGAGAAGCATCATATCAAAATCCCCCAAACAGCTTCACTTTGTAGCAAAAGCAAAAGATCCAAAATTGGATATTCTGCTTTGAGGACTTAGAACCCCATTTTAGCTTCTCGACACAATAGGCGCTTTAGACACACATTTTTTGTCGAATGCTATGCTAGAAGGGGACGTGGCAGAAAGCGAAACTAGAAGCAGGCTAAAAAGGAACTAAATTAAAAAGTTGTTTCTGAAGTTACTCACAGAGTCTACCGACACAACCAGTGACACAACGGCCATAATCATAGAGGTCTTGAAGTGGAAAGTTGGGGAGCCCCACTGGAAAGGATAAGGAATTCGAACCCACGCAGCAGTCCTCCATGCATTAGAAACATCAGTTCGACAATGCCTCATAATATCTGCACGCCTTCTGCATGAATCTAATAAGATATTCGAACTAGGTATACTTGAGCTGCAGCCCTTGTAGTTGTAAGCTCCACCAGCTGTCAAAAAGAACGCATATGCCCATATGATAGCAATACTAAGGGGAACCTGCAAGAATGTTGGAAACCATAAGCAACAATTTAATTAAGGTGCTTTTACATAAATATTCAGCCCTGCGAAATCATTCATTTGCATGTATGTACGTACCCCCTATAAAATCTGAATTTTCATATATAACTCTCAAATTTAAGTTTCTTAAAAGCGTACTAATATCTTAGACCGGGAAGTTATCCAATTGACAGGGGATGTTGTTTTTGTATCAAAAGAAGTTTTGCAAGAGGGGCATTGTTGTATGTACAAGGGTATATATGTAAGCCACTATTTTTCAGGAGTATATATATGTAAATTTCTCAATTAATTGAAGTAAATTATGTTGATAAATTAAATAGGCTTCTATGAATGCTGGTAGGGCAAGGAAACACATATAGTGGCCAATATAACTAAACTGCAAGATATAATACGTACAATCATCTAATGATATATATAAATTTGAAGGTCAAATTAGCTGATGCGTAAAGAAGTAAAATAGACTAAGCATGTCAATGTTTAAAATACAGATAGCAAAGAGAACTAGCAAAGAAAAGGACAGAGAAATACCGCATAAATTAGAAATACACGATGGCCAAATAATGAAATTCTTCGAAGATACTGCAATGAGAGAAGAATGCTATATCAATATAGAGCATTTAATTATACAATTCAAGAATGAAAAGAATTAAGACATCATAGGAACCAATGAAAATGATGTGAATTCTTCAAAGATACTGTAATGAGAGGAAAACCTGCAGTATATTATTTCCATTTAACTGGAGCTTTATTTTTTGCAAGTTACTTACCAGAGTGAAAAGAAGAACTAATACAATCAGGGGAATGCTGATTTCTACGCAACTACCAGCTTGAGGAAAGCCATAACTGAAAAAAGCCAAGCCAACTGCAGCTACAGTTGGTGCTACCACCACTGGATTTATCAATCTGCAGCACCACCCAACAAAAAAAAGGACAAAAAAAACCTTAGAACCAGGGATTAAAGTGCCGTGGCACGGGAGTGTGCCGGCCGTTGCCTGGCACGATACGGCACAGGCACGCTTGTGTGCCGACACATGGCACGCTTGCGCGCCGACGGGCACACACAATCTCCTAGTGGCACGCTTTGACATGGTCTTATTTTAGTTTTTTCTGTCCAATAAGGCTTTAGAATGTTATTTTAAAAGTTTTAGAGTAATATTTATAAATTTTGGCTATGTATTGATTTGTCTTGATCTAATGTCTATAATAACTTACTAACTTACTAGTTAATAGCTTAATATAGTAGTAGTCTTCTTTATAGGTGAAGTTAAATACAACTACAGCTCATAGAAAAAATTATTTTATTTTTAAATTTTTATAAAAATTTCGGAAGATTCATTTGTATTGATTCGATGAAGGATCATATGATAACTAGACTAAACTAGAATGAGACCCCAAGTGCATTGATAGTTTTTTTTCATTTTCAAATTTTTATAAAATATTTATAAAAAATCAAAGGAATTTATTTTTTCTAAATTTTTTAAATTATAAAATCTGTCCATTAAATTTAATAATGAACCATACTATGAATAAATTAAGCAATAATAAAAATTGATTAACTTTTAAAAAAAAATTGATTTATTTTTATTTTTTAGAATTTTAAAATTATAAAATATAAATCCGAGAAAATTAATTTTTTTAAAAATTTTTATGAAAAATTTGCAAGTTCATCCAAAAAAATTAATTTTTCTTAAATTTAAATAAGAAAATTGTGCAATTTATTTATAAAATTTTAACACTAAACCATATGACATATATATTAAGCAAATTTAAATATCAATTGCTTCTATTTAGTTTTCGATTTTTATATTTCTAAATCTAATAATAAAATTTTCAAAGTTAAGAATATCTTAAATCTCGCACAAAATACTAAATCCGTACAAAAAAATTAAAAATGGACTATATAATGATTAAATCAAGTAGATATATTTTCATATTTTTGTAAATTGTTAATAAAAATTTGTATAATTTCATATTTCTTTACAAAAAAAACTTTACAAGTTAAATATATTTTAAATGTATGAAAAAAAAATTAAGTTGTAAATTTCTTAACTTACCTAATAAGTAAATCTTTGATTTTACTATTTTTTTACTTTTTTTTTTTAGATCGAAGTGATCAAAAAATAATAAGAGACTGAAAAGAAAATTTTAAAAAAAATTATGAGAAAAAAGGGAAGAAAAAAATAGAAAGGAAAATAATAGAATAAGAGATGTGAGAGAAAAGAAAAGAAAATGCAGAATAGAAGAAAAGGTAGAAGTGAAAAGAAAAAAATAGATGAGAGGGATAAAGGTCTATACAAGAAGCCAAAAAATACAAAAGGTCGAAGTAAAAAAAAAAAAAAAAAAAAAAACACTGTGTACCGGTATAGGCACGCAGCGGCACGTACCGTGATACTCTCTGGGACCGCTCTGTCTCGTCCGATACTCAAAGGGTATCGCGGTACAGGAGGGCCAAGAGAGACCCCCTCTGTACCGTGCCGCCTAATTGGTGGCACGATACGTATCGCTCCGTGCCGTAAAGCACGGATGTATACTTAATTTCTTGCTTAGAACCAAAAGAACATTGAACTGAAATTATACATGACATTACTGCACCATCAGTTCATCTAAATGGATTTACATAGTAACTAAAATGGTTGCAACCAAAAAGATCCTCGTCAGTAGGAACCTTGAAATTGAAAAGCCTAGAATCATAAATAAATTTGTTAGCAATTTGTACAGTTATTTACGTGAGAATTTGAAGAACTTCCCTTCACTTAAAGAGTTTAAATCACATATCGCACTCTTAAGTTGCACATGAAATAGCGAGTCAGATAGAAAGCAAACATCCAGGAAATATTAAATTTGTTTGTTTTGTTATTTAAAAGAGAGTGAAATTTAATATTAATTTTATTATTGGGATTTTGAACTGTTTGGCCTATCAGCCAAACCTTGTTCAGGTTTTATTAGATACCTTAGAAGAAGTGACATAAGACCGCTGTATCCTAAGATTGTTTGAAAAACTGAACCAACAATTATAGCTCCCTGTAATTCCCTCATAATGTGCTTGAATTTCTGCAATTGATTAAAAATTTATTAAAGGAAAAGGAATAACAAGTTTAGTCAGCTAAAAAACAGCCAAATATATCCACAATGTATAAGACTAATATTTTACAACCAATTGTAAGGAGGTACGAATTCAATATCTAGAGGTAGAAATGAATTCACTAAGATCATGCATTGTCAAGCTACAAGATACACATTCCAGCACCAAAACGATGTCATTATTATATGGTAAAAATGTATGGAAAACCCCCCAACTATATGGCATTTTGAAATAACACCCTCAACTCTAATTTTGATTTTCTTAAATTGTACTTCTCTAGTTGCTAAGTTAAAGGTTTTTTAAAATTCCACGGCTCTATAAGGTGTTAGCCATTAAGGGCTTGTTTGGTTTGAAGTATTTGAGACTTAGAATGGAAATCGGAATAAGTCATTCCCATTGTTAAATTTCGATTGAGCAATTGACATTCCGATTCCCATTCCAGAGGAATTCAAATCCCTCAAAAGTGACTCCCACCAACTTTGATTTCAGAGTAATTGAGAATTTTTTTTCCTACTAATAATTATTTGAATTCACATATAAATCATATAAATTAATTGATTAAATTATAATTTCAAATTTGAATTTAAAATATAAATTTAAATTTCTTAAATTTTAATTTAATAGTTCTAGATTTAAATTTTGATTTTGACCTTGAATTTAAATTCAAATTGTAAGTTCAAATTTAGATTCAAATTTTAATTAAAAATTTGAATAACAAATTTAAATTTTTAATAAAATATTATTTTTTTTTGAATCTAATTTGGACATGATTCCAATTCCGATTCCGATTCCTTTTATGAACCAAACAAATTGTTATTTTTATCATTCCAATTTCGATTCCTCTTCCGAACCAAACGTGCCCTAAGTGTTCTATTTTTAGTAGCTAAATAGTGGTTAAAACTATTAAATTTTACAAAACCATTGATAATATAATAAAAGGCCCTAATTTAATTCATTATCATCACTCAATTTTAAAAAGTCAAAAGTTAAGAGGGTGTGAATAAAAAAATTCAAGTTGAGGGGGCCATTTGAGAATAGGCTATAGACTATAGTTGAAGGGGTCTCCATACATTTTAACCTTGCTATGCAAAAAGATGAATGTCGGATTGACAAATGAGGTAGAGACAGAGATTTAATCCATTGAGTTACACTGAAGGGATTTAACCCATTTACATATGGTTGCGATTGAAACCATGGTCTTGCTGAATTACAGGCCAAGATATAAAATAGTAGTTCTAACAACAAAAAGAAATAATTCGCATTGTTATTAGACAAAATCGTGAAAAAACTTTACACTTCTAATTGTTTTCTTTTCTTCCTCAAATCAAAGCTTGCTACACTGTGAAAAATGGTTTCATTTAAACACTTATTGTTGTTACCAGTAAAAGAATTATCTCAATCAGAGGAATATAGAAATCTAGATATGTAGATGCATCTTAAGAGGAGAGGAAACTCGAGATGCAACACAAATCAGTGCAGTAAATACAGACTTACATTTTCACTGAGATTTCTGAATTCTTCCGAGTTTATAATTACCAAAGCAGGAGCTAAGTAAACAAATGAGCTTCCTTGAACTAAAGGAAGCCTGGAACCTAAAAAAGAATGAAGTATTGTTGTGAAGCCAGAAACCAATAGCATGGTGGAAATGACATTTGCGGTCTCCTCCTGTCACCATAAAAGAAAATTAAAATTCAAACCGATGTACTACAATTTGAATTTGAACTTATATTGGGACGACCATGAAGGAAAGTTCTTACATCAGTTCCACCCATGGCCGGTACCATTATCAAAGGGATGAAAACAAGCGAACCAGCCAATGATAAGTAATGTTGTAAACCATACAAAATGAGGGGCACTGCAGATGGAAGAACAAATGTTAATAATGGTCAGTGTTGAGAACAAGTATTTGCCATCTACTTCAAACATTAGAACTTATTCAATATTCACTATTTTCTAAATAAATTACTTTTTATTCCAAATTCAGTAAATCAGAAACAATATCCGAAGTTTGGGAGAAGGTCTATAGATAGTTTAGAAGGTTAAATCAATACCACCTTCAAGATTACATAAATTTGCAACAAAAACCCTTTCTTTTGACATTTGTGTCCCCTTGTTTCACTGCAAAGCACAGATAGCCTTTTTACTACGCTCTCCCAAAAATTTCTTGCACAGACAAAGCAAAAGCTCGCCGAAGCAAAAGCTTCCAACTGGAGCTTCTGCTTTTAGCACCTAGAAGTCCATTTTTAGCTCCAGCACAGTGAAATCTCCCTACTTCAAAGAGTAGACAAGCAATCTAAGAAGCAATTACCTTTCTTTCACAATGAGAATAGTAAATTTAAAATCTAGCAGCTCAGTTTTTCTTCAGGTTCATCAACCAGTCCAATTCAAAGAACCAAAGAAGGAAAGAGCAGCTTTATCAAAGATTCAAATAAAAATGAGAATTCTACTCCAAGAAGGATGTCATTAAATCTAAGTAGATTACAAGATAAAATGCTAAATCATTATAGGTCTGTGGTCGTGGCAGTACGGATGTAACGATTAAACAAACTTCCCCAGTACAAAATCAGAAAAGAAAACGAGAAAGGTAAAAATGTCCAGGGGATACTTCAACTATAAGCCAATTAGAAATTGACCCCTCAACAAATCCTGTTCCATCGAGATTAAACTTTCATTTTTTTCTAATTTATGTTATATCATCAATTAGTAGGGGACTCTGTCAAATTAATGGCAATTCTATTAATATAGTTGTTCTAAATAAATTTTCAGCAGATGGAATTGTGGAATTGTTAACTGTTAATGTCTGATAGCTAACCAATTTGGCGATTTCATCGAATACCCAATTAAATTTGGGAAAATGACCCAAATCAAAATAACTAAAAGTTGACGTATCTATTAGAAGGCTCAGACCCAGCCCAAAAGCATAAGCGGATAAATGAAGAAGCTTAAACCTGGATACCATAATAAAAAGGCTCCGAGCCTGCAAGCCAATTTTTCTGCAAAAACTTAAGCTGAATTGTAAAAAAAAAACAAAAACAAAAACAAAAAACGCATCACATCTCATATGAGCCATGATTAGAATTTGCATCCAATATGTGAACAATATGTGATGAACAAACAATATGTGAACAATGTCACTCAAAAGAAAAACAGTATGAGAGAACTAATTCAATCAAACAGGCATATATTTTAAGAGTGTAAAGAGCAAGCCCAAAAAGAAAGGAAAAATCTTACCCCACCCTAGATTTTCGGTGACACCGCATCTCATCCCAGGAGATCTATGCCCAGAAAAATCCTCAGCCTCCTGATAATCCGGAAAGAAGCCGATCTCCCCTCCCCTCTCCTCTTCTTCCTCTTTCCCCAAATCCTTCTTCACCTCCTCCTCCACCTCCTCCTCCATCGCCCGCGGCGCCGCCACCGGCGGTGGCGGAGGAACTCCGTGCCCCCCATTTTCACGTAATTTACTATTCAAACCACCCTCATTCCTAACCCTAACCGTCGGCACCTCCTCCTCTACCTTCCTCTCCTCCTTCTCAGCGCCCACCACCCGTTTGATCTCGGGCCTCCTCCGCCCCGGCGCCGGCTCGATCTCCGCTCGCCCGAACAGCCCCTCCCCGAGAAGGAGGCGCCGCCGCCGCCCCCGGGCGCCACCGAGGCCCTTCTCGAGGTCCAGAGCAGGTGGATGCGCCACCGCCGCCCCCGGCGGCGGCGGCGGCGGAGGAGGGGGGGGAGGGGGAGGGGGAGGGGGCTCGTCGGGGTCGCGCTCGCTGGGGGCGGTCTCGCCGGAGAGGTTGGGGTTGAACCCGGTGCGCTTGGCCCAGGTCATGAGATCCCTAGGGTTGTGGTCGGTGTTGGGGACGAAGGGCTCGATCCCCTGCGGCCACGGCCTGGACCCGAGCCCCATCCCCGTCCCCGTCCCCGTCCCCGTCCCCGGGCGCGGGGGACGAGCCTTGTGGAGGGCATCGCCACCGCCATTGCCGAGGCCCTTGGAGCTCGATGTTCCTACGTCCATTGCCGACGCTAGAGAGAGAGAGAGAGAGAGAGAGAGAGAGGAGTGACGGGGAAGGGATGTAGAAAGGGAAAGGGAGGAGAGTGGAGCTGTAATGTAAAGGCGAGGGGAGTGAGAAAGAGAAAGAGAGAGAGAGAGAGAGGAAGGTGATGTGTCACTTTCTCCAGTTCAATTTGATGAAAATTTGAGTAGGCTGGTTTCTATGTGAACCACTCACTGCACCGGGTTCACCATACATTCGTGCACCGTATTGTCATTTTCTATTGAATTTGGAGTCATCAAAACTCAAAAGCCAAAACTTCCAAAATTAATAATAATAATAATAATAATAATAATAATAAGTCTCTTCTCTAATCCCCATTTGTCACTTCTTTATCATATATATATATATATATATATATATATATATATATATATATATATATATATATATATATATATATATATATTCGCAATCTTTATCTCCAAAGTATATATTTTGAGAAAACTAACCAATTATAACAATAATTAAAAATTATTTTCATCGGTATATTAAATTATATAAAATTAATACTTAAAAAATAAAATAAGACAATAATGTCAAAATAAACCTTAAGATTTAACTACCTATAAATAATTAATTATGTTTAACGATGCTTAAAACAACACCATTTACTTTTTTTTAAATGTAACGGTGGTGCACCGGGTGCATGCAAATAATAGTCTCTCGTGCGTTCGTGGGAGCTGCTGTGGAGGAGCCGTTGCAAGTGGGTGGTTTGCATTATACCACCTTTGATTACAAGTGGAATCTCATCTTAAAAAAAAAAAAAAAAAAAAAAAAAAAAAAAAATCCAATTACTTATATACCCCTTAAAAGTTTCTAATTTTTTTTATTTATTCTAGATTGATAGCTAATATTAAAAATAAAATGTTTATATTATTTTATTTTTTAAAATATATTTTTCTACCGTTATTATTTTGTTTACTAAATTTTTTTATTTGCCCATAAATTAGGGACAAAACAGGTATTTTAAGTTGTTTTATTGCGAGTGTATATATAGGTAATTATCTCTTAGTAAAGAGAAAATTATTTTCATGCACATGTTGTACTCGTATGTTTCATGCACCAACGATTATTAATAAATTAAAATTAAAATTTAACTTAATAAATACGATGATATATAAAAAACAAAATCACAGCTCTAAAATTCTATTATTTCGGTATATAAATAGACTCAAAACTCAACAACATACAAAGTAGCATTATTTAATTTACTTTAAAATAATTTCTAAATTTTTTTTTTAAACTGTGGCAAATAATTGCACCATAAAAAAAAAAAAAATTTGTGATCTTATACCAACTTCAATCCATTATCTATTTTTTATTCACTTATCTCACTATTACTTTTTATATTTACTAAAAATCAAAATAGTCCAGTAAATTTTTAGTATTTTCAAAATACTAAAAATTCAGAATAATTACAGATTGAGATTACAATAGACACGAAAAGAATGAAACTAAGAAAAAAGAGAATTTTGCAAGGATATATAAATTATTGTAAAATTTTAAAAAATATATTAATTATTTTTATGATTTATGGGATATACTAGTATTTATTCTTTTTTTATAAGAATAATAACTTATATACCTCTCAATTTTTTTAAAATATCTCATTTATTTCTGTTTTTTTTTTTTTCAAATATAGTTCTAGTATATTTTTTTGTTATTCAAAAATAATTTTCCTGTTAGTACCTGTTAAGTCATCTTGAGTTAAATTCAGATTAATTTTTTACCAAAGTTATAAAAAAAATTAAAATATATTTTTTACTCCTAATTTAAGGGACAAATAAGAAAAGTTAATGACGGTAGAACGGTATATTTGAAAAGCAAAAAAATTAAAAATATTTTTTTTGTCCCCCACTTATGGCCAAATAAAAAAAAATTGATGACAATAAAAAAATATATTTAAGAGGGTAAAATAGTAATTTTATAGAGATAACGGCTGTTACTAAAAAAGTCCTTATAGAATATAACTCTATAGGTATATTTAAAAGAATATTTCGAATATTAATTATCTATGTAGAATAAATAAAAAATTAAAAATATTTCAGGAGTACATACGCAATTACCCTTAATATATATATATATATATATATATATATATATATATATATATATATATATATATATATATATATATATATATATATATATATATATATGGGTGTATGAGTAGGGATGTCAACAGGTCGGGTTCAGAGTGGATTTTCAAAAATTCGAACCCGAACCCGAATCCGAACCCGACTACCAAACTCGAATTCGAACTCGAATCCGACGGATTTTAAAAATCCAAATCCAAATCCGAGCCCGACAAAAAATTTTAAATCCGAACTCGAATTCAAATCCGAAAATTCAAATCCAAAATAATTATTTTTTTTCTTTACATTATTTCAAAATATATTATATTAAATTTAAAATTTTAAAATATAGATTTAAATATAATATTAAATATTTATATATACATATATTATAAAATGTAAAATTAATTCGAGTTCGGGTCGGGTTCGGATTCGAATTGTTCGGGTCGGGCTCGGATTCGGATTCGGATCCAGATTAGATACAATCAAAATTCATATCCAAATTCAAATTCGTCAAATTTTTATTTTTTATATCCATATTCGAATTCATATTCGTTTGACATCGAGTAAATTCATTCTGTTCAGATTTGAATTCGAATAAAATTTTGAATATCCGTACCCATTGACATCCATGTAATTATTTATATATTATATACTTGGTGCAGGTAATAACTTGTCACTTAAGAGAGAGAAAGAGAGATGTTGACTTGAGAGACTGAAATGTTAGTAGGTTGGTGGATGAGGTAATTAACGATTTTTTTTTTTCAAATTACTCTCTAAGAATTTGTATTTTTAAAAATAATGCTACAAAATTTATATTTATAAAAATAGTTCTATACCTGTTAACTGGGCGCCACGTGTGCGCACAACGTCAGCAAAATTTATGAGGTGAAATTAGTTGAACATGCAGTCTCAATATGCGTGTCTAAACATGCATGTTGAGACTGCGTGTTTAGACATACAGGTTGAAAATGCGTGTCTAAATACGTACTCTCAACATGCGTGTTTAGACACGCATGTTCAAAGTGCGTGTTCAACTTAATCCGAGTCCTCTTCCCCCGCTGACGTGGCGCACACACGTGCCATCCAGTTGGTACCCATAGGGCTATTTTTGTAATTACAAATTTTGTAGGGTCATTTTCAAAAATATAAAATTTTAGAGGGTCATTTTCAAAAAAAACTCGGTAATTAACCTAAATTTAGGGCGCATTTGGTTGAAAAAATAAAAAATAAAATTGGAATGAAAATTGAAATGAATAGAAATGGAAAAATATAATGATAAAATTTTTTGATTCAGAATAACAATTAAAATCGGTGTGATTGATTTATTTTTTTAATGTTTAAAATTTTTTTATTATCAAAAGATAATAAAAATATGCAATATAAAAATAATTATTTAAAAAAAAAGTTAGCATTTCAAAATATAAATTTAAATTTATAAATTAAATTTAAATTAAAAGTTAAATATTAAAAATTTATATCAAAAATATGAAAATGACAAGCTATAATTTTAAATGTAATTTTTTTAGAAAAAAATTAAAATTTAAAATTGAGTAGGCAATTCAAAATGTAAAACTAATTTTAAATTTGACTCAATTTCAAGCTTAAAATTAAATTTAAATTTAAATGTATTGATCAAATTTATATTTTAATTTAACTTCTAAATCAAAATCTAAAATTTAAAATTTTATTTTTAAATTTAAGTTTATATTTTAATTATAATTTAAAGTCAAAAAATTAAATTAAATTTTAAATAAAAAAATAATTAAGATATTTTCGTAAAGCATATTTTTTCACTTAAATTTAACTTTCAATCCGATCTACGAGACCAGATCGAAAAAAAAATAATTAAAAAATTTTCATTCACTTTGAAAATTAAAATAGTAATAAAATTTTGATATATCAAACACTTACAAATAAATTTGTTTATTCCCATTACGAATCCAATCCGGGATAAAATAGAGGCAAACCAAACACCATTAATATAACAGTGTAAAACCAAAAATTATTCCCTGCACCCGGTGTATAAATACACTTTAATACACCGCACTTAATATTGGACTACCAATATTTAAAAATTAAAATATAAATACGGCATACTACATCTTTAAAAAAAAAGTTATAAAAGTATTTGATATAAAAATAATGTATTTTAAAAATCTATTGTTACATGTCAAATAGTTCCAAAAATTAATGAGGAAGAACCAACTATTATTTGATATATATATATATATATATATATAGGGATAATTGCCTGTGTACCCCTGAAATATGAAGAAATATCTGATTTACCTTTCTTATTTTTTTCTTTCCAATATACCCTTCATACGTTCCACCGTTATTAAAAATACCCCTACCATTTTCCTTTGTTAAGTTAACTAGGGTTAAACTAGAGTTAAATAATAATCGGAGTTGAAAACTTATCAGATATACCTATTTTGCCCGGTTTAGGGTTTAGAATTTTTTAGGGTTTTAGGGTTTAGGGTTTAGGATTTTAAGGTTTAGGGTTTAGGATTTTTTAGGGTTCTAGGGTTTAGGGTTTAGGGTTTTAGGGTTTAGGGTTTAGGATTTTTTAGGGTTTTAGGGTTTAGGGTTTAGGGTTTTAGGGTTTTGGGTTTTGGGTTTTAGGGTTAGGGGTTTAGGGTTTAGGGTTTAGGGTATATTTGAAAGGGCAAAATAGTAATTACACATAGATAACGGCAGTTTCAAACGGTACACTAACAGAGTTTAACTTCATGGGTATTTTGAAAAGAAGTTGGAACGTAAGAATGATAGTTTTAATATTAGCCTTCTAAGAGGGGTAAATCTGAAAACAGAGAAATTTTTAGGAATACGTAGGAAATTGCCCCATATATATATATATATATATATATATATATATATATATATATATATATATATATATATATATATATATATATATGAACTTATTTTTGTTCATTATTTGTAAGTTTTAACATTTAGACATTTTAAATGTCATATAACTCAATTGGTAATTTTGAAAATTTTTGTTTAAGGATGTGTTTGGTTGGCCGAAATATATATATACCAGAATTTATTTTTTATTTTCGTGTATTTATTTAGTGATAATTTTTTTTTAAAAAAAATAAGTTTACAGATTCGAGAAAAATTGAGTGATTTTGTTTTCCACCGATTTTCGACCAAAAACAAAAATTCTGACTGCGTCAAAATTTTTTCATTCAAATTTTTTCACCATACTAAACAAATATAATTTTTTTTTGTTCTTTCAACCAAACAAATATTAATAATTTTTTTTTTTCTACAAACCAAATATTATAAAACATAAAAAAAAAAATTTCCATCAAAAATTATTTTCTACGAAAAATTACTTTTTAGGATTTTACGGTAATCAAACAATCCTGAACAACTTTGAATGGACAAAAATTCAAAAGCAGTAATTAAAATCATACCGAGAAAAAAAAAAATACCATAGAAAAAACAACATCTCTACCAACATTTAATTTTTTTATAATTAATTTAATAAAATTATATTTAGATATCGCATTATAGTATGTAATCAGGCTGCTAATGAGATTAAAATTATAAAAATTGATTTTGATAAAATTGTATCAGTTAATCCTAATTCACTTTTAATTTTGAATATGAATAATATAGAATTTTATTATGAATACCCTTGCGTTATTAATAGTGGCTAATCCTAATTTTTAAATAAATAAAGTTTTTTATAAAAATAAAAAAACTATTGTAAGGTTTTAAGGGGTATGGTGTATGAGATGTAATTATACACCTGGTGCAGAAAAATAAAATAATACTAAGTTCATGGGGCATCCAACGGTCACATACAATTTAAATTTCAGAGGTGAATAATTTGAAATTACGAAGAGCGTCGAGGTGGACCAACTCTTCATGTTGGATCATTTATTAAACGAATCAAATAACGAGTCAAATAAAAGTTTACGAATATTAAATTAGATTATTATGTTTGATTTAATACAGTAATATAATAATAAATTACAGTGTATATAAAATTATTATATTTGATTTATATTATAAAATTTAGTAATTCTGGCCATAATGAATAGTCTACTCTAAAATTATTCTTGTGGTCAAATTTAATATTATTTTTTATTAAATTATAATTTTAATATAATTTGTAATTAAATTTTAAATTTAAATTTAAATTTAAAATTTGAATTTAAATTTAAAATTTAAAATTTAAAATATTAAATTTAAAATCTGAATAAAAATATAAAATTTAATATTTTAATTTAAAAATTTTAAATTTTTTTTTTAAATATAATATAAACATAAAATTTAAAATTTTAAAATTTTAAATCTAAATTTGAAATTTAAAATTTAAAATTTAAAATTTAAAATTTAATTTAAAAATTTTAAATTTTAAATTTAAATTTGAAATATAAAATTTAAAATTTAAAATTTGGCAATTCAAAATTTTAAATTAAAATTTTAAAAATAACGTATTGAAAGGGTTCAGGAGTTGGAGGGTAAAATTATAATTTAAATGATATGCAATATTACCCTCTTTCAGTAACGTGAGATAACCGCACCTTCACTCGATAATATTTTCGGTGTAATCTTACACAATTTATAATGTTAAATTACCGAAAGGATTACAAAGTAGATAAACCAAACAGAGTAACCCTGACAGGATTATCTGTAATCTTGACAAGATAACCCAAAACAAACGCTCTTAATAATTACTAGCATAACTAAATTTTACACCCTTTTTTTTCTTTCTTTTTTATTTATTATATATTTATATATTATTCTATTTTTTTTTTATAATTTTATATTATTTCAAACTATAAACAAATAGAAACAAATCAAATTTAAAAAATAAATTAATTAAACAATAGACTCGTGACACTAATAACTATTTAAATTAATAATCAAATTTGAATTAAAACAAATCAAAACAAATAAAATAAATTAAACAATCAAAATTGACTTTTGAAATTTCAAAAAATTTCTTGAAAAATCTCTATGTCTAGGGTTCACTAATATGGATTGAAATTGGAAAGGATATTATGAAAATAGAAAGATAAATTTATAATTTTTGAATAATAATATTGAGGATATATAAATAAAAAAAAAAAAAATCATCATAAAGAAAAGGAATTTCCACCCTTTATCATTAAATGTTTTTAAAACCCATCCGGTTAGTTGTGTTCTTCCGTATAGCGAGTTTCTTTAACTTACAACAAATATTGTTGCACCAGGTGTATTTTTTCATCTTCCACTTTTTTTTTTTTTTCTTTTTCTTTTTCTTTTTTTTTTTAGGTCAAATCGAAATAAATTCAGAGCAAGATTAATTTAATTTTTTTTTTTTTTTTTTTTTGGGGGGGGGGGGGGGTCAAATGAGATGAATTCAGAGGAAGATTAATTTTATTTTTATTTTTAACCTTCACTTATCGTTCCATTTGAGACGGATCAGAATAAACTGATTTTTGATAAATTTTTAACGGATAAATATCTCTCACTCCAATAACAGATAAAATTGACCTTAGAATGAATTATATTTTTTTTAATTGGGGCGGAACTTCACCAACCCTGATCTTATTCATTTTATGCACTATACCTTTGAGATTCCTGATATTACAAGTAAATTTTAATTTAGTAAATATATTTTATCATATGTAGAAAGTTTGTTTATATTGAATTATTAATTTTGAACACATATTTCTTCTGAATCAAATAATATTATTTTTACATAGATTTTTCCTATATATATATATATATATATATATATATATATATATATATATATATATATATATATATATATATATTAATTTGAAAATAATGAAGAGAAAATTAATATTATAGAATAAATTTTATAAATTAGAGTTTACTTTTAAAACCCTCATCATGAGTTCGGCTATTATATATCCTCTTATGAGTAAGATCGATATTGTACTTATAAGTAGTTTTCGATAATAGAATCAGTAGTTTTCGATAATAGAATCGACGATTCGTACTGTTAACATGATTTAGAGTATTTAAAATTTTTAAAAACAAAATTTTATAATTTTTCAACATCATTACCTTACGATTAAAAAATTTCAAAATTAATAATTTTTAACGGCCAGTATAATATAGTTGCCTTGATAACAGTATAAAAAAATCAGAATAAGTTAAATTTTTAATAGAAAATTATATTCACATTTAGATAGAAATCTATAATTTTGATTTTAAATTAAAAAATTTAATTTTTCATTTTTAGAAGGTCGCTCGATTTTGATTGTTCATTTTAAGCTCACTTGGTAGACTTTATTATAATTTTAAAAAATTACGAAATTTAGTTTTTAGAAGTTTAAAATACTCTGAATCATATTTAATAGTAAGGATCGTCTATTCAGAAATTTCATCATCAAAAATAATTTATCGGGGCAGTACTGAATGATCTAAATCGATTGACCAAGTCAAGGTATTGGTCGAGTCAACGCTGCAGATCGCTACTTTTCTTGAGCGAACACAAATAAACCCTAATAAATACATTTTCATCTAACTTTCAAGCTCACGTAAAATTTGAACGTGTCGTTTTGTTTTAAATAACTTGATTATAATACCTCATACAATTCAAATAGCTCCAAATTTTGTGACCCAGATTCATTGACTTGAATCAAACAAATGAAAGGTAAGCTAGCAAAATCAACACTTTAAGTTCGATTTGTATATTTTAACTAACAAATGACAATTCTTAAATACATTTTCATCAAAAGTGTACAGATATTTGCTAGGAAAATAATCAGTGTTGCTACAATGAAAATAAATTACTAATTGCCATCAATCATATCTTTTTTACATTAATTTGAACAAGTTACTGGAAAAGAAATGAAGAGTTGATTATATGTTGCTTTCATCTTAGAAAAAGAAATTCTACATTTCTATATGTGGTTACAACGTTACATCCGAAGAAAAGGAACACATCATCATGTCCCAGTCCCATAGCAGTGATGATTTACTGTTCCAAATAACCCACCAAAATACTTAAAACTCAAATTATTATTTGCAGAACATTTAATCTTTATACTTCCATACAAGGTTTACCAAATATAACAACCACTAATAATCTAGTAGACTCCAACCAACAATTCAAAATACTTAATTTCAATTTATTATTGAGAGATATCTTGTCGCTATATTTTTATACATAATTCTTTTTTTTTTCATACTACGTGGGACTATTGAAGCATCACAGTATCTATATAAATATATGAATTCATAATACTTTTTGTTCAGTGATAATTTTTTTTTTTCACTCTCACCCACTCTTTTTTGATAAAATGCCATGACTTTTTCTCTCTCTCATCTTCTCTATTCAATTAAGATAGAATCTATCTTATAATCAATGTGCTCCTTAATTATCTCATAACTTTGTCCTCACCGACCTTTCTTTTGAGTCAAAATTTTCTTTTAAATCGAATAATCTTTTCAAACCGAATCGCTCCAACATTTGGTAATATCTCATAGCTTTTTTTCTCTTCTCTATTCAACGGAGATGGAACCCACTCTATAGTCAATGTGTTCCTTAATTATTTCATCACTTTTTTTCTTCCCTCATCTTTATTCAACAAAAGTATGATCCACCTTATAATTAATGCCCTCCTCTTTATTCAACAGATCCATCTTATAATTAATGCGTTTCTTAATTAATATGTTCTATTTGCTTCATTCTTCTTCCTCTCAAATTCAGAATTTAGAAACAAATCAAGTAAATTCTTCAAGCCTTAATCCATGCCAATTCGACTTAACCTGACCCTCCCTGCTTTAGACTTAATCCGACCCTCCCTGCTTTAGAATGGAACTCCCTGCTATAGACGGAGCATATTCGACTTAACCCGACCCTCCTTGCTGCTTTAGACTTAATCCAACCCTCCCTACTTTAGAACTCCCTGCTTTAGAACGAAGCATGTTGAGAACGCAATGCGAGTGATTGCACCACCGCTGCGGGAAATCCCTCCTTGCTTTAGAATGAAGCGTGTTGAGAGTGCAATACAAAAAATTGCACCACCGCTGCGGGAGGTGTAATGAAGCAATATAGGACACTTGACACTTAGGATAAGACTTCGGAGGTGTAATAAAACAATATAGGATGCTTGACACTTAGGATAAGGATAAGGCTTAGAATGAGAAAGGCCAACGTGAAGAGGATCTTATAATTTTGTTCTCTCTCTCAACGACGAAAATATATAATATTTTTATTTATTTTTAAACTAATAAGTTTAAATATATAAATTAGATATACATTTAAGTTAATTTATTATTAATTTGATATAAAATTTTTTTGTTTAACATTTTACAAAAATATATCTCACTAATATTTTTTATTTTTATTATCTATCCGCTGTATAGCACATGTTACTACACTAGTCTGTATTAAGGTTTAATATAGTCCTCTGAAGCAATATGATTTGAGTTTCTTCCTTAATTATATTTTGATACAGGTAGATGTAACCTCCAAAATTGGGTGATATGTCTAGATCTCGTAGTACATGAAACAATAATTGATACAACAGATACCTGTATCAGAATATACACATTAACAGCTACCCTTACCTTATCATAAATCAGATCAAAAAAGCACTAAAAACTTCTTTTAAAAGTTACCTATGTTACCTATTATGTGCGGTATATGATCCTCGCATCCCGTCCTTCCCCAGCGCTTTATCTCTGTAACTCGGAGCGGCGTCGTCGTCGTCGTCGAGAATGAAGTTAAACTACAGGTCCTGATGCAAATAGGTTGATGAGGCCCCGGCACACTTGTACAGAGACTTGGCATGCTTTAAGCATCTCTCCATCCAAGTTCCAAACACTTTCATCATGGGACGAAATGAAAGAAAATGCAGATGTCTACAGAAAAAACAGCAAAGTCAATGTTACCGGCGTACGATTTGTTTAAGAAGAGGTTAGAGCTTCTGCAAAAGTGGCGTAGTTGTTTGAGAATCACTAGTATCATTTTCAAAAAGCAGCAATAGTTTCCTGCTACAGTAAAAATAGAAACTTTTATTGGATCTTTTGATTTAGGGATTAAGAAGCTTATTTCAACTTTCAACCACAATAAAAACTTTATACCTAATATTTAAGCATTGCTTCATGGAAAAGAGAGGCTATTCCAGAAGTCATTTCTACTGCAGCAGAAGCAAAAGCTACAAAAATGGAATTTCGACTATTGGAGTGCACAAATACCATTCCAGCCTACCACCATAGTAGAAGCTTCAAGATAGATATTCAAGCCAAACACATAAAATTTCTTTTTCATCAGATTACTTGGTGTTTAGCCAAAAGGTGAAGCTACCTTATGATGCTCTACAAACTTGAAATTCAGTGGATCAGAACCCTTCTTTGTCAGTTGTGTGAGATGCCTGTAACAACATATCCATCAGTTAGATGACACATCAACATCTGTGAGGTAAAACCGTAAAAGTAGGCTACACAGAGTACAAAAGTTGGTAGAACACTCGGGAATTTACGTTTAACAAATGTGTCTCTATCTTATTCATGGATCTTTGCACTGAATAATTTTCTCGGCAAAAAATATATAGAAACCCCCTATTATATGTCTTTATTATGATATAGGTCCCTGGTGAACAATAATGTATCCCACCAGACAGATAATATTTCATCTATTTGTTCTTCTATCTTCACATTCTCACACACCCAAATGTAAATGTTATGCGGTTAATTGCACCGTACTATTATTAAATAAAAATGTAACAACATCAGTTAGTTCAATGTCGTGCAATCAAAAAAACTTGCAAATATATAAGTTAAAGGTGTCTGCGCAAGAATATAGAACCTTCTCTCATTACCATAAGTAGTAAGGCCGAGGACAATCTCTAACGAGTATGAGATGAAGGAAACCATCAGCCAGGTGAGCATCAGCCACTAAGCCATCGGGGGCTCTTTCATTGCGGCACGACATAATGGCCGCGCCAACACTAAGAAATCGTCCCTTGGATTTTAGCCACCTTGAACTCTCAGAATCAATGATGGCAGTTGTTGTGGTTTCACCACAGACAGCACAATTTTCACAGCAAATCAGCCTACTGGGACTCTTTTGCAAAGCTTGAGATGGTTGCCTCCCAGTTTCAGCCATACTTGTTGGTATAGTAACTGGATCGGCGTTCTCTACTAGATAAGCTATTTCTGCCTCATATGATCTGAGCAAGAAAGATCAAAAGGGGAACTGTTAAGGTCATAAAATGCAGGATTGATTTTAGTCTTTAAAATTTGACCACAATTACAATTTTTTTTTTCAGAGTTTTAGCTTCAATAGTTTAGTCCATAAAGTTTACACCATAAGACAATTAATTCCTCACTTTATCATCCAAAGAAAGATGCCATGTCAGCATCATAGAAAAAGATTGCTAAAATGGCCATTTTTGGAGGCTCCATTTGTAGCAATCATGTTGGCATGATATCGTTTTTCTCTATCGTAGCTTAGACTAACAAAAGGACCCAATTATTACTCCAAACAAAACTTCAGGGACTATATTGTTAAAATTGACATTCTGTGGAGGTAACAGTAATTGGGATCTAACTTCCCAGAATAAATATGTTGTTAACCCTAAAATGCATGACTAATTAAGAAAACCTGTGTTTCAGAAACACCATTGTTCCAGCATAATCATAGCGCATTGGACCCATCCAACGATACTTTTCGCTCTCCTTGATGACATCACCATAAAATCCATACCTGACGATGAATTTACAAAAGATTTATCAGAAAATTGCCTAAGTAAATATAATTAACTAGCCTAAAAATGGGAGAATTTCGCAAAACAATTAAGATTAAGTGTGCAAATGAATATTGCCGGTTTCATCCTATAAAGTTAAAATGAAGCAAGATACGGAGATAAACTACAAAGTCTTCCTCTCTCTAAAGAACTGCAATTTATAGCTAATATTCAATCACCTAAACACAGTTGATAGTTAGATGTGAAAATAATCATCAGATGAATATTTCGCATGTCGTTCATACATAGATAAAATGATATTATGAGAAAAGTTGATTGCATATTGAAGTTCAACAAATTGTGCCACTACAAACTGCATAAAAGTCTTTGGTGACAAAATACATAGATACTCCCTGCACCATCCCAATATTGTGACTTGGTCCCCAAAATTTTCACCTCAGCATTCTACCTAAACCTCTTATATGCTGAGATTCAATCCCTGAATATGAAAAAAGAAGACCTACTTGTTCTCATAAATGGCCATTTTATCCTTCCACAAAAAAGCTTCCTTTATACGGATAGAGAGAGAGCCCAGCTACTATCCTCTTAAGAGGATAGAAGCCTTTGTCCTATCAAGTCATTTTGGATGATCGAGACTCCAAATTAAGGATTTAAGCGCCCATTGGCATTGGGCCGTATCTACCATACCGTATCGTGCCAACAAGATATCAGCACAATACGGTCCTTGTGACTATGGCTCAACTCAAAACTCTATTTTCTTTTAATTAGTAAGTAATTTTCTCAATAAATTCAAAATATTTGATAAAAATACATAATAAACAATTAAAATATTTTGTTGCTAAAGAAAGTAAATATTCATATCATTATGTGTCGGCACACATTTTTTGCGACCGGCACGCATCGGCACGACCTGACACACTCTATGCCGTACCATGGCAGCAAGTTTTCGGCACGATCTCGTGCCATGATACTTAAATCCTTACTCCAAATTAATAATCGACACCGTTGAACAAAATCAAGGGAAAGAAAAAGAAAATTCACTTTACAGGAAAAAAAAAGAAGTCAGAAACTTTTTTTAGTTGCCAGAATGAATTTGCAATAAGTGAGAAAGTTCAGAGTTGAAGTCTTTATGCAAAAGGTTTGAGGACTAACTGATATATTTTCAGGATTGTCCAGGGACTATTCATAACTTTAACCAAAATCTTTGGGCAAAATATCATAACTGGATCATGGCTTTCAAGATATCCAAGCATCACTAGGAAGAAAAATATCAAATATTATGCCCTAAATATTCAAAAAAAAACGAACCCTGCAAATGAAGCAGCATAGTGCATGGAAGGTAAATCCCGAGATGAAGGGCTAGCTTTCCATCTGACCACCTGAGCTATATCAAGTAACATCTTTCTTCCAAGGACAATGTTCAAAGCTGATGTTACAGGATCCCTGATCCCAGTTGTGCTGCAAATAAATAAATAAACATATAGATATATAAGTCATCTGATAAACCTGCTAATAAGACAAAAATGCCTTGTGTGATTCATGCTGAATTAATCATCAGGAAGCCAATGCAAAGAACTTTGGTTTCTGCTTGACCCAGCTTCTACAACGGCTTCTCCACTCCAAGACACACAAACAGGCTTAATTATGACATACAGAGTACATGGTAGGGGTAAAAACAGGTTGGATACTATTTGATCGAACCCGAGTTCAAATCTAGATATAACTGGATATGGGTCGAGATTTTACTATCCGGCTCGGACTCGGTTCGGATTCGGACACTACATTTTCTTTGGATTCAAATTCAGATGTAGTATTAATAAGATTTAAAATGGTTTTAATAAGATTTTAATATGTTAAAATAACCGTTTTGTCTATATTTGGCATTGTTTTTCTAGATTTCTTATTTATCAATACTTTCTTCATTTTTTAATGATATTTAGAAAGGACATGGTATTTTGGCAAATATTTTCTACTTTTAATTCTATATTTTTATTCAATATCAAGTTCATATACATATCCTTTCAAAGTCCGATCCGTATCCAAAACCATTTTTACCATATATGGAGACAGGTATTGGTTGACCATTTTCTGATCCATATTTGATCCATATACACATACAGGAAAGCACACACATTCATATAAATTACATACACATACAGGCATCTAATAAGTATTTAGTTTGTTTCTTTGCATATCTGAACTTGGGGACATAATTGTAGCATTATTAAAGTTGTCAAAAAAATGCAAATAAAGCAAGAAACCAAGCAAACTATTAAGGAGCAAAGACAAACCTGAGCACAATGGCATCAGTTGAGCCAGCAGGAATTATCCCGAGTCTAAACCAATCATTTGGGAAGGGAATCGAAGACACTTGATTTGCTACAGAAGCCAACACAACGGCCTGACAAAGGTTAGTGGCTCTAAGTGGAAACTTATATACAAGCATCTGACAACTTGAGAATAATTCCAAAAAATTAAGCATACATCAATCACCTTAGGCCTTATTTGGCTATGGCGCTATGATCATGTATTTTTTCTCTTTTTGTTCAAACTCAAATTCCCAACAATTGAATGTGCCAACAGATGGATTTCTTCTTGCCGTTTTGGTTAGCTCGAAAATTCATCTTTTAAAAAAAAACCAGTGAAAAGGAAAAAAAAAAATATTTTTGTTTCTTGTTGGCTGTTGCCAAACAAATTCGGTAGATTCATAGATTGCTAACAATATGTGTTCGCTGGCATGTCCAATCGAAGAGAATATGAGTTATTAAAAAAAAAAAAAAAACAGAGCACAAGAGAAACAAATCAAGGTCTTAATATAAACTTTCTTTTTCAAACTTAATTTTTAACTAACCTGCGTTGCACTCTTCACTTATAGTTGCTGCAATTCAAGACAAACAAAATTCTGTCAAGAACTAAATGTAGCAATAGCAACTTAATCTTGTTCTTAAATTGCAGCACACAAAAGAAAACAGCAGGTACATACTGGATTTTGGGATGTCCGTTCCAATAGGCATTGAAGAAGCGAGAAGAGGTTCATGGTCATCACTTTTAAATAAAGTCTCAGAAGCCATGTCATTTACATCATTAGAAGAGCACCTACCATTTCTAGTGTCTCTACACTGTTGACTTTGTTCATCACAACCAGCAAAGCTGAGTTCTGTTGGAGAAGGTGGATAAGAAGCTTCATGCCTTGAAGCCAGAAGCCCGTTAAGAACTTCATTGAAAAGGCCATCACCACCCTGAGACCACATTAGATTTAAATTAATCCAGAAATTACAAAAGAAAATTTATGCCCCATTGACGGCTAGTTAAAAAAAAAAAAAAAAAGCTAAGAAAAGATAATTTTCCTTGTTAACCTTAGAATAACTACACTGCATATATGTAGTGCTACTTATTATAGCACGGAATTGAATGTAGCAACAAAGAGAAGTCTCTCATATGGACTTTAACGCAGAACTTACCAACAGCGCCATCATATATTACACTAGTGAAGGAGGAAAGCTACTAGCTAGGCCAAGTGAGTAGAGTCTTCAAGTCTGATACAAACCTAAACTATCTCCAGCAAATTAATTAGTTAAACATGTTTTGTGTGAGAACGCTTCCAATGGTGTTGCATGAAAAAAAGAACTGTGCAGTGGTGATTGTATAGCATAAGTATTCACCAGTAATGGTTTTCCACAGCTTATAACTTCATCTAGTGTTTGACTCATCAGACATATGAAGACCTAAATTTAAGTATCAAAATCCTCAGTCTCAGACCACAGAGGCATTTCCAAACCTACTCATCAAATGAA
Organism: Tillandsia fasciculata; assembly: GCA_029168755.2. Classification (NCBI taxonomy): domain Eukaryota; kingdom Viridiplantae; phylum Streptophyta; class Magnoliopsida; order Poales; family Bromeliaceae; genus Tillandsia; species Tillandsia fasciculata. Next base: position 5,721,888 of record CM054937.1, on the reverse strand, counting down.
TGCAGAACACAACAAAAAGAAATGATGTTGTGTAACATAAGAAATTACTTGACATACCACAGCAACAATGCCATCAAAAGATCTAAGTTCTCCATCTGACAATGACGATACCACATCATATGCATGCCCTGCCCTCTGAGTTACAGTCACCTGAAGAGAATGGAGAGATGCGAAAGCAGCAGTAGTAATAATACATTTTGCTGGAATGGTAACAAGTACCATCCTTACGAAACACATTTTATTACCATCATACCTTTGTTTGAACTTTAGCACGGCAAAATATAGGAGCAACCATATCCAAGTTTTGCGGCCTTTTCCTTTTCCACATAATGGATGAACAAGTACCTAGAGGTCTATGGCAAGTTAGCCAATGTGAGAAACTTCTGTTTTAAAGAAGCAAAAAAAAAAAATGGCGCATAAAAATTAGAAGCGCAGGCTCTACCAAAAGACTCCGCGGCCTGGATGGTTCATTTTTAATACAAGCCTCTATATGTTCAACCCATTTTTGGCAAATCTTCAAGTACTTGTGCCCAAAGGTATATTCCACAAGAACCCAAGGAGAAGCGCATCCTCTTTCTCTGAGGAATCCGTGCACCACAAAATGGTGCGCCTGCAATATCAGATAGGTTTATGAAAAAAGTGATAGGACGTGCGAAAAAAGTTATTTACCAAACACGTACCAGTACTACTTAATTGCATGTTCAAAATGGGTACCTAAACTAAGTTCTCATGTCATTACCTAACCTGTCATAATTTTTTGTTGGTCCCTCTCCCCATCATATTCTCTCAAAATTCGACTATTTCTGTTAACAAAATTTACAAAACATACTATCAACAGAATATTCTCTTAGATTATGAACTACTGTCAAAAAAATTATAAACACCATCAATATCTGACAGAGAAGTGAAGTAAAAATAGTAAAGAATTGCGTACTAAAATCAACTTCCGAAATTTAGAAGCCATTTCCAAATGCACAATTGTTATAGTAGTGTTTGTACATTTTGAACAAACAAATTATTCTATCCCAAGTTTGCATCTAATGGTGATATGATTGCATGGAAGAGGAAATGAACGCAAAGAAATTTACGGCATGTTTGGTTCTTGATTGGACTGAGAATGGGAAATGGAATTGGATTGCATTGGAATAAAAAATAGAATGACGAATCATATGCAAATGTTCGGTTCATTATTGGAATGGAAATCGAAATAAACAATTGGGACACCTAGGATTTTGAGAGAAGGTGTTGGTTAAGGAAGAAAAGAGTGATGAAGGAAGAGGAGAGGGAGGTGTTTGTTAGAGAGGATTTTGAGTGGTTTACTCTGAAATGGACCAATCCGAGATTCAAAGTCAGCTTAGACTATAAATAGATTGGATCGCTCCCATTCCAAAGTGGAATGGGAATCAGAATCCGGTTCCTATAAAACAAACAACAACTATTGGAATCAGCGAATCCAAATCAAATTTCAGAGTCTAAAATAAATGAACCAAACAAGACCTTAGTGAAGAACAATCAACCTCAGAATGACCGCCCCAACGAAAAGTGCCAAAGTTCCAACTGCCATCACGAACCAAGCCAGAATCAATAAGCTCCACACCATAAACATCCGAGAATTTGATTTCAGTTTGTATCTTGGAACGGAACTCCATACCCAAGCAAGACGATGTAACAGAACCCTAAAAAGACGAGGAAAATGTCAAAGAAAACATAAACCTCACAATTTAAGGTATCACAATAAGCAGTTCCTTGCATTACGAAATGCAATTACGTTTCACAGTAAGTACCTGACTACCTGGGGATCTCAAGCTTAAAAAAAAAAGAAAAAAAAATGCCACAATGTCAACATAAACTACCCAACTATTCTAATAATCTCTTCCATACAGTTATTGAAGCAAAGCTTCAAACATAGAGGTCATCTAGATCATTAAACTTTATTCGAGTTCTTACTTTGATCCTAACCTTCTCATTTTACGCCAATTGGGTCTCTAATGTCTATTAGTTGCTTCAATTAAGTTTCTTTTGTAAAATCAAACAGAATCTACTGCATCAACACAAACACCATATAAAATAACATGATTGAAGAACTAGGGAGGGGGCTAAATTGCGACATATAGGATTCTTAGATTCGCAAATATCGCCGAGATACGATCACGATAACCGCAAAGAAGATAGAGAAATTACCAATAATTCATCGGAAAAAAAAAAGAAAACAGAAATTTGAACAGGAAATTGAACACAATTGAGCTCAAATTGCGGATCGGAGAGGAAACGCGCATGGAACGCTAGGGTTCTACCGTGTCGAGGGGCTTCCACGAAATCCCGTCGGAGCGAAGGGCGAGGACGACCTCGCCGACGCCATCCATGAACAGCGTCGAGCTCAGGGGAAGCGCGTCCCTCTCCATGGGCGAGAGAAGAGGCCGACAAGGCGGCGGCGGGGAATCGTCGTGATCGATATCGCGAGTTTCTTTTTATGTTTTCTCGATTTCTCCCGGGGAGAGATGTTCATACGGTGCCCATCCGACTTTTTCTTCAAATAATTTTATATATAACCTTGAAAAAATTATAAATTTCACAAACTATGACTATTCAAAATATTTTGATTTAAGATTTGTAATATTATAAAAATATTGTATATTTTATATTTGGAATGAAAGAAGATTATTAAGAATAGTGCTAGTGATACACCCCTGTTAGGAGTGTATATCCTACACCCCTAACAGGGACGGCTGGGATTGAAACTAAAAATCCCAGCCGGTATTCTCACACCCTCTTCCCTTCTATCTCTCTCTCTCTCTCTCTCTCTCTCTCTCTCTCTCTCTCTCTAAAACGCCTCTCTCACCTCTCTCCACTCCCTCCGCCAAAACCGCCCCCCACTCTCTCGCGCTCCGTCTCCAGTGGTCTCTCTCCGCCAAAACCGCCCCCCTCTCTCTCGCGCTCCCTCTCCAGTGCTCTCTCGCGCTCGCTCTCTCGCTTGCTAGGGCTCTCGAACTCGGTCTCGCCTGCTAGCCCTCTCGAACACCATCCGAGGACTTCTCAAGCAGGGCTTTCTCCCCTCCGTCGGTGTAGGGTTTCTTTCACTCGTACACAGAGGATCTAATCGACGTCGTGGCCTGATAGGAGTCGTCGCCCTCGCGAAGGCCTCCCAGATTGGCGAAGGGAGGGAGATAGAGAGAGAGAGAGACTAGTCTCGAGAGAGAGCGAGAGAGGGAGCGGGAGGAGAGAGCGGTAGCAGTATTAAATGTAGGGTTCTGTGATAGAAAGGGAAAGAAAGGGAGGGAAAGAATATGAACTGTAAAATTGGAGTGAAAATATCAGCTCCTTACTGTGCAGTTTAATCCCAGCGTTCATTCAGTGGGTGTACGATCTACACCCCTTTAAGGGGTGTACCAATAGATGCTATTGGTACACCCCTAAAGGGGTGTAGATCGTACACCCACTGAATGAACGGCTGGGATTAAACTGCACAGTAAGGAGCTGATATTTTCACTCCAATTTTACAGTTCATATTCTTTCCCTCCCTTTCTTTCCCTTTCTATTCACAGAACCCTACATTTAATACTGCTACCGCTCTCTCCTCCCGCTCCCTCTCTCGCTCTCTCTCGAGACTAGTCTCTCTCTCTCTATCTCCCTCCCTTCGCCAATCTGGGAGGCCTTCGCGAGGGCGACGACTCCTATCAGGCCACGACGTCGATTAGATCCTCTGTGTATGCTTCCATCCCCTCGGCCACTCTCCCCCTCTGCCCCTCTCACTCTCAGTTGTTTCGACAAGCTACGAGCTACGACACCTTCGCGAGGCCGACGCCATATGTACATTTCAAAATCCCCTCATTTTATTCTCTATTTATTTTCCACAGTAATGCTATGGCTAAATCCTGTTACGATGTCTTTTTTTCATTCATTGTAACTTACAATGTGTACCTGTACTTGTTGTTCCTCTACAGAATCCTTGTACCGGTACCCACGATTTAGTACCCGTACAAATTGCGAACACATTGATTGTACCGGTACGCATTATTTAGTACCGATACAAATGGGTAACACATTGATTGTACCGGTACCCTTGATTTAGTACCTGTACAAATGGGGAACACATTAAAAGAACCGGTACTTAAGATTTAGTACCGGTACTGATGGTAACCCATTCAAGGTACCGGTACCCCGGATTTAGTACCGGTACAAATGGGCAACACATTCATTGTACCGGTACCCAGGATTCTGTACCGGGTACATTGGGGAACACAATCCTTGTACCGGTACCCATGGTGTGTACCGGTACATATTGCTTTATGGTACACCCCTTTAAGGGCTCTACCAATAGCATTTTCCCATAGCAGTAGTGCTAGTGGTACACCCCTGTTAGGGGTGTATATCCTACACCCTAACAGGGACGGCTGGGATTGAAACTAAAAATCCCAGCCGGTATTCTCACACCCTCTTCTTGGTACATATTGCTTTATGGTTACCTTCTCACACCCTCTTCTCACACCCTCTTCTTGCAATGTGTACCGGTACATATTGCTTTATGGTTACCTTGGTACACATGGGGTAGACAATCCTGGGTCAAATTTATTTAATATACACAAATCCTTTGTACACATGGGGTAGACAATCCTGGGTCAAAATTAATTAATATAATAAATTATCTCTCTATCTCTCTCCCACTAGTAGTATTAAATGTAGGTTAATAAATGTAGGTTAATGCTTTTATTAAGTTTGCAGGTATCATTTCCTAAAACAACTCTTCTAGCTGTACACCCTTGACAAAGCTGTATAGCTTACACCCTTAAGAGGGTAGTGGGATGAAATGCTTAATAGCAGACCTTTATTAAATCTAGGTTAATGATTTTATTAACTTATCTTAGTTAATAATACTGAAAATTATACCACTGAAAGTTATCTCTATATCTTAGTTACCTTAGTTATTATACGCCCTTACAGAGGGTCCCCAATTGTAAAGTAATTCTCCACTCTAATCAGTGTATGAAAATTTATATTTGGAAAAATATTAGGAAAATTTAAAATAGTGTAAAGTTGGATTCTGTACAGTCATATATACAAAAGACTACCCTTGTAGGCTTTCCAAATTAAAGCAGATATGTAAATATAGTCAAAAGCTGTCGTTGTTATTTGGTTGTAGCTTTGTTAACAGAGGAATCACATTGATATCTAGCTGTGTAAATATCTCTAGTACAAATGCAAGTAGGATCTGCCAAATGGTTTAGTAAGAGCCTTAGATGGGTTCTGTACAGTCATATATCAAACAATAGGGAACACTTGTAGGCATCATTGGTTGTGTGGTACAGTTTATATATAGCTCTTATCATAGCTGTGTAGCGATTTCAAGATAGGGGTTAAAATGTAGCAATGTTAGCTTTTTTCTTCCTGAGAACTGTTATTTGTACACCTCTGCTTGCGATGTATAGGTTACACACTTAACATATGGGACTTGGATGGACATAAGGTATCTTTCTTATCATACAGCCCTGCTTGAGCTAGAATTAAAGATGAAAGATGGTTTTTTTCCCTTGTACCGGCGTGTTTGGAATGCACATAGTTATTTTGCTAGTTTATGGAGCGGAATACCGCAGCGGAGATGTTGGATGAGCAGCCAGTGACGACTCTTGAGTAGCCATGCTTTTTCGATTTCCGTGTTGAAGTACCGGCGAATGGGATAATACAAATGTCGGTAATATGCTATTGGACGGGCATCTCGTTGTGATATTGTCATCGGAGCAGAACATGATAGCGAAGCGTAATGCGCCTAGGGACACCCTAGCCGCTTTAAACTTCGCAATCATCTTCTGCTCTAGGCAATGGATCCCAACGAGATGCCCGTCCAGTAACATATTACCGACATTTGTATTATCCCATTCGCCGGTGCTTCAACACTGAAAATCAAAGCACAGCTACTCAAGAGTCTTCACTGCCTGCTCATCCAACCTCTCCGCTGTGATATTCCGCTCCATAAACTACCCAATTAACTATGTGCTTCACCTAGAATTAAAGATGAAAGAAGGTTTTTTTCCTTTAATCCTGGGTGTATAAATACCGCTATAAGGGAAGAAAACATTCTTTGTTTGGTCTATAAATAGAATGACGTTGATAACAAATAGCAGGTACAAGGTAAAGTAGGGGTTAATATGTTGACTTTTGTCCGATATAGGAGAGCGGCCATTTATGGTTTATTCCAATCTACTATATAATATGTAATAGGATGTTTTGACAATTACATTATATATAATAATATGTTAATAGTTTACGGTTTAGAATTAATTGTAGGGGTGTATGATATACACCCCTAACACACTACAAGAAAAGGAGCATGTAGAGGCGGTTGCGTAGAGGCGGTTGTTGCAACCACCTCTATGTTCTACCATAGAGACGTCTTAAAGGCGATTTGGCACAACTGCCTCTACAAGTTAAAAAAAAAAATTCCTGATCTATTTTTTCTTTCCCCCCTTTTTTATTTGCTCCCAAAAAAACCCTATCTTAATTTTTCCCCCCAAAAACCATCTCCTCTCACCCTAACTTTTTCCTCCCCAAAACCATCTCCACCCACTCTCCCCTCTCCCCTCTCCCGTCAGCGGCATCACCGGTCCCTCAAACCGGCCAAGATCTCACCGGCGGTCCCTCAAACCGGCCAAGATCTCACCGGCTAAGGTAAGATCCCCCCCCCCCCCCCGGCGCAGCCCATCCCGCTGCAGCCGCCCGCCCCGCCCCCTCCGCCGCGCGCAGCCTGCTCTACCCCCCGCCGCAGCTAGCTTCCCCCGCGGTGCGCCCCTGCTGCAGCCAGCGCCCACCCCCACCCACCCGACCGCCCCCCGATCGCCCGCCCGCGGCGCGCCCCTGCTGCTGCTGCAGCCGCCCGCCCCGCCCCCTCCGCCGCGCGCAGCCAGCGGTAAAAAGCGAGCGGATGCGGCCTCGACCTTGGCGGCGCAGAAGAGCGGTAGCAAGGACGCCAAGTTGCCTCCAGGTGAAACCCTCCCTCACGTCTTTGTTACTAGGCCCTTATTACTGATCATTAGTTCTTAGAGAGGCTTGTGCATTCTACTGCCTTGTTGTTCGGCGTCGACTCTGCTTGAGCGACCCTTCTCTTTTGCGTCGTGCATGGTTTGCAAGGTTGGGCTGATTAAAACTTATTGAAAAGGCAACAACTTTTGGATTTGATGTTAAATCCTTGAGGCTTAATTAGCCTGGTACGGTCGGTTGTGTATCCTGAGAGTGGGGTTTAATCTAATTACCTAATTTTTTTTTTTTTTTTTCGGTTTTCATCAATGTTAGTACACTTACAGAGCATGCAGTGGAAACCTATGTCAGGGTACATGTTTTTGATGATGAAATTGAACTAAACTGAATGCTAGTTCTTGGAATTTTGAATACTGCCAGGAATTGACTCCGGAACTTATGGAACTGGACTAGTACTTGGTATATTTTCAATCATCGAATTGCTTATGTGAATGGATCAAGGCTCAATAGGGACAACTGGTTAAGATTCTTGCTTCAAAAATTGGACTGAATTAGCATGACAAAAATAGTTTCTTCATGGGCTTGTTTCAGTTCAAATCATGCATGAGAGATTCTTCTAATGAAAAGAGACACATAGCTTACCAATGTAAATACGTCTTGCAATCCTAAGGTTTTCTAGTTTATCTTGCAAAGGTTGTGAAGTCAGAATTTTCTACAGGTGATAGGTCATACGAAGGAATTAGATAGCAATTTGTCCGTCCATTGCCTTTTGGCACTCTATAGAATAGAGTACTGTCGCGACATCTGAAATATTGCAAGGGTGGTCCAAGTAGCTACAAACGAGAAAGGATGTGATTAGCAGATATCTTAGTACTCATTTTGAGCATCTATAAGAGGAACCCATGTTATGCTTTGATTATGTCCTCAAAATGGCAAAATAGTGTGTCTCTTATACATTATACCTAAAGGTTCAATTGCCTCTATGTAGATACTATAGTTTTCAACAAACTGATTTTACATACTCCATTACAGGTTTGCTCCTTTCCAAGATTTTAACAGGTATAATAGGTGTTCTACAATCTTTCTTTTGGTTACATTATAATACTTCACAAATTGGGATGTAGAATATGTAACAATCTTTCTTTTGCTTTACTCAAGATATCTTTTTTGGTCGAAAAACCAGCAACCAGCTCTGTAGAAAGTGAATTCAGATGAGAAATTGGAGAATTCTCATAATATAATTGTTTTTTAATTCATTTATGTTTAGTCGGCTATTAATAATAGATTTACATGTTTTTGCAGGTTAGTTACAGAACACTTAAATAGTTGAGACAACTATTTCTTGACCAGTATATTGTCTCATTACTCTTCTTCAAAGAGAGAAAAAAACTATCTTCTAGAGGGGCTTCCTGAGTATGGAAATGTGAATGCAAAGTTAACACTTAAATATTGTCTCATTACTTTTTTTGTTTTAATGTTTAGTTTTTTAGTTTTTATTTTTATTTTATAGTGCTAAATTTTTATTTTCCCTCTCTATATGCAAAGGAACGGTGAGCGTATTAAAGCCGTCACATTAGATCTCTTTTTCTTTGGATTTTTGCTTCTTCTTCGCGCCTTGGTAATTTGGACATTACAATTGTTGAGGTAAATCCGTGCTAATCACAAAAAAGAATTCAATATTTTTCATGTATAATGTCAAATTTATGATGAAAATAGTGAATGAATATCTTTGACTGATTTGAGATAATTTTTTTTTTTTTTTAATTAGAAAGAAAAAGTGAGAGAAGAAGTTATTTGTCGGACTGTCGCGGTTGAGGTCATCTTCTATATTTTTTCTGTTTGAAGATTAGGTAAGTTATACCATATTCCATTTTTTATTCCTAATTTTTATTAATATTTTAATTTTTTTATTATTAAGTTAATTATTATCGCTAAGTTAGTCATTAGCTTCAGTACTAGTCATTAGCTTAAATTTCTGGTGAATGATGACTTTTCTTTGCATGCCTCCCGGATTTCTTTTGGTTTCTCGAGCAGACAAACAAGGCATCAATGTTAGATGAGATAATCGACTATGTGAAATTTCTTCAGCTGCAAGTGAAGGTTTGCACGCACAGATAATTTTAAGACAAAAAGTAACAAATAATTTTTTCAAAAACTGACATTCTCTTTAATGGCTTGACTTAAGGTCTTAAGCATGAGCCGCTTGGGTGCAACTGGAGCAGTTGTTCCACTTCTTACAGATTCTCAAGCTGAGGTATATCATCTAATTATTTTTCTTCTTTTCTATGTATATTACCAGAGAAGCATCAGCTAGTTCGTTAGTTACTTATCTGATGTTGCTTTCATGTAATCTGATCTTACTATAGTACTTCATACCTTGATTACTTTTCGTAGAAAATATTGTGCTACTATACATCTGCTCTTTTTAAACTATTCGAAGATGCTGTTAGAGAGATGCGAGAGGAAATGCGACGGGAAATGGATCACTTAAGGACGTCACTACTATCAAATACTCAGGTATATTAATTTGATCACAAGTCATTATTAGTAGTATACTTAAATATTTTTGTATTTTCATATTATTGACATATATGTTTTACATTGTTGGATAGGGTGCGGGTGGCAATATCAATCCGATTGATGCATTTTCTCCTAATCATCATCAATTATCGAATGCAAGTCATGAACCTACAAGTGAAGGAAACCGTCGAACAATTTAAATTTTTATAATGTAGAAAACTCGAATATTGACTACTCTTAAAACTATTTACACTTTTTGTTATTTAGTATCTTGCTATATGCTATTGGATATACATTGAATGAGATTGGGTGTTAAATATTTTGATCCAAATTTGGAATGCTAATTTATTGTTAAGACTTGTGTTAATGTTTATATTGTTGATGATATATTTTTTCTGTTGTTGTTGAGACTTGTGTTAATTATGTTTTTTGTTGTTTGATGAGAAATGTAATTTTTTTTTTTATATATATTATTAATTTCATATTTTATTCTGATTTGGCTGGTAGAGGCGGTTTCAACCGCCTCTAAATATTGACTTTCCATATTAATATGTAGAGGCGGTTTCAACCGCCTCTACAGACTAATATTTGTAGAGGCAGTTTAAACCGCCTCTATATATTAAAATTTATTAACTGATTATAAATAATAAATAAATAAATAAAAATGTAGGGGCGGGCATAACCGCCTCTACATAACGCCTTTACGCTTCCCCGGCGGTCGCTAAAACCGCCTCTACAGGCTTCCCCGGCGGTCGCTAAAACCGCCTCTACGTTGTAGAGGCGGCGTCTACGCCGGCGGTTTAGAGGCGGTTGCGGGAACCGCCTCTACGATTTGTAGAGCCGGTTTAAACCGCCTCTACATTGCCTGAAAACCGCCTCTACATGCGCTTTTTCCTGTAGTGACAGGGGTGTACCACTAGCATTATTCTATATTATATATTCTGACACAGAAAAGATCCCTAAATAAGTAAATATATATTTTCCTTTATTGGTTAAATCATTTCAAAAGCACCTTTGATGGAGGGAAAAAAAAAAAGAAAAAGAAGAGAATAGTTTACGGTTTAGAACATGTACATCATATAATGCTCCTATGTAATTTGGTTAGTATTAATGTCGAACATGTATTAGCTGTAAGGTTACATTTAGAGGGTATAGTAGAATAATGCCTTTACAAATATTTGGTAAATATACAAATCCTATTTATACATTATATATATTTTCGTAAATTCTACAAATATTTTCTTCTTTAACCATAATTTCAAGTTTGTATTAGGAGTAAATATGATGTGTTACAGGTCATAATTATTTTGAAATATCTAGACGCACTTGTCATTATCAGTTGTTGAGGTTGACATGGATGAAGAAAGAAACAATGAGGTCTCAGACATATCCAATTTAGTACCAGAAGTTGGAATGCATTTTAATAATATTGATGCGGTTATGGGCTTCTATAAGAATTACGCACAACAATTAGGATTTGGCATTGTAAAGAGGTCTACTAAAATGAGTAACGGCATTCCTTCGTATGTAATCATCGCATGCTCTCGTCATGGAAAAGTAAATCGGACCTTGAGTAATCTCCGGCCTCGTCCTTCGGCATCGAAGACAGACTGTCCTGCTAGGATAAATGTGAAAATAAATTTGGATTTATCTTGTGTAATAAGTATGGTCAAACTTGACCATAATCATGGATTAAGTCCTTGCAAGTCTCGATATTTTCCCTGCAATCGAGTTATAGATTGTAGTGTTAAGAGGCGGCTTGATGTTAATGATTGTGCCGGAATCAGAGTGAATAAAAGTTTTAATTCTTTTGTTGTTGAGGCTGGTGGGTATGAAAATTTGACATTTGGAGAGAAGGATGCCCGTAATTATATTGATAAAATACGGCGTTTACGACTTGGTGAAGGTGATGGCGAAGCCATTTGTAATTATTTTCGAACCATGCAAGAGAGAAATGCAAATTTTTTTTATTCCATCGATCTGGACGATGATTCTCGTATTCGCAATATATTCTGGGCAGATCCTAGAAGCAGAGCAGCCTATGAATCTTTGGAGATGTAATTACATTTGATTCGACATATCTAACGAATAAGTATGATATGCCGTTTGCTCCATTTGTTGGTGTTAATCATCATGGTCAGTCAATCTTGTTTGGATGCGGCTTACTCTCTGGTGAAGATACAGCTTCGTTTGTATGGCTTTTCGTAATTGGCTGTCATGTATGTCCGGCATGCCCCCAAAGCTATAATCACCGATCAAGACAAAGCAATGCAAAATGCTATTGAACTGGTATTCCCCGATGCCAAACATCGATGGTGCTTGTGGCACATAACAAAAAAGATACCGGAGAAGCTAAAAAGTTATGGTGATTATCATTCTATTAAGAGCATATTGATGAATGCTATTTATGAATCACTAACAGAAGTTGAATTTGAGGAAAAATGGAAGAGTATGATAGTTTGTTATGGACTTGAAAAGAATGATTGGTTGTCAGGACTGTACGAGAACAGACGAAAGTGGGTGCCAGTTTATGTGAAGCATACATTCTGGGCTGGAATGTCCACCACACAGCGAAGTGAAAGCATGAATTCGTTTTTTGATGGGTATGTGAACTCCAAAACGACGCTAAAAGTATTTGTGGAGCAGTATGAAAGCGCTATAAAGAATAAAGCTGAAAAGGAGGCTCTATTAGACTACAAATCATTCACCTCCGTCATCCCATCCATAAGTCGTTATGCATTTGAGAAGCAATTTCAAGATGTGTACACAATTGCTAAATTTCGAGAATTTCAGACGGAGTTAAAGGATTTAATGCATTGTGAGACATCTTTAATATCATCTAATGGTAGCGTGCATGAGTATAGGGTTAACGAGTATGTACAATATGGCGAAGGAGGCAAAGACATAGTATACACTGTATATTTTGATGAGTCTAGCTCCCGAGTTAGTTGTATTTGTCGTCTTTTGATTGTAAGGGTATTTTATGCCGACATTCTATTGCCGTCCTAGTTAATAGAAAGATGATGATTGTCCCAACTTGTTACATACTAACACGATGGAGGAAGGATGTAAGACGGAGGTATACTCGGGTGAAAGCATGGCATAAAAGCTTAGGGATCTGTCCAGAAATAAGCCGATATGAGGCAATATGTAGTCGTATTAACGACATTGCATTCATAGCTGCTGAGAGTGATGAGAAATATATATCAACGTTACGCTCACTTGATGATATGAAGATGAAATTAGAGAACACTTCGTCATCCAAGGGAAGCAATGATGTCCAATTTTCCAGGAAATATACATTCTAGTATGGGACACGAATCAGATGTTAGATGTAACGACCAAAGAGTAAAGAGCCCGCTGTCAGTTCGAAGTAAAGGCCGCCCACCAAGCAAACGAAAGGAGTCGATGACAGATAAAATTGTACGTCGGCTTAAGATGAAAGGCAACAAGCAACAGGTATATCTGTACGTACGTATGTCGATTATTGTTGGCTTATAATTTATGCTAGATGACATTAATTGAAATATTCTTTTCTATTTAAATAGATGCGTCAAGATTCTACGGACAGGTTTTATAATGGTGAATGCTCAGTCTTTAATCGTTTCTCATCGTCGCCCTCGGCCTCGTCACCAACACAGTGTAAATGTTTAAGAATTTTTATATGTTCATTTGATTCTCTTAATATATGATTCATAGGTCGATTTTACTCATTTGTTTACATAATTAATGTGTCTTCCATATTGGCCCCCTCCCTCCCGATTTATTAAAATAGGTTCACCTGCAAAGTCCTATGAATAACAACTCGCCCATAATGCACTTACCTTATGGGATTGGTGTGCAGAGCAATCCAGCCATGATATTAACGGTAATGTTACTTAACTTTCTCCTAGATATTTATTTACTATAAATTTGTCTTTAATACACATATTCTAATTTATTTATTTTGTTATATATGCAAGACCCCGTGGGCCCCTCAAAACTTGGACATGTCCACAGACCCTGTAAGGTACCCTCCTATGTCGGATACAAGTCCAAAATAAACTAATGAGATTCCTACCTGCTTTATGCAAATGGCGCACTCTATGCAGTTCTGACAGGTAATGCCAATTTATTGTTTCAATTCTATATGTAAAATTGTGCTCTGTCGTTAATTTGAGTTTATTTAATATTTAATCAGGTGTACGAATATGACATATCGCAAGAACAATAAATGCAGCACAGCAAACATGAGACGGGCAATTGAAAGTGAGATCCATACAATGCACTATGCTATTAAACCATTAAGCATTGATATGCCTTGTACACTATATCGGGAGAGTTTATATTTAGCATTAAACTTTTTCATTCTGCTCTTGTAGTATTGCATATATATCATGATGACTAATTGTAATAACATACTTACATTTTTCCTATATTAATCTATGAATTTTTATATTTAATATCTATCTTATAAGATCTATGTATATATTTGAGTTTATATGGCAAATCTGTATTCCAATTTGTCATACCACGTGTAATTATGTATCTAGATATTCTTCCATCTTTCATTGTCCTTTGATATATAAATTCGCAGACTGTTACACCCATATGTTAATATAAAAGAACTAATCATTGCCGCCATCCAATATATATCAATCAAGCTGGTACACCATAGATGCAGGGCTTCTATTCTGTCTAATTTCAAGTCCTCCATCTTGTATCTCGTTATGTTCACCACTTATTTATAGCTGTTGCTTTAACACTTTTAAGGAACACCCATGTACTAAACCAAAGCCAATTGTTTTAAGGAACATCCCTAGAGATTCTGCACAGTCATATATGCAAAAGGGAACACTTTTATGCAGTCTAATTTCAAGTCCTCCATCTTGTTTATATGCATGTTCAACGCTTATCTATAGCTGCTGCTTTAACACTTTTAAGGAACACCCATCTACTAAATTCTGCCAGATGTTTTAAGGAACACCCCTAGAGGGATTCTGCACAGTCATATATATATATATATATTATATATATATATATATATATATATATATATATATATATAAGGGAACACTTGTATGCAGTCTAATTTCAAGTCTTCCATCTTGTATATATGAATGTTCAACACTTTTCTAAAGCTGTTGCTTTAACACGTTTAAGGAACACCCATCTACGTAATTCATGCCAATTGTTTTAAGGAACACCCATAGAGGGATTCTGCACACTGATATATATAAAAGGGAACACTTGTATGCAGTCTAATTTCAAGTCCTCAATCTTGTAAATATGAATGTTCAACACTTATCTAATAGCTGTTGCTTTAACACTTTTAAGGAACACCCATCTAGTAAATTCTGCCAATTTTTTAAAGGAACACCCCTAGAGTGATTCTACACAGTCATATCTGCATGTTCAAAACTTATGGTGAAGAATAATCATTAAGAGTGAATAATAATCAGTTACATCCATGATATAATTTACAATCTACATCCATGGGTATCTGTTGGCTCGCAACGCTCCCAGGACTCAATCACAACTCTTATAATCCATTCTCTATTGTCTATATATAGTGTTACTTGCTCCGGAATCATGTTAGGATCAATGCATTTGATAAGCACGCGATAGTATCTGAAATTTTCGAAATGTCGGCTAGGATCATCCGCACCTATGTAGCGCCCAAAACTAGAGACGATTGTTTCAGCCTCTTTGTACTGATGGCAATAAATCGGGTAATTATGTAGGCGAATCCATACATAGTATTGTAATGTTTGCGTTATTGTCCCACGATTGCCATCCAATGGAGATACCGTCATCGCGAATGTGTTGTTGCGAATTGGAGAACAACGAATAGCAATATGCATACTTGTCACTGTAGGAAAAATTACAATATAATTTCCGACAGGACCTCTTGCTAGTTGGAAATCATGAGGCCTTCCTCCCATCCGTCTTGCGAGCAACGCGGCCACGGCAGCCCGCGAACGCTCATTTTCGTTTGCATTGGCATCGACAACTATTTGCGCCGTCCGCTCCAATTGACTATCAGTCTCTTCATGCGCAGGCGTCCAAGGAATGAGGCAGTAGGTGTTGCGAGGACGGGAGGAATATGAGGTTTGGCTAAAGCTAGAGCTTGCCATGATAAGTATAATTGTATACGAGCGTGAAATTGAGAGGGAGATGAAGATAGTGAGATAGAGTGAGCGGGTTGTAGGGTGAGATTGAGTACCTAACTACAATATTGCGGATATTGGTATACAAAGCGATTACTCTTATAGGCCATAATTCCTTAGGAGGCTATATAGCGGCTTTGAGCACTTTTGCGAAGGGCTAATTATATACCATATTCTACTATAGAATAATCTATATTAGAATATTGTGTTTAGAACAGTGGGTAAGTGGGTAATAGTGTGATATGGGGAGGAATAGAATTGATTGTTGTTTTGGAAAGTGGGTAAGTGGGTAGTAGTGTGTACCGGGACTTTCAGCTCACCTATCTCAAAAGACAGCTATAGATGGGACAGCTGTATATTGTCTTTTCCTTCTGGGCACACCTATAATAACCTGATGACAGCTATAGATGCTTTACGTACAACCATATATGAATACCGGAACAGCTATATATTGGTTTCGTACAGTCATATAAACAGGTATATTCAATTTAATGGTTTCGTGGGGACATCTAAAGAGGGTTTCCACTCAGTCATATACGCTTACCGGACCATGTATAGATGGGTTTCGTACATCTATATAGGGCCTTTTGAGAGGTTTAGCATTTGCTGGTGTTTTGAAAAGTGTGCACACCTATATTCAAAATGGAGACAGCTTTATAGGGGATAGCCCTTCTTTCCTGGGAGGATTAGCGTTGGTTGTGTCTTGAATAGTAGGATGTACACACCACTTGGGGGTGTACAAAAAGTATATCCCTATACAAAAACCATCTGTACCGGTAAAGAGTGAGTACCGATTCAGATTGAGCAGCCAATGTTCCGCTACACATTCAAGTTCCTCATAACCCGAAAGCCTCACACTTGCAATCGTCAATTAGTACCGGTACTCATCATTAAGTACCGGTACTAATGGTTCCGGTACAGGTCCTAGTTCCTCAAAACCCGAAAGTAGTAATAATGGATTTGTCCCTCAGTACCGGTACTCTATATTTCGTACCGGTACACTTTGTTGTCTCACTCTGTACCGGTACTGATTAGTTAGTACCGGTACACATCCTAGATCCTCAGAACCCGAACGCCTCACGCTTGCAATCCTCGGACAGTACCGGTACCCAACCATGCGTCCCGGTACACATGGTTCCGGTATATGATTGAGTTCCACTAAACCCGAAAGCCACACACTTGTAATTACAATATAAGTTCCTTGATATATATGCAATACTCTAAGATGCGATTACATTGGTTTAATTAAAAAATATATACATCTTAGATAAACAGTGTACAACACATAGCAATTATTACTTAGAGAGGAATATAAATACATTCATATATAGACAAAAATTTAAATACATTACAAGGAAAGGGATAGTCATAGTTTGGATTTCAACATACAGTTATAACACGAAGAAACAAAAATCCCACTGATAAGAAAATATGCAACAAATATGTACAACCCCCATCTTCTTTTCCTTGCAGCAGCTGCAGCTTCATTGCGCAACTTATTGTTACTTACTATTAATCCATTCAATACTGAAATACTTCTGCTCGTAAACGGCGCGTCATACCAACTGAAATAATTGCATGCCCCATGCCCCTGCAAATATGGGAGGCAAGTCTATATGGTAAGTTTTTTGATATAGCATGGATAACAAAATATTATGTACATTACATAGATTACCCCATATCTCGAACAGCCGTAAAATCGCCGGCCTGGATTGTTCTGCGTCCATGATGTTCTCATGACACATTGCAGCCGACAATGGCAATAAGGAGTATTTGGACTGGCCCCATTGCTCGAGGATGTAAAGCTCGAATCCATCTAATGTGTAATATCATTATAATACTTATAAATCCATGCAAATATTCGGAAAAGAAAGAAAACATAGATAGGAAAAATCTCTTAGATTTACCACTATGTTGCAAGTCAACGTACTAAATTCATGCAGATTTAGTGAAAGGTAAACAATTGTGCATTGGGATGAGAGGGTAATTCGACAAATTCAACTAGGAAATATTTTCTGTACGGGAATCCTCTTTAGCTGTCCCCTCTATAGCATAAATTATCATTATATACCTTTATAGCTGCATTAATTTATAATATAGCTGTATATAGCATTAATTTTAGAATTTAGCTGTATATATGCCTGTATACCCCAAAGAGGGGTTTACCAGTAGATCAACTAATTTATTTTGCCCTTTATTAAAATTAAAACATACACGAAGGGCAACTCATTGGACCAATGATAAATAATTTCACACATTACACAATAAATATTAAGGAGTTATGACTTTGAGATTAAGCAAAAGTTAAATCGATTGGAACGAACATTTCACAACTTTTACAAATGTTAGGAAATATGTAATTTCTTCAGAATAATTAAATTATATAATGTAGAGCAAATATTAATTTTACCCCGATTTCCTAAACACTTTGAATTAACACATAAATTTGTAAATGAATCTACCTACATACTCGTATAGTTGGACGAAAATGATGAGCAGAACGCGGCAGGTAGGGTTCACCAGTAGATCGGCGTTGTCCTGGAAGGGGTTGGATTTCCTAGGGCTTTGCAGCCTGGCGATCAGCGGGCGTCCTGGGAGGGGTTTCCGATGTCGTTCGGACGCGGTGATGCGGCCGGGGTTGGATTCACCAGTAGATCGGCAAAGGTTTATGTCCGATGGAGGCAATCTCAGGCGGCCTGGTGGGCGGGGTGGGAGGAGGCAGGTGTGAGACGGCGTGAGAACACGGAAAGAGAAGGTGGGTTGCTTTAGCCTGCCGGAGTATTAAATCATATATATTATGATGTTTTAACTATGAGTGTACCAATAGACATTTCCTTTTCCTTTCTTTAACTAGAGGATAGTGGACACTTTTGAACTTTCAAAATCTAACGGTATGCAGTTCAAAATTCTAAATTTTATATATATAATATATATATAATATATATATTATATATATATATATTATATATTATATATATATATATATATATTATAAATTACTTATTAAATTTATAAATGACTTATTATGTATTTTTACTTTTTCTTCATTTATACGAAAAGATATCTAATATATTGTGTAATTAATTTTTTTTTACTAACTATCTTCAATTACATATTTAAAATCATAACTGTATACCTTTATTTATTTATTTTAATATAATCCCCTATATTATTCTTACTATTACTGTTGAACTTTCGACATCCATTGTTTCTTCTTCCCCGGCCAAGTATTATTACGGACCAAATACCAACAGATTTTAGTACCTGCTTGTAAATATACTTCCTATAAACCCGGGATTAAATAAAAGAAGTAAAAGGGTACGAGCTTCTATTATACAATATAAAAAGTACAAAGCACCGAATACAAAATTGATGCATAATTAAGCAGTTTACGTCCTACAATTTTATCCCATCGGAGGTACAACTTAAATATATGTACAGGTCATTGTTCAATAGATATAGATGTGCACTTCAGGCATATCACAAAACAGTTATGTTGCGAATCACCGATAAATGGATTGCGTACTAGCGAGAGGAAGAAAAAAGTTGTATGTAATTGATTAAACAACTAATCCATTTGGCAAAGGAGACGTCACATTGCCAAAACATTATGATGGCCGTTCCAGTGCTGGATTCCACGACTCTATTCCACATTTATTGCATTCGCGATTCCCACAATGAGCGTTACACACTAGGGGATTATTTGTAGATCGATACATTTGATCAAACACACGGTAAAAGTTGATATTTTGGCGGATTTGCCCGCGGTCA
>CM054937.1:5581742-5702382 GCA_029168755.2 Tillandsia fasciculata | reverse complement strand
ACTTGGGATTTTGACTTCATTCCGATCCCTTATTTTGTCCTCAAGTTTGACCCCGATCAGCCCTTTACAGAATGTAAGCTACCAGAAGGATTTAATTGTTAACAAGAAAAGCTTCGGGAATTTAAATTGGTATCATCGAACTTACGAGGATAAATTGCAATCAAAGGGCGAGCACCAAAAGCTAAATGTATTACGAAGAAAATGGCAATGTCACTGAATGGGAACGTAATTCCAACTATAAAAAATAGAACACTACTTTGAGAGGTGTTCAAATTAGAGTTTACCAAATTATATTATAGTTGCCGACAGGTGATTAACTGTCCATGTAGTAAATGCTGGTAGAGCACACACATCAGTCATTCATTTTGGTGGGAAATGAAAGAAAGTTAGGTCAAGATAAATTTAGTAATGAATCAAGTACAGTTGAATAATTTTCTTTAATTAGGAAAATTGACAGGGTTAGGGTAACTTCGGTTGGTTTGATCGAGTATGAAGTGAGTTAGTTCACTTGTTTTGCGCTGGGTTTGTTAGATCAAAAGGGTCTGGGTTCACCAATATCTGCTTCAACTTCTAATCTTCATAGCCCATGCTTGCATCAGCTCTGGTGCAATCAGGTTTAAGTAGGGCCTGTGATTGAGCCCAAGTCCTAAGCCCAACTTGAGTTATTGTCCACACTAAAAGCTTGATGCTATAAGCTGAGGGCACAGAATGGCAAGAGGACAAACTAGATTTCCTGATGATTATTTGGTAAAAACCCAGGATTGCCCCAGCAGGCCATGCCGCCCCATGTCGAAACGATGCCGGCACACAGCATAATTACATATCAACGTTGGCACACAATGTGCCGATTGTGTGCCACAATGTGCCTCTGGCACACTGTCACCACGTCGATGGCATGGGTGTGCCGTACCATGCCAATGGCATGCCGGTATGCCCTGTACCAATGACACGGCAATCCTTCGTAAAAACGAAAGGGTAGATGAACATTGAAAACTTCTATACAGAATAAAATTTGTCATTATCTTTTATTCTAATTGTTAAAGGCCTATTTGTATGCCCGCAACTGATTTCAAGCTGAAAATAACTTTCAGATGAACTGAAGTTCAAGTAGAAATATTTTACCACAAATATTTGTTTAATAGGAAGTTAGTGGCTTCGGAATTGTAGTAATTCCATTTCTTTTATTTGTATTACCAAAAGTTTTCACACTAGCATATAAGAGGGTGAAAAAAAAAAGGTTAGAACAGTTGATCTTTTTATTGTTTTTTTTCTATATCTTCTCTCCCATAATTGGCTTCACCACCACCTAGGGGGCAAAGCCAATTACAGTGTTTCGAGAAAATGGAATTACGGGTGAATTTAATTTATGACAAACGGAAGGAAGTATTTACGGCCGAAAACAACTTCATCCCTCTCCACTTTCGATAAAACAGACATGCGCTACATGTGATTTGAGTTATTGGGCCAAAAGTTTTCCCATCCCTATTTGTTTTGGTTGGCCCGTTTAGCAAGTTGTTATTCCTAGTCTTTGGGATTATTCCTAGTCTAACTGAGGTTTTAACTAACCCAGGATTATTCCTTAGTTAAAACAAAATCATGTTACAATTTAGTTACTTGTTTATATATATATATACCTCTTATACTTTTCATCAGGTTCTGTCAAAACTTAAGGGTTTTGTCAAAAAGGTTACAAACACCGTTATCTTTTATTTTAATAGCTCTTAATTGGATTTTGTCCAAACCTAACAGCCTCCATGAAAAATTTACAAACACTGTTGAGTTCTGATGGAGAGTTAGTGCATTCAACTTTAGTTTACACACCCATTTCAAAGTGCGCTACAGTTCAGCTATTGTCCATATATATATATATATATATATATATATATATATATATATATATATATATATATATACCTAATTGCTTTTATAAATTCACTTCTGTATAAATCATATGCACACAAAAGAAAAAAATGCTCAGAGCTTACCGAATTGCTGCCGGTACTGACTGGTCCACTTGATGCAGCAGAATAGGGCAAAAGATAACTAGGAAGAATAAGCATGGAATTGGGTTCGTATTGTTGAAAATATGCAGGTATGGATAAGGAGATGAATAAGGTAAAGCCGACAATTATCATATTCCTGGAGCTCCCAGTTTGGGTATACCGCATAGTTGACAGACCAAGTGCCACAATTAGAGCCCATGTGAAGCAAAGAACAGAGGCAGCTAATGCCAAGGGGATAGAAGCAAGGAGAGCACCTATTTTTCCTGCCAGAATAATATATAATATCAGAGAATTGAATAAAATAAAGCAACTATATGCCCACAAAATTATCTATTTACATATAGATAAAAACATACAGAATTCTACCTGAACTACAGGGTATTTTGGAATTGGCACTGAACTTCATAAAAATCTTGATTATACTACCTAACGTTTTCCTTTTGTTATCTTTAATTTCAGAAATTCTCCCTAAGTTCTTAGAACGTAATAGTTTTTGCTAGAAAAGTTAACACGAATATTCCATCAAGTATCAAAATATTCTGTTAGATTACAAAATATTTTCTTAAGAAAGTTGAAAATACCATAAGTTCTGAGGTGAGACACTTACATTGAATGCACCATACTGTTAGGTTGAAAAAATATCCTTAAATTTCAGGTACCATTTTAATATGCCTACTCCAACGTATGCCTTTACCTTACATTCACATACGTATGACACATGAGTAAATCCTTTATTCACACAAAAATGCCGCTCCCTAAGAAAGCAGTTCCTCCCTTAAATTGGATAAGCCCCCAACTTAAATCACAGGTGGGCCTGTTTTTTAAAAAAATTTAAGAAACTGCACTTTCAAGGGTTGTAACAAAATTTAGATCTTACAGGGTATATGTGCAAATAATAACTAAATATGCAGCAGTATATATGTGAAGTGCAAAGAATAGTGACATACACACACATGGAAAATCTGAACTTTCACACATGCCTTTTTGAAAACTCAAATTATTATGTATGCGCTTGCACTTATAAAAGTGACCTTGTTTAGAAAACCTTTAAATTTTTTTTAATAGAAAACCAACTTCCCACATGAATAGTAGATTCCCAAAACAAGACATGAAAAGGAAACTACACTTCAAATGGTATATGTGAAAATTCAGAGTTAAATAGGATATAAAAGTAAATGGGTGATTCTCCAGGGCATATGTGCAAAGCCCCATAAAATTTTACAACCACAAGATGTAATAACATACCTACAAAGGAGAATAGGATCAAAAAGGCTGCTCCGATTTGCAAGGCCTTTCTGCTTGCCATCTTAGTTACATCAATGGTATGTATGTTCTGGGTCAAAGTTGTTGACCCAGTTCCCGTACCCCAAAGTCCAGCTAGTATACTTGAAATCCCTTCAAAGCCAATTGCCCTGCTCACTATTCCAGGCGTTGGGGGCCTTAAATTGACTAGCAAGGAAGTTGCATGATATGACCCAATCTGCCAAAGTTAAAAGAATTGGCTGAAATTAAAATAAAGTCTTGTAGATCAAAGATTGTATATGTAGGCTAGAAATAATTATCTACCATTCTTTTTCCAACCAAAAATGAAAAGAAGAAAAGACTAGAGCTTTTACTGTGGAGCTTTTACGGTGGCAAGAAGCTAAAATGAACTTTTCGGCCCGAAAAGCAGAAACAGCAATCAGAAGCTTCTCTTGCTACAGACAGAAGCTTTTCAAGAGCTTCGAATGAAAACGATGCCAATACTTCAATGAATAGCTCTAATCAAACCGACCGTCACTAGTGCAAGTGGCAAAAAGCTTGGTGGTTTGTACCCGAGGTCCCAAATTCGAAGCCTAGTTGCTTCACAATTTCCAGCTAAGTTTATTTCTAAAAAAAAATGAAAAGCAGATAGCATACTACTTTTCTCTCTCAAAAAAAAGAATAGCTCTAATCAAACAACACTTTGATAGAGCTCCAGCGAGGCAAGCATTGCCCTAGTCAATGGATTCAACTATGCTACAGGGTCTGTTGTTTTATGAAGTATTACTTGATTAGTACCATTAGGAGAAGCATCATATCAAAATCCCCCAAACAGCTTCACTTTGTAGCAAAAGCAAAAGATCCAAAATTGGATATTCTGCTTTGAGGACTTAGAACCCCATTTTAGCTTCTCGACACAATAGGCGCTTTAGACACACATTTTTTGTCGAATGCTATGCTAGAAGGGGACGTGGCAGAAAGCGAAACTAGAAGCAGGCTAAAAAGGAACTAAATTAAAAAGTTGTTTCTGAAGTTACTCACAGAGTCTACCGACACAACCAGTGACACAACGGCCATAATCATAGAGGTCTTGAAGTGGAAAGTTGGGGAGCCCCACTGGAAAGGATAAGGAATTCGAACCCACGCAGCAGTCCTCCATGCATTAGAAACATCAGTTCGACAATGCCTCATAATATCTGCACGCCTTCTGCATGAATCTAATAAGATATTCGAACTAGGTATACTTGAGCTGCAGCCCTTGTAGTTGTAAGCTCCACCAGCTGTCAAAAAGAACGCATATGCCCATATGATAGCAATACTAAGGGGAACCTGCAAGAATGTTGGAAACCATAAGCAACAATTTAATTAAGGTGCTTTTACATAAATATTCAGCCCTGCGAAATCATTCATTTGCATGTATGTACGTACCCCCTATAAAATCTGAATTTTCATATATAACTCTCAAATTTAAGTTTCTTAAAAGCGTACTAATATCTTAGACCGGGAAGTTATCCAATTGACAGGGGATGTTGTTTTTGTATCAAAAGAAGTTTTGCAAGAGGGGCATTGTTGTATGTACAAGGGTATATATGTAAGCCACTATTTTTCAGGAGTATATATATGTAAATTTCTCAATTAATTGAAGTAAATTATGTTGATAAATTAAATAGGCTTCTATGAATGCTGGTAGGGCAAGGAAACACATATAGTGGCCAATATAACTAAACTGCAAGATATAATACGTACAATCATCTAATGATATATATAAATTTGAAGGTCAAATTAGCTGATGCGTAAAGAAGTAAAATAGACTAAGCATGTCAATGTTTAAAATACAGATAGCAAAGAGAACTAGCAAAGAAAAGGACAGAGAAATACCGCATAAATTAGAAATACACGATGGCCAAATAATGAAATTCTTCGAAGATACTGCAATGAGAGAAGAATGCTATATCAATATAGAGCATTTAATTATACAATTCAAGAATGAAAAGAATTAAGACATCATAGGAACCAATGAAAATGATGTGAATTCTTCAAAGATACTGTAATGAGAGGAAAACCTGCAGTATATTATTTCCATTTAACTGGAGCTTTATTTTTTGCAAGTTACTTACCAGAGTGAAAAGAAGAACTAATACAATCAGGGGAATGCTGATTTCTACGCAACTACCAGCTTGAGGAAAGCCATAACTGAAAAAAGCCAAGCCAACTGCAGCTACAGTTGGTGCTACCACCACTGGATTTATCAATCTGCAGCACCACCCAACAAAAAAAAGGACAAAAAAAACCTTAGAACCAGGGATTAAAGTGCCGTGGCACGGGAGTGTGCCGGCCGTTGCCTGGCACGATACGGCACAGGCACGCTTGTGTGCCGACACATGGCACGCTTGCGCGCCGACGGGCACACACAATCTCCTAGTGGCACGCTTTGACATGGTCTTATTTTAGTTTTTTCTGTCCAATAAGGCTTTAGAATGTTATTTTAAAAGTTTTAGAGTAATATTTATAAATTTTGGCTATGTATTGATTTGTCTTGATCTAATGTCTATAATAACTTACTAACTTACTAGTTAATAGCTTAATATAGTAGTAGTCTTCTTTATAGGTGAAGTTAAATACAACTACAGCTCATAGAAAAAATTATTTTATTTTTAAATTTTTATAAAAATTTCGGAAGATTCATTTGTATTGATTCGATGAAGGATCATATGATAACTAGACTAAACTAGAATGAGACCCCAAGTGCATTGATAGTTTTTTTCATTTTCAAATTTTTATAAAATATTTATAAAAAATCAAAGGAATTTATTTTTTCTAAATTTTTTAAATTATAAAATCTGTCCATTAAATTTAATAATGAACCATACTATGAATAAATTAAGCAATAATAAAAATTGATTAACTTTTAAAAAAAATTGATTTATTTTTATTTTTTAGAATTTTAAAATTATAAAATATAAATCCGAGAAAATTAATTTTTTTAAAAATTTTTATGAAAAATTTGCAAGTTCATCCAAAAAAATTAATTTTTCTTAAATTTAAATAAGAAAATTGTGCAATTTATTTATAAAATTTTAACACTAAACCATATGACATATATATTAAGCAAATTTAAATATCAATTGCTTCTATTTAGTTTTCGATTTTTATATTTCTAAATCTAATAATAAAATTTTCAAAGTTAAGAATATCTTAAATCTCGCACAAAATACTAAATCCGTACAAAAAAATTAAAAATGGACTATATAATGATTAAATCAAGTAGATATATTTTCAGATTTTTGTAAATTGTTAATAAAAATTTGTATAATTTCATATTTCTTTACAAAAAAAACTTTACAAGTTAAATATATTTTAAATGTATGAAAAAAAAAATTAAGTTGTAAATTTCTTAACTTACCTAATAAGTAAATCTTTGATTTTACTATTTTTTTACTTTTTTTTTTTAGATCGAAGTGATCAAAAAATAATAAGAGACTGAAAAGAAAATTTTAAAAAAAATTATGAGAAAAAAGGGAAGAAAAAAATAGAAAGGAAAATAATAGAATAAGAGATGTGAGAGAAAAGAAAAGAAAATGCAGAATAGAAGAAAAGGTAGAAGTGAAAAGAAAAAAATAGATGAGAGGGATAAAGGTCTATACAAGAAGCCAAAAAATACAAAAGGTCGAAGTAAAAAAAAAAAAAAAAAAAAAAACACTGTGTACCGGTATAGGCACGCAGCGGCACGTACCGTGATACTCTCTGGGACCGCTCTGTCTCGTCCGATACTCAAAGGGTATCGCGGTACAGGAGGGCCAAGAGAGACCCCCTCTGTACCGTGCCGCCTAATTGGTGGCACGATACGTATCGCTCCGTGCCGTAAAGCACGGATGTATACTTAATTTCTTGCTTAGAACCAAAAGAACATTGAACTGAAATTATACATGACATTACTGCACCATCAGTTCATCTAAATGGATTTACATAGTAACTAAAATGGTTGCAACCAAAAAGATCCTCGTCAGTAGGAACCTTGAAATTGAAAAGCCTAGAATCATAAATAAATTTGTTAGCAATTTGTACAGTTATTTACGTGAGAATTTGAAGAACTTCCCTTCACTTAAAGAGTTTAAATCACATATCGCACTCTTAAGTTGCACATGAAATAGCGAGTCAGATAGAAAGCAAACATCCAGGAAATATTAAATTTGTTTGTTTTGTTATTTAAAAGAGAGTGAAATTTAATATTAATTTTATTATTGGGATTTTGAACTGTTTGGCCTATCAGCCAAACCTTGTTCAGGTTTTATTAGATACCTTAGAAGAAGTGACATAAGACCGCTGTATCCTAAGATTGTTTGAAAAACTGAACCAACAATTATAGCTCCCTGTAATTCCCTCATAATGTGCTTGAATTTCTGCAATTGATTAAAAATTTATTAAAGGAAAAGGAATAACAAGTTTAGTCAGCTAAAAAACAGCCAAATATATCCACAATGTATAAGACTAATATTTTACAACCAATTGTAAGGAGGTACGAATTCAATATCTAGAGGTAGAAATGAATTCACTAAGATCATGCATTGTCAAGCTACAAGATACACATTCCAGCACCAAAACGATGTCATTATTATATGGTAAAAATGTATGGAAAACCCCCCAACTATATGGCATTTTGAAATAACACCCTCAACTCTAATTTTGATTTTCTTAAATTGTACTTCTCTAGTTGCTAAGTTAAAGGTTTTTTAAAATTCCACGGCTCTATAAGGTGTTAGCCATTAAGGGCTTGTTTGGTTTGAAGTATTTGAGACTTAGAATGGAAATCGGAATAAGTCATTCCCATTGTTAAATTTCGATTGAGCAATTGACATTCCGATTCCCATTCCAGAGGAATTCAAATCCCTCAAAAGTGACTCCCACCAACTTTGATTTCAGAGTAATTGAGAATTTTTTTTCCTACTAATAATTATTTGAATTCACATATAAATCATATAAATTAATTGATTAAATTATAATTTCAAATTTGAATTTAAAATATAAATTTAAATTTCTTAAATTTTAATTTAATAGTTCTAGATTTAAATTTTGATTTTGACCTTGAATTTAAATTCAAATTGTAAGTTCAAATTTAGATTCAAATTTTAATTAAAAATTTGAATAACAAATTTAAATTTTTAATAAAATATTATTTTTTTTTGAATCTAATTTGGACATGATTCCAATTCCGATTCCGATTCCTTTTATGAACCAAACAAATTGTTATTTTTATCATTCCAATTTCGATTCCTCTTCCGAACCAAACGTGCCCTAAGTGTTCTATTTTTAGTAGCTAAATAGTGGTTAAAACTATTAAATTTTACAAAACCATTGATAATATAATAAAAGGCCCTAATTTAATTCATTATCATCACTCAATTTTAAAAAGTCAAAAGTTAAGAGGGTGTGAATAAAAAAATTCAAGTTGAGGGGGCCATTTGAGAATAGGCTATAGACTATAGTTGAAGGGGTCTCCATACATTTTAACCTTGCTATGCAAAAAGATGAATGTCGGATTGACAAATGAGGTAGAGACAGAGATTTAATCCATTGAGTTACACTGAAGGGATTTAACCCATTTACATATGGTTGCGATTGAAACCATGGTCTTGCTGAATTACAGGCCAAGATATAAAATAGTAGTTCTAACAACAAAAAGAAATAATTCGCATTGTTATTAGACAAAATCGTGAAAAAACTTTACACTTCTAATTGTTTTCTTTTCTTCCTCAAATCAAAGCTTGCTACACTGTGAAAAATGGTTTCATTTAAACACTTATTGTTGTTACCAGTAAAAGAATTATCTCAATCAGAGGAATATAGAAATCTAGATATGTAGATGCATCTTAAGAGGAGAGGAAACTCGAGATGCAACACAAATCAGTGCAGTAAATACAGACTTACATTTTCACTGAGATTTCTGAATTCTTCCGAGTTTATAATTACCAAAGCAGGAGCTAAGTAAACAAATGAGCTTCCTTGAACTAAAGGAAGCCTGGAACCTAAAAAAGAATGAAGTATTGTTGTGAAGCCAGAAACCAATAGCATGGTGGAAATGACATTTGCGGTCTCCTCCTGTCACCATAAAAGAAAATTAAAATTCAAACCGATGTACTACAATTTGAATTTGAACTTATATTGGGACGACCATGAAGGAAAGTTCTTACATCAGTTCCACCCATGGCCGGTACCATTATCAAAGGGATGAAAACAAGCGAACCAGCCAATGATAAGTAATGTTGTAAACCATACAAAATGAGGGGCACTGCAGATGGAAGAACAAATGTTAATAATGGTCAGTGTTGAGAACAAGTATTTGCCATCTACTTCAAACATTAGAACTTATTCAATATTCACTATTTTCTAAATAAATTACTTTTTATTCCAAATTCAGTAAATCAGAAACAATATCCGAAGTTTGGGAGAAGGTCTATAGATAGTTTAGAAGGTTAAATCAATACCACCTTCAAGATTACATAAATTTGCAACAAAAACCCTTTCTTTTGACATTTGTGTCCCCTTGTTTCACTGCAAAGCACAGATAGCCTTTTTACTACGCTCTCCCAAAAATTTCTTGCACAGACAAAGCAAAAGCTCGCCGAAGCAAAAGCTTCCAACTGGAGCTTCTGCTTTTAGCACCTAGAAGTCCATTTTTAGCTCCAGCACAGTGAAATCTCCCTACTTCAAAGAGTAGACAAGCAATCTAAGAAGCAATTACCTTTCTTTCACAATGAGAATAGTAAATTTAAAATCTAGCAGCTCAGTTTTTCTTCAGGTTCATCAACCAGTCCAATTCAAAGAACCAAAGAAGGAAAGAGCAGCTTTATCAAAGATTCAAATAAAAATGAGAATTCTACTCCAAGAAGGATGTCATTAAATCTAAGTAGATTACAAGATAAAATGCTAAATCATTATAGGTCTGTGGTCGTGGCAGTACGGATGTAACGATTAAACAAACTTCCCCAGTACAAAATCAGAAAAGAAAACGAGAAAGGTAAAAATGTCCAGGGGATACTTCAACTATAAGCCAATTAGAAATTGACCCCTCAACAAATCCTGTTCCATCGAGATTAAACTTTCATTTTTTTCTAATTTATGTTATATCATCAATTAGTAGGGGACTCTGTCAAATTTAATGGCAATTCTATTAATATAGTTGTTCTAAATAAATTTTCAGCAGATGGAATTGTGGAATTGTTAACTGTTAATGTCTGATAGCTAACCAATTTGGCGATTTCATCGAATACCCAATTAAATTTGGGAAAATGACCCAAATCAAAATAACTAAAAGTTGACGTATCTATTAGAAGGCTCAGACCCAGCCCAAAAGCATAAGCGGATAAATGAAGAAGCTTAAACCTGGATACCATAATAAAAAGGCTCCGAGCCTGCAAGCCAATTTTTTCTGCAAAAACTTAAGCTGAATTGTAAAAAAAAAACAAAAACAAAAACAAAAAACGCATCACATCTCATATGAGCCATGATTAGAATTTGCATCCAATATGTGAACAATATGTGATGAACAAACAATATGTGAACAATGTCACTCAAAAGAAAAACAGTATGAGAGAACTAATTCAATCAAACAGGCATATATTTTAAGAGTGTAAAGAGCAAGCCCAAAAAGAAAGGAAAAATCTTACCCCACCCTAGATTTTCGGTGACACCGCATCTCATCCCAGGAGATCTATGCCCAGAAAAATCCTCAGCCTCCTGATAATCCGGAAAGAAGCCGATCTCCACTCCCCTCTCCTCTTCTTCCTCTTTCCCCAAATCCTTCTTCACCTCCTCCTCCACCTCCTCCTCCATCGCCCGCGGCGCCGCCACCGGCGGTGGAGGAGGAACTCCGTGCCCCCCATTTTCACGTAATTTACCATTCAAACCACCCTCATTCCTAACCCTAACCGTCGGCACCTCCTCCTCTACCTTCCTCTCCTCCTTCTCAGCGCCCACCACCCGTTTGATCTCGGGCCTCCTCCGCCCCGGCGCCGGCTCGATCTCCGTTCGCCCGAACAGCCCCTCCCCGAGAAGGAGGCGCCGCCGCCGCCCCCGGGCGCCACCGAGGCCCTTCTCGAGGTCCAGAGCAGGTGGATGCGCCACCGCCGCCCCCGGCGGCGGCGGCGGCGGAGGAGGGGGGGGAGGGGGAGGGGGAGGGGGCTCGTCGGGGTCGCGCTCGCTGGGGGCGGTCTCGCCGGAGAGGTTGGGGTTGAACCCGGTGCGCTTGGCCCAGGTCATGAGATCCCTAGGGTTGTGGTCGGTGTTGGGGACGAAGGGCTCGATCCGCTGCGGCCACGGCCTGGACCCGAGCCCCATCCCCGTCCCCGTCCCCGTCCCCGTCCCCGGGCGCGGGGGACGAGCCTTGTGGAGGGCATCGCCACCGCCATTGCCGAGGCCCTTGGAGCTCGATGTTCCTACGTCCATTGCCGACGCTAGAGAGAGAGAGAGAGAGAGAGAGAGAGAGGAGTGACGGGGAAGGGATGTAGAAAGGGAAAGGGAGGAGAGTGGAGCTGTAATGTAAAGGCGAGGGGAGTGAGAAAGAGAAAGAGAGAGAGAGGAAGGTGATGTGTCACTTTCTTCAGTTTAATTTGATGAAAATTTGAGTAGGCTGGTTTCTATGTGAACCACTCCCTGCACCGGGTTCACCATACATTCGTGCACCGTATTGTCATTTTCTATTGAATTTGGAGTCATCAAAACTCAAAAGCCAAAACTTCCAAAATTAATAATAATAATAATAATAATAATAATAATAATATGTCTCTTCTCTAATCCCCATTTGTCACTTCTTTATCATATATATATATATATATATATATATATATATATATATATATATATATATATATATATATATATATATTCGCAATCTTTATCTTCAAAATATATATTTTGAGAAAACTAACCTATTATAATAATAATTAAAAATTATTTTCATCGGTATATTAAATTATATAAAATTAATACTTAAAAAAAAAAAATAAGACAATAATGTCAAAATAAACCTTAAGATTTAACTACCTATAAATAATTAATTATGTTTAACAATGCTTAAAACAACACCATTTACTTTTTAAATGTAACGGTGGTGCACCGGGTCCATGCAAATAATAGTCTCTCGTGCGTTCGTGGGAGCTGCTGTGGAGGAGCCGTTGCAAGTGGGTGGTTGCATTATACCACCTTTGATTACAAGTGGAATCTCATCTTTAAAAAAAAAAAAAAAAAAAAAAAAAAAAAAAAAATCCAATTACTTATATACCCCTTAAAAGTTTCTAATTTTTTTTATTTATTCTAGATTGATAGCTAATATTAAAAATAAATGTTTTTATTATTTTACTTTTTAAAATATATTTTTCTACGTTATTATTTTTTTTACTAAACTTTTTTATTTGCCTATAAATTAGGGACAAAACAGGTATTTTAAGTTTTTTTATTGCGAGTGTATATATAAGTAATTATCTCTTAGTAAAGAGAAAATTATTTTCATGCACATGTTGTACTCGTATGTCTCATACACCAATGATTATTAATAAATTAAAATTAGAATTTAACTTAATAAATACGATGATATATAAAAAACAAAATCACAGTTCTAAAATTCTATTATTTCGGTATATAAAAAAAAACAACAACATACAAAGTAGCATTATTTAATTTACTTTAAAATATTTTCTAAATTTTTTTTTTAACTGTGGCAAATAATTGCACCATAAAAAAAAAAAAAAATTTGTGATCTTATACCAACTTCAATCCATTATCTATTTTTTATTCACTTATCTCACTATTACTTTTTATATTTACTAAAAATCAAAATAGTCCAGTAAATTTTTAGTATTTTCGAAATACTAAAAATTCAGAATAATTACAAGATTACAATAGACACAAACTAAGAAAAAAGAGAATTTTGCAAGGATATATAAATTATTGTAAAATTTTAAAAAATATATATTAATTATTTTTATGATTTATGGGATATACTAGTATTTATTCTTTTTTTATAAGAATAATAACTTATATACCTCTCAATTTTTTAAAATATCTTATTTATTCCTGTTTTTTTTTATTTCAAATATAGTTCTAGTATATTTTTTTGTTATTCAAAAATAATTTTTCTGTTAGTACCTGTTAAGTCATCTCGAGTTAAATTCAGATTAAATTTTTATCAAAGTTATAAAAAAAATTAAAATACATTTTTTACTCCTAATTTAAGGGGCAAACAAGAAAAGTTAATGACGGTAGAACGGTATATTTGAAAAGCAAAAAAATCAAAAATATTTTTTTTGTCCCCCACTTATGGCCAAATAAAAAAAAATTGATGATAATAAAAAAAATATATTTAAGAGGGTAAAATAGTAATTTTATAGAGGCAACGGCTGTTACTTAAAAAAGTCCTTATAGAATGTAACTCTATAGGTATATTTAAAAGAATATTTCGAATATTAATTATCTATGTAGAATAAATAAAAAATTAAAAATATTTCAGGAGTACATACGCAATTACCCTTATATATATATATATATATATATATATATATATATATATATATATATATATATATATATATATATATATATATATATATATATATATATATGGGTGTATGCGTAGGGATATCAACAGGTCGGGTTCAGAGTGGATTTTCAAAAATTCGAACCCGAACCCGAATCCGAACCCGACTACCAAACTCGAATTCGAACTCGAATCCGACGGATTTTAAAAATCCAAATCCAAATCCGAGCCCGACAAAAAATTTTAAATCCGAACTCGAATTCAAATCCGAAAATTCAAATCCAAAATAATTATTTTTTTTTCTTTACATTATTTCAAAATATATTATATTAAATTTAAAATTTTAAAATATAAATGTAAATATAATATTAAATATTTATATATACATATATTATATAACGTAAAATCAATTCGGGTTCGGGTTCAGGTCGGATTCGGTTCGGATTCGGATTGTTCGGATCAGGCTCGGATTCAGATTCGGATCAGGTATAATCAAAATTCATATTCAAATTTAAATTCAAATCTGTCAGATTTTTATTTTTTATATTCATATTCGAATTCATATTCGTTTGACATCGAGTAAATTTATTCCGTTCGAATTCGAATTCGGATTCGAATAAAATTTCGCATATCCGTATCCATTAACATCCCTATGTATGAGATCTACTTATTTATATATTATATACTTGGTGCAGGTAATAACTTGTCACTTAAGAGAGAGAAAGAGAGATGTTGACTTGAGAGACTGAAATGTTAGTAGGTTGGTGGATGAGGTAATTAACGATTTTTTTTTTTCAAATTACTCTCTAAGAATTTGTATTTTTAAAAATAATGCTACAAAATTTATATTTATAAAAATAGTTCTATACCTGTTAACTGGGCGCCACGTGTGCGCACAACGTCAGCAAAATTTATGAGGTGAAATTAGTTGAACATGCAGTCTCAATATGCGTGTCTAAACATGCATGTTGAGACTGCGTGTTTAGACATACAGGTTGAAAATGCGTGTCTAAATACGTACTCTCAACATGCGTGTTTAGACACGCATGTTCAAAGTGCGTGTTCAACTTAATCCGAGTCCTCTTCCCCCGCTGACGTGGCGCACACACGTGCCATCCAGTTGGTACCCATAGGGCTATTTTTGTAATTACAAATTTTGTAGGGTCATTTTCAAAAATATAAAATTTTAGAGGGTCATTTTCAAAAAAAACTCGGTAATTAACCTAAATTTAGGGCGCATTTGGTTGAAAAAATAAAAAATAAAATTGGAATGAAAATTGAAATGAATAGAAATGGAAAAATATAATGATAAAATTTTTTGATTCAGAATAACAATTAAAATCGGTGTGATTGATTTATTTTTTTAATGTTTAAAATTTTTTTATTATCAAAAGATAATAAAAATATGCAATATAAAAATAATTATTTAAAAAAATTAGCATTTCAAAATATAAATTTAAATTTATAAATTAAATTTAAATTAAAAGTTAAATATTAAAAATTTATATCAAAAATATGAAAATGACAAGCTATAATTTTAAATGTAATTTTTTAGAAAAAAATTAAAATTTAAAATTGAGTAGGCAATTCAAAATGTAAAACTAATTTTAAATTTGACTCAATTTCAAGCTTAAAATTAAATTTAAATTTAAATGTATTGATCAAATTTATATTTTAATTTAACTTTTAAATCAAAATCTAAAATTAAAAATTTTATTTTTAAATTTAAGTTTATATTTTAATTATAATTTAAAGTCAAAAAATTAAATTAAATTTTAAATAAAAAAAATATAATTAAGATATTTTCGTAAAGCATATTTTTTCGCTTAAATTTAACCTTCAATCCGATCTAGGAGACGAGATTGAATAAAAAAATGATTAAAAAATTTTCATTCACTTCGAAAATTAAAATAGTAATAAAATTTTGATATATCAAACACTTAGAAATAAATTTGTTTATTCCCATTACGAATCCAATCCCGGATAAAATAGAGGCAAACCAAACACCATTAATATAACAGTGTAAAACCAAAAATTATTCCCTGCACCCGGTGTATAAATACACTTTAATACACCACACTTAATATTGGACTACCAATATTTAAAAATTAAAATATAGATACGGCATACTACATCTTAAAAAAAAAGTTATAAAAGTATTTGATATAAAAATAATGTATTTTAAAAATCTATTGTTACATGTCAAATATATATATATATATATATGAACTTATTTTTGTTCAATGTCATATAACTCAACCCAATGAATTTATTGGTAATTTTGAGAATTTTTGTTTAAAGATGTGTTTGGTTGGCCGATATATATAATATATATATATATATATATATATATATATATATATATATATATATATATATATATATATATATATATATATATATATATATATATATATATATATATATATCAGAATTTATTTTTATTTTCGTGTATTTATTTAGTGGTAATTTTTTTTTAAAAAAAATATGTTTTACAGATTCAAGAAAAATTGAGTGATTTTGTTTTCCATTGATTTTCGACGGAAATAAAAAATTCTGACTGGGTAAAATTTTTTTCATTCAAATTTTTTTCACCATACTAAACAAATATAAATTTTTTGTTCTTTCAACCAAATAAATATTAATAAATTTTTTTTTGTCTACAAACCAAATATTATAAAACATAAAAAAAAATTTCCATCAAAAATTATTTTCTACGAAAAATTATTTTCTACGAAAAATTACTTTTTAGGATTTTACGTTAATCAAACAATCCTGAACAACTTTGAATGGACAAAAATTCAAAAGCAGTAATTAAAATCATACCGAGAAAAAAAAAAATACCATAGAAAAAACAACATCTCTACCGAACATTTAATTTTTTTATAATTAATTTAATAAAATTATATTTAGATATCGCATTATAGTATGCAATCAGGCTGCTAATTAGATTAAAATTAAAAAAATTTATTTTGATAAAATTGTATCAGTTAATTCTAATTCACTTTTAATTTTGAATATGAATAATATAGAATTTTATTATGAATACCCTTGCGTTATTAATAGTGGCTAATCCTAATTTTTAAATAAATAAAGTTTTTTATAAAAATAAAAAAACTATTGTAAGGTTTTAAGGGGTATGGTGTATGAGATGTAATTATACACCTGGTGCAGAAAAATAAAATAATACTAAGTTCATGGGGCATCCAACGGTCACATACAATTTAAATTTCAGAGGTGAATAATTTGAAATTAAGAAGAGCGTCGAGGTGGACCAACTCTTCTTGTTGGATCATTTATTAAACGAATCAAATAACGAGTCAAATAAAAGTTTACGAATATTAAATTAGATTATTATGTTTGATTTAATACAGTAATATAATAATAAATTACAGTGTATATAAAATTATTATATTTGATTTATATTATAAAATTTAGTAATTCTGGCCATAATGAATAGTCTACTCTAAAATTATTCTTGTGGTCAAATTTAATATTATTTTTTATTAAATTATAACTTTAATATAATTTGTAATTAAAATTAAAATTAAAATTAAAATATAAAATATAAAATTTAAAATTTAAAATTTCACAATTCAAAATTTTAAATTAAAATTTTAAAAATAATGTATTGAAAAGGTCAGGAGTTGGAGGGTAAAATTGTAATTTAAATGATATGCAATATTACCCTTTTTCACTAATGTGAGATAACCGCACCCTTACTCGATAATGTTTTCGGTGTAATCTTACACAATTTGGAATGTTAAATTACGGAAAGGATTACAAACTAGATAAACCAAACACAGTAACACTTGACAAGATAACCCAAAGCAAACACTTCTAATAATTACTAGCGTAACTAAATTTTACACCCTTTTTTTATTTATTAAATATTTATATATTATTCTATATTTTTTTTTATAATTTTATATTATTTCAAACTATAAACAAATAGAAACAAATCAAATTTAAAAAATAAATTAACTAAACAATAGACTCGTGACACTAATAACTATTTAAATTAATAATCAAATTTGAATTAAAACAAATCAAAACAAATAAAATAAATTAAACAATCAAATTTGACTTTTGAAATTTCAAAAAATTTCTTGAAAAATCTCTATGTCTAGGGGTTCACTAATATGGATTGAAATTGGAAAGGATATTATGAAAATAGAAAGATAAATTTATAATTTTTGAATAATAATATTGAGGATATATAAATAAATAAACAAAAAAAAAATCATCATAAAGAAAAGGAATTTCCACCCTTTATCATTAAATGTTTTTAAAACCCATCCGGTTTACAACAAATATTATTGCACCAGGTGTATTTTTTCATCTTCCACTTTTTTTCTTTTTTTTTTTTTTTTTTTTTGGGGGGGGTCAAATGGAGATGAATTCAGAGCAAGATTAATTTTAATTTTATTTTTAACCTTCACTAATCGTTCCATTTGAGACGGATCAGAATAAACTGATTTTTTATAAATTTTTAACGGATAAATATCTCCCACTCCAATAACAGATAAAAATGACATTAGAATGGATTATATTTTTTTTAATCAGGGTGGAACTTCGCCAACCCTGATCTTATTCATTTTATACACTATACCTTTGAAATTCCTGATATTACAAGTAAATTTTAATTTAGTATATATATTTTATCATATGTAGAAAGTTTGTTTATATTGAATTATTAATTTTGAACACATATTTCTTCTGAATCAAATAATATTATTTTTACAGAGATTTTTCCAATATATATATATTTTTTTAATTTGAAAATAATGAAGAGAAAATTAATATTATAGAATAAATTTTATAAATTAGAGTTTATTTTTAAAACCCTCGTCATGAGTTCGGCTATTATATATACTCTTATGAGTAAGATCGGCATTGTACTTATAAGTAATTTTGGATAATAGAATCAGTAGTTTTCGATAATAGAATCGACGATTCGCACTTTTAACATGATTTAGAGTATTTAAATTTTTAGAAACAAAATTTTATAATTTTTCAACATCATTACCTTACGATTAAAGAATTTTAAAATTAATAATTTTTAACGGCCAGTATAATATAGTTGCCTTGATAATTTAACAGTATAAAAGAATCAGAATAAGTTAAATTTTTAATAGAAAATTATATTCACATTTAGATAGAAATCTATAATTTTAATTTTAAATTAAAAAATTTAATTCTTCATTTTTAAGAGGTCGCTCGATTTTGATTGTTCATTTTATGCTCACTTGATAGATTTTATTATAATTTTAAAAAATTATAAAATTCAGTTTTTAGAAATTTAAAATGCTCTGAATCATATTTTTGGATCGTCTATTCAGAAATTTCATCATCAAAAATAATTTATTGGGGCAGAACTGAATGATATAAATCGATTGACCAAGTCAAGGTATTGGTCGAGTCAACGCTGTAGATCGCTATTTTTCTTGAGCGAACACAAACAAACCCTAATAAATACATTTTCATCTAACTCTCAAGCTCACGTCTAGGACAAAAATTCATATAACAGGATTCGAATATAACAGTAATTGAATGTGTAACAAAATTTGAACGTGTCGTTTTGTTTTAAATAACTTGATTATAATACCTCATACAATTCAAATAGCTCCAAATTTTGTGACACAGGTTCATTGACTCGAATCAAACAAATGAAAGGTAAGCTAGCAAAATCAACACTTTAAGTTCGATTTGTACATTTTAACTAACAAATGACAATTCTTATTTCTGCCAGATAAAAAAAAAAACATTTTCATCAAAAGTGTACAGATATTTGCTAAGGAAAATAATCAGTGTTGCTACAATGAAAATAAATTACTAATTGCCATCAATCATATCTTTTTTACATTAATTTGAACAAGTTACTGGAAAAGAAATGAATAGTTGATTATATGTTGCTTTCATCTTAGAAAATGAAATTCTACATTTCTATATGTGGTTACAACGTTACATCCGAATAAAAGGAACACATCATGTCCCAGTCACCAAATATAACAACCACTAATAATCTAATAATCTAGTAGACTCCAACCAACAATTCAAAATACTTAAGTCCAATTTATTATTCAAAAAAATCTTGTTGCTATATTTTTATACACAGTTTTTTTTTTTTTCATACTATGTGGGACTATTGAAGCGTCACAGTATCTATATAAATATATGAATTCTTAATATTTTTTACCACGTGATAATTTTTTTTTTCACTCTCACCCACTCTTTTTTGATAAAATGCCATGACTTTTTCTATCTCATCGTCTCTATTCAATTAAAATAGAATCTATCTTATAATCAATGTGCTCCTTAATTATCTCATAACTTTTTCCTCACCGACCTTTCTTTTGAGTCAAAATTTTTTTTTTAAATCAAATAATCTTTTTAAACCGAATCGCTCCAACATTTGATAAAATCTCATAACTTTTTTTCTCTTCTCTATGCAACGGAGATGGAACCACTCTATAGTCAATGTGTTCCTTAATTACCTCATGACTTTTTTCCTTCCCTCCTCTTTATTCAACGGACCCACTCTATAGTCAATGTGTTCCTTAATTATTTTATGGCTTTTTTTCTTCCCTCCTCTTTATTCAACAAAAATATGATCCACCTTATAATTAATGCCCTTCCCTTTATTCAACAGATCCATCTTATAATTAATGCGTTTTTTAATTAATATGTTCTATTTGCTTCATTCTTCTCCCTCTCAAATCCAGAATTTAGAAACAAATCAAGCAAATCCTTCAAGCCTTAATCCACGCCAATTCGATTTAACCTGACCCTCCCTGCTTTAGACTTAATCCGACCCTCCTTGCTGCTTTAGACTTAACCCAACCCTCCCTACTTTATAACTCCCTGCTTTAACAATTGTTGAGAATGCAATGCAAGAGATTGCACCACCGCTGTAGGAGATCCCTCCCTGCTTTAGAATGAAGCGTGTTGAGAGTGCAATGCAAAAAATTGCACCACCACTGCGGGAGGTGTAATGAAGCAATATAGGACACTTGACACTTAGGATAAGACTTTGGAGGTGTAATAAAACAATATAGGATGCTTGACACTTAGGCTCCGTTTGGTAACGGGAATAAGGGGGGAATAACTCCCTTATTCCCGTTTCCATACCCAAACGGGAACCGGAAAAGCAGGAATTGAAATTCCTGTTTTTCCGGAATAGGGAGGATGGGGGTGGGAATCCGAATTCCCACCCCCTATGGAACTCGCTGGAACTCGGAGCGTGCACGAGGATCGAGGCATTGTCTCCTTTCTCCATTGCTTTTCTCCTCCTATCTAGCTTCACCCATTGCTTCTTCTTTCTCCAATCTAGCTTCACCCTCGCCTTCTTCTTCTCCGATCTAGCTTCACCCTGCCTTTTTTTTTTTTTTTTTTTTTTTTTTTTTTTTTTTTTTTTTTGGATTTTTAGGTTGAGCAAAAAAAAAAAAAAAAAAAATGATGAGAAAAAAAAAGAGAAAAATTAGGTGTATTTGGTTTTTTTTTTTTTTTTTTTTTTTTTTTTTTTTTTTTTTTTAAATAGTGGACTGTGGATGGCTTGTTTTTAATTTTCTTTAATTTTAAATTATTCTGTTTGATCTGCTTTTTTTTTTTTTTTCTTATTTGGCTGCTGCGGCAAAAAATAATTAAAATTATTTTTAAATTTTGAAATTTAAAATGCAGAGGTGAGGGGTAAAATGGTAATTTCGCTATCATAATATAATATATATAT
The DNA here is from genome assembly GCA_029168755.2 of Tillandsia fasciculata. NCBI lineage: Eukaryota > Viridiplantae > Streptophyta > Magnoliopsida > Poales > Bromeliaceae > Tillandsia > Tillandsia fasciculata. The sequence goes on along the minus strand of CM054937.1, from coordinate 5,680,880 downwards.
ATATATATATAATATATATATATATATATATATATATATATATATATATATATATATAATAAGTGGGACGGTATCTAATGTGAGAGATCTCGTAATTTTTCTACCAAATTATTCATTAATCCATTAATTAAAAATCACGCGAGAGATTCAAATTATTTTTTCAAATTATTTTTAAAACGTTTGTACAATTTTAATAATGTCACCAAAATTATTTGTACAATTTTTTTTTTTTTTTTTTTTTTTTGCTCATCTGTACTTAAAAATACTTATTTTAATTAATAAATAAAATTAATTAATTTTTTTTATCATTTTTGATATGATAATTTTATTAAATAAAATGAACCCTAATTCTAATTGAAGAGTGTCATTGGGGCGGATTTTTAAAAATCCGACCCCACTACCAAATTTAAAATTGAATTCGATGAATTTTAAAAATTTATATCTAAATTCAAATTCGATCAAAAATTTAAAATCTGAATTTTAAAATCTGAATCAGAGCTCAAAAATTCAAGTCCGAAATAATTTTTTTTTTTTATAATATTTCAAAATATATTATATTAAATTTAAATTTATTATAAATTTTTAAATATTTTTTATAATTTTAAATAATATTTTAAATTTATTATTAGGTTGATTAATATCATAAATTATTTTATTTATAAATTATATCATAAAGGGCAAAATAGTCAATACACAAATTTATCACTTCTCAATTCTTCTTATTCCTCTATACTCAACCAAACACAATTTTTTCCTATTCTTCTTATTCTTCTTATTCCTATATAATTTACCAAACACAATTTCCTTTAATCCCGGTATAACTCATAAACCCAACCAAACGCAAATTTACACTAATTCCTGCTAATACCAGAATCTATACCTATCCCCGGTATAACAAAATTTTTCTTATCCCCGAACCAAACGCTACCTTAAGGCCCCGTTTGGAATGGGACTAGAACAAAGAATAAGGAGGATATTCCCTTTATTCTACCAAACACACCAGAAATTATTCGATACAGTAGTTCCAGTACAAACAGAATAAGTTGGAACAACAGTTCTTACCTATTATTTTATATATATTTTTTTTTACCAAACTACCCCTCCTCCACTCCTTTCTCTCTTCCCAATACTCTCATCATCACAAATCCCTCTCTCTCCTTTCTCTCTTTTCCATCTCAATACACTCTCATCATCACAAATCCCTCTCTCTCCTCTCTCTCTCTCTATCTTTAATTTAATTGGATGTTACATTAAATATTATTTTCAAAATTTTAGAAATTTTATTTTGATTTTGATTTTATCATAATTTTTGTAAGGCTTTAAATTTTAAAATTTTATATTCAAAATTTTAACTTTAATTTAAAAAATAAAATGTTAAATTAAATATTATTTTCATAAAATATAATTTAAAATTTGATTTTGATTTTAATTTTATCTTAATTTTTATAAGGTTTTAATCCATTAATTAAAACGAAGAAAGTAAAAGTTATTATTTAAAAATTAAAAAATTTTATTTTTAAAATTTATAATTTAAAATTAATATTATAAAATTTTAAATTTTAAAATTTAAATATTGAAATTTTATATTTAAAATTTTAAATTTAATTTGAGAAAATAAAATGTTAAATTAAATATTATTTTTAAAAAATATAATTTGATTATGATTTTGATTTTATCTTAATTTTTTTAAAGCTTTAATCCATTAATTAAAACGAACTAATTAGATTTTAACTTTTTTATCACATATTAAATCTTGAGGGTAAAAAGGTAAATTATTCCAACCTAACCTCTTTATTCTTTTTATTTCCCATTCTCATACCAAATATAAAATCTCTTATCCCTGGAACTATCCCAAACGCTTTTTTACCATAGTTCCGTACTTTATACTTATCCCAGGACTTCTAGGTCTACTTTAAACCATTAGGATGCTTGACACTTAGGATAAGGATAAGGCCTAGAATGAGAAAGGCCAACGTGAAGAGGATCTTATAATTTTGTTCTCTCTCTCAACGACGAAAATATATAATATTTTTATTTATTTTTAAACTAATAAGTTTAAATATATAAATTAGATATACATTTAAGTTAATTTATTATTAATTTGATATAAAATTTTTTTGTTTAACATTTTACAAAAATATATCTCACTAATATTTTTTATTTTTATTATCTATCCGCTGCACATGTTACTACACTAGTCTGTATTAAGGTTTAATATAGTCCTCTGAAGCAATATGATTTGAGTTTCTTCCTTAATTATATTTTGATACAGGTAGATGTAACCTCCAAAATTGGGTGATATGTCTAGATCTCGTAGTACATGAAACAATAATTGATACAACAGATACCTGTATCAGAATATACACATTAACAGCTACCCTTACCTTATCATAAATCAGATCAAAAAAGCACTAAAAACTTATTTTAAAAGTTACCTATGTTACCTATTATGTGCGGTATATGATCCTCGCATCCCGTCCTTCCCCAGCGCTTTATCTCTGTAACTCGGAGCGTCGTCGTCGTCGTCGTCGAGAATGAAGTTAAACTACAGGTCCTGATGCAAATAGGTTGATGAGGCCCCGGCACACTTGTACAGAGACTTGGCATGCTTTAAGCATCTCTCCATCCAAGTTCCAAACACTTTCATCATGGGACGAAATGAAAGAAAATGCAGATGTCTACAGAAAAAACAGCAAAGTCAATGTTACCTGCGTACGATTTGTTTAAGAAGAGGTTGGAGCTTATGCAAAAGTGGCGTTTGAGAAGAGTTGTTTGAGAATCACTAGTATCATTTTCAAAAAGCAGCAATAGCTTCCTGCTACAGTAAAAATATAAACTTTTATTGGATCTTTTGATTTGGGGGTTAAGAAGCTTATTTCAACTTTCAACCACAATAAAAACTATATACCTAATATTTAAGCATTGCTTCATGGAAAAGAGAAGCTATTCCAGAAGTCATTTCTACTGCAGCAGAAGCAAAAGCTTCAAAAATGGAATTTCGACTATTGAAGTGCACAAATACCATTTCAGCCTACCACCATAGTAGAAGCTTCAAGATAGATATTCAAGCCAAACACATAAAATTTCTTTTTCATCAGATTACTTGGTGTTTAGCCAAAAGGTGAAGCTACCTTATGATGCTCTACAAACTTGAAATTCAGTGGATCAGAACCCTTCTTTGTCAGTTGTGTGAGATGCCTGTAACAACATATCCATCAGTTAGATGACACATCAACATCTGTGAGGTAAAACCGTAAAAGTAGGCTACACAGAGTACAAAAGTTGGTAGAACACTCGGGAATTTACGTTTAACAAATGTGTCTCTATCTTATTCATGGATCTTTGCACTGAATAATTTTCTCGGCAAAAAATATATAGAAACCCCCTATTATATGTCTTTATTATGATATAGGTCCCTGTGGTGAACAATAATGTATCCCACCAGACAGATTATATTTCATCTATTTGTTCTTCTATCTTCACATTCTCACACACCCAAATGTAAATGGTATGCGGTTAATTGCACCGTACTATTATTAAATAAAAATGTAACAACATCAGTTAGTTCAATATCGTGCAATCAAAAAAACTTGCAAATATATAAGTTAAAGGTGTCTGCGCAAGAATATAGAACCTTCTCTCATTACCATAAGTAGTAAGGCCGAGGACAATCTCTAACGAGTATGAGATGAAGGAAACCATCAGCCAGGTGAGCATCAGCCACTAAGCCATCGGGGGCTCTTTCATTGCGGCACGACATAATGGCCGCGCCAACACTAAGAAATCGTCCCTTGGATTTTAGCCACCTTGAACTCTCAGAATCAATGATGGCAGTTGTTGTGGTTTCACCACAGACAGCACAATTTTCACAGCAAATCAGCCTACTGGGACTCTTTTGCAAAGCTTGAGATGGTTGCCTCCCAGTTTCAGCCATACTTGTTGGTATAGTAACTGGATCGGCGTTCTCTACTAGATAAGCTATTTCTGCCTCATATGATCTGAGCAAGAAAGATCAAAAGGGGAACTGTTAAGGTCATAAAATGCAGGATTGATTTTAGTCTTTAAAATTTGACCACAATTACAATTTTTTTTTTCAGAGTTTTAGCTTCAATAGTTTAGTCCATAAAGTTTACACCATAAGACAATTAATTCCTCACTTTATCATCCAAAGAAAGATGCCATGTCAGCATCATAGAAAAAGATTGCTAAAATGGCCATTTTTGGAGGCTCCATTTGTAGCAATCATGTTGGCATGATATCGTTTTTCTCTATCGTAGCTTAGACTAACAAAAGGACCCAATTATTACTCCAAACAAAACTTCAGGGACTATATTGTTAAAATTGACATTCTGTGGAGGTAACAGTAATTGGGATCTAACTTCCCAGAATAAATATGTTGTTAACCCTAAAATGCATGACTAATTAAGAAAACCTGTGTTTCAGAAACACCATTGTTCCAGCATAATCATAGCGCATTGGACCCATCCAACGATACTTTTCGCTCTCCTTGATGACATCACCATAAAATCCATACCTGACGATGAATTTACAAAAGATTTATCAGAAAATTGCCTAAGTAAATATAATTAACTAGCCTAAAAATGGGAGAATTTCGCAAAACAATTAAGATTAAGTGTGCAAATGAATATTGCCGGTTTCATCCTATAAAGTTAAAATGAAGCAAGATACGGAGATAAACTACAAAGTCTTCCTCTCTCTAAAGAACTGCAATTTATAGCTAATATTCAATCACCTAAACACAGTTGATAGTTAGATGTGAAAATAATCATCAGATGAATATTTCGCATGTCGTTCATACATAGATAAAATGATATTATGAGAAAAGTTGATTGCATATTGAAGTTCAACAAATTGTGCCACTACAAACTGCATAAAAGTCTTTGGTGACAAAATACATAGATACTCCCTGCACCATCCCAATATTGTGACTTGGTCCCCAAAATTTTCACCTCAGCATTCTACCTAAACCTCTTATATGCTGAGATTCAATCCCTGAATATGAAAAAAGAAGACCTACTTGTTCTCATAAATGGCCATTTTATCCTTCCACAAAAAAGCTTCCTTTATACGGATAGAGAGAGAGCCCAGCTACTATCCTCTTAAGAGGATAGAAGCCTTTGTCCTATCAAGTCATTTTGGATGATCGAGACTCCAAATTAAGGATTTAAGCGCCCATTGGCATTGGGCCGTATCTACCATACCGTATCGTGCCAACAAGATATCAGCACAATACGGTCCTTGTGACTATGGCTCAACTCAAAACTCTATTTTCTTTTAATTAGTAAGTAATTTTCTCAATAAATTCAAAATATTTGATAAAAATACATAATAAACAATTAAAATATTTTGTTGCTAAAGAAAGTAAATATTCATATCATTATGTGTCGGCACACATTTTTTGCGACCGGCACGCATCGGCACGACCTGACACACTCTATGCCGTACCATGGCAGCAAGTTTTCGGCACGATCTCGTGCCATGATACTTAAATCCTTACTCCAAATTAATAATCGACACCGTTGAACAAAATCAAGGGAAAGAAAAAGAAAATTCACTTTACAGGAAAAAAAAAGAAGTCAGAAACTTTTTTTAGTTGCCAGAATGAATTTGCAATAAGTGAGAAAGTTCAGAGTTGAAGTCTTTATGCAAAAGGTTTGAGGACTAACTGATATATTTTCAGGATTGTCCAGGGACTATTCATAACTTTAACCAAAATCTTTGGGCAAAATATCATAACTGGATCATGGCTTTCAAGATATCCAAGCATCACTAGGAAGAAAAATATCAAATATTATGCCCTAAATATTCAAAAAAAAACGAACCCTGCAAATGAAGCAGCATAGTGCATGGAAGGTAAATCCCGAGATGAAGGGCTAGCTTTCCATCTGACCACCTGAGCTATATCAAGTAACATCTTTCTTCCAAGGACAATGTTCAAAGCTGATGTTACAGGATCCCTGATCCCAGTTGTGCTGCAAATAAATAAATAAACATATAGATATATAAGTCATCTGATAAACCTGCTAATAAGACAAAAATGCCTTGTGTGATTCATGCTGAATTAATCATCAGGAAGCCAATGCAAAGAACTTTGGTTTCTGCTTGACCCAGCTTCTACAACGGCTTCTCCACTCCAAGACACACAAACAGGCTTAATTATGACATACAGAGTACATGGTAGGGGTAAAAACAGGTTGGATACTATTTGATCGAACCCGAGTTCAAATCTAGATATAACTGGATATGGGTCGAGATTTTACTATCCGGCTCGGACTCGGTTCGGATTCGGACACTACATTTTCTTTGGATTCAAATTCAGATGTAGTATTAATAAGATTTAAAATGGTTTTAATAAGATTTTAATATGTTAAAATAACCGTTTTGTCTATATTTGGCATTGTTTTTCTAGATTTCTTATTTATCAATACTTTCTTCATTTTTTAATGATATTTAGAAAGGACATGGTATTTTGGCAAATATTTTCTACTTTTAATTCTATATTTTTATTCAATATCAAGTTCATATACATATCCTTTCAAAGTCCGATCCGTATCCAAAACCATTTTTACCATATATGGAGACAGGTATTGGTTGACCATTTTCTGATCCATATTTGATCCATATACACATACAGGAAAGCACACACATTCATATAAATTACATACACATACAGGCATCTAATAAGTATTTAGTTTGTTTCTTTGCATATCTGAACTTGGGGACATAATTGTAGCATTATTAAAGTTGTCAAAAAAATGCAAATAAAGCAAGAAACCAAGCAAACTATTAAGGAGCAAAGACAAACCTGAGCACAATGGCATCAGTTGAGCCAGCAGGAATTATCCCGAGTCTAAACCAATCATTTGGGAAGGGAATCGAAGACACTTGATTTGCTACAGAAGCCAACACAACGGCCTGACAAAGGTTAGTGGCTCTAAGTGGAAACTTATATACAAGCATCTGACAACTTGAGAATAATTCCAAAAAATTAAGCATACATCAATCACCTTAGGCCTTATTTGGCTATGGCGCTATGATCATGTATTTTTTCTCTTTTTGTTCAAACTCAAATTCCCAACAATTGAATGTGCCAACAGATGGATTTCTTCTTGCCGTTTTGGTTAGCTCGAAAATTCATCTTTTAAAAAAAAACCAGTGAAAAGGAAAAAAAAAAATATTTTTGTTTCTTGTTGGCTGTTGCCAAACAAATTCGGTAGATTCATAGATTGCTAACAATATGTGTTCGCTGGCATGTCCAATCGAAGAGAATATGAGTTATTAAAAAAAAAAAAAAAACAGAGCACAAGAGAAACAAATCAAGGTCTTAATATAAACTTTCTTTTTCAAACTTAATTTTTAACTAACCTGCGTTGCACTCTTCACTTATAGTTGCTGCAATTCAAGACAAACAAAATTCTGTCAAGAACTAAATGTAGCAATAGCAACTTAATCTTGTTCTTAAATTGCAGCACACAAAAGAAAACAGCAGGTACATACTGGATTTTGGGATGTCCGTTCCAATAGGCATTGAAGAAGCGAGAAGAGGTTCATGGTCATCACTTTTAAATAAAGTCTCAGAAGCCATGTCATTTACATCATTAGAAGAGCACCTACCATTTCTAGTGTCTCTACACTGTTGACTTTGTTCATCACAACCAGCAAAGCTGAGTTCTGTTGGAGAAGGTGGATAAGAAGCTTCATGCCTTGAAGCCAGAAGCCCGTTAAGAACTTCATTGAAAAGGCCATCACCACCCTGAGACCACATTAGATTTAAATTAATCCAGAAATTACAAAAGAAAATTTATGCCCCATTGACGGCTAGTTAAAAAAAAAAAAAAAAAGCTAAGAAAAGATAATTTTCCTTGTTAACCTTAGAATAACTACACTGCATATATGTAGTGCTACTTATTATAGCACGGAATTGAATGTAGCAACAAAGAGAAGTCTCTCATATGGACGTTAACGCAGAACTTACCAACAGCGCCATCATATATTACACTAGTGAAGGAGGAAAGCTACTAGCTAGGCCAAGTGAGTAGAGTCTTCAAGTCTGATACAAACCTAAACTATCTCCAGCAAATTAATTAGTTAAACATGTTTTGTGTGAGAACGCTTCCAATGGTGTTGCATGAAAAAAAGAACTGTGCAGTGGTGATTGTATAGCATAAGTATTCACCAGTAATGGTTTTCCACAGCTTATAACTTCATCTAGTGTTTGACTCATCAGACATATGAAGACCTAAATTTAAGTATCAAAATCCTCAGTCTCAGACCACAGAGGCATTTCCAAACCTACTCATCAAATGAATGCAGAACACAACAAAAAGAAATGATGTTGTGTAACATAAGAAATTACTTGACATACCACAGCAACAATGCCATCAAAAGATCTAAGTTCTCCATCTGACAATGACGATACCACATCATATGCATGCCCTGCCCTCTGAGTTACAGTCACCTGAAGAGAATGGAGAGATGCGAAAGCAGCAGTAGTAATAATACATTTTGCTGGAATGGTAACAAGTACCATCCTTACGAAACACATTTTATTACCATCATACCTTTGTTTGAACTTTAGCACGGCAAAATATAGGAGCAACCATATCCCAAGTTTTGCGGCCTTTTCCTTTTCCACATAATGGATGAACAAGTACCTAGAGGTCTATGGCAAGTTAGCCAATGTGAGAAACTTCTGTTTTAAAGAAGCAAAAAAAAAAAATGGCGCATAAAAATTAGAAGCGCAGGCTCTACCAAAAGACTCCGCGGCCTGGATGGTTCATTTTTAATACAAGCCTCTATATGTTCAACCCATTTTTGGCAAATCTTCAAGTACTTGTGCCCAAAGGTATATTCCACAAGAACCCAAGGAGAAGCGCATCCTCTTTCTCTGAGGAATCCGTGCACCACAAAATGGTGCGCCTGCAATATCAGATAGGTTTATGAAAAAAGTGATAGGACGTGCGAAAAAAGTTATTTACCAAACACGTACCAGTACTACTTAATTGCATGTTCAAAATGGGTACCTAAACTAAGTTCTCATGTCATTACCTAACCTGTCATAATTTTTTGTTGGTCCCTCCCCATCATATTCTCTCAAAATTCGACTATTTCTGTTAACAAAATTTACAAAACAAACTATCAACAGAATATTCTCTTAGATTATGAACTACTGTCAAAAAAATTATAAACACCATCAATATCTGACAGAGAAGTGAAGTAAAAATAGTAAAGAATTGCGTACTAAAATCAACTTCCGAAATTTAGAAGCCATTTCAAAATGCACAATTGTTATAGTAGTGTTTGTACATTTTGAACAAACAAATTATTCTATCCCAAGTTTGCATCTAATGGTGATATGATTGCATGGAAGAGGAAATGAACGCAAAGAAATTTACGGCATGTTTGGTTCTTGGTTGGACTGAGAATGGAAAATGGAATTGGATTGCATTGGAATAAAAAATAGAATGACGAATCATATGCAAATGTTCGGTTCATTATTGGAATGGAAATCGAAATAAACAATTGGGACGCCTAGGATTTTGAGAGAAGGTGTTGGTTAAGGAAGAAAAGAGTGATAAAGGAAGAGGAGAGGGAGGTGTTTGTTAGAGAGGATTTTGAGTGGTTTACTCTGGAATGGACCAATCCGAGATTCAAAGTCAGCTTAGACTATATAAATAGATTGGATCGTTCCCATTCCAAAGTGGAATGGGAATCAGAATCCGGTTCCTATAAAACAAACAACAACTATTGGAATCAGCGAATCCAAATCAAATTTCAGAGTCTAAAATAAATGAACCAAACAAGACCTTAGCGAAGAACAATCAACCTCAGAATGACCGCCCCAACGAAAAGTGCCAAAGTTCCAACTGCCATCACGAACCAAGCCAGAATCAATAAGCTCCACACCATAAACATCCGAGAATTTGATTTCAGTTTGTATCTTGGAACGGAACTCCATACCCAAGCAAGACGATGTAACAGAACCCTAAAAAGACGAGGAAAATGTCAAAGAAAACATAAACCTCACAATTTAAGGTATCACAATAAGCAGTTCCTTGCATTACGAAATGCAATTACATTTCACAGTAAGTACCTGACTACCTGGGGATCTCGAGCTTAAAAAAAAAAGAAAAAAAAATGCCACAATGTCAACATAAACTACCCAACTATTCTAATAATCTCTTCCATACAGTTATTGAAGCAAAGCTTCAAACATAGAGGTCATCTAGATCATTAAACTTTATTCGAGTTCTTACTTTGATCCTAACCTTCTCATTTTACGCCAATTGGGTCTCTAATGTCTATTAGTTGCTTCAATTAAGTTTCTTTTGTAAAATCAAACAGAATCTACTGCATCAACACAAACACCATATAAAACAACATGATTGAAGAACTAGGGAGAGGGCGAAATTGCGACATATAGGATTCTTAGATTCGCAAATATCGTCGAGATACGATCACGATAACCGCAAAGAAGATAGAGAAATTACCAATAATTCATCGGAAAAAAAGAAAACAGAAATTTGAACAGGAAATTGAACACAATTGAGCTCAAATTGCGGATCGGAGAGGAAACGCGCATGGAACGCTAGGGTTCTACCGTGTCGAGGGGCTTCCACGAAATCCCGTCGGAGCGAAGGGCGAGGACGACCTCGCCGACGCCATCCATGAACAGCGTCGAGCTCAGGGGAAGCGCGTCCCTCTCCATGGGCGAGAGAAGAGGCCGACAAGGCGGCGGCGGGGAATCGTCGTGATCGATATCGCGAGTTTCTTTTTATGTTTTCTCGATTTCTCCCGGGGAGAGATGTTCATACGGTGCCCATCCGACTTTTTCTTCAAATAATTTTATATATAACCTTGAAAAAATTATAAATTTCACAAACTATGACTATTCAAAATATTTTGATTTAAGATTTGTAATATTATAAAAATATTGTATATTTTATATTTGGAATGAAAGAAGATTATTAAGAATTAAGAACTAATATATTTTTTATTACTAAATTTTTATTAATGATTCCTATCAAGAATGAAAATAAAAATATTTTCTATCCAATAATAATTTAATAGTTTAGCAACGGTAATGATTTAAATATTTTCAATATAAAAAATTACCATGATATTACAAATTCTAAACTAAATAGATTATAATAATACTTTTAGTCCAGAAGAGAAATTCGAATAGGTATGAAAATGAGTCGAAATCAAAAATTTGTTTGGTTCATAAAAAAAATCAAAATGGTAATCATATTCAAATTAAAATTAAAAAGATTTAAATTTATTATCCAAATTTGTAATTAAAATTGAATCTAAATTTGAACTTACAATTTGAACTTAAAATCTCCAATTTAAGGTTAAAGTCAAAATTAAAATTTAGAACTATTAAATTAAAATTTAAAATTTTAAAATTAAATTTTAAATTTATATTTCAAATTCAAAATTGTAATTATGATATAATCTAATAAATTTATATGCTTATATTTCAATTCAAATAATGATAAGTGAAAAAATAAATTCTCAATTATTTCGGAATCACCTCAAAATGAAAATGAAAATGCTAATTCCTTATTCCAAACACTACCAATAGAAATAACTTATTATGATTCCCACTTTCAATTCAAGCCCATAGTATAGTCGATATGTCACGCCCCAGGGATAAGCCAGAACCCGGACTCGTCTACAGATCTGCCGTGTACAGAAAATTTTTCGCGTACACGAAACTTTAAAAACCTGCTCAGATATAAGATAAACAATAAAAAAGCATAAGTATAGAGCTGAAACTAAAAACTATAACATCTCAGACTGAAACTGAAACTGAAACTGAAATTGAAAGTACGATAAAATTGTAATAAATACAATAAAATCTCTAAGCTTACAAAAATAATACAACCAGCTGGCTAAAATCAGACCCAAAAGAAATAAGTATATCAGTCTGAGTAAAAGGGGTACAACAAAAGTCTAACCAAACTCTCAGCCTCGCAAGAGATCTATCTACTCAGCGATCTCCTTACTTCGATCAGCCGCTGAAGGATCAGCAGCTCCCGCAGAAGACTCTGCAAAACAAAGAAAAGAGGGGAGAGTAACAACGGGTGGGAGAACTACTAGTAAAATCAGTAGCTCTCAGTGGATAAATCCTCAAACTCCGACATACCCACTAAGTCTACCAGAGGCAAGAAAGGAAGTAAAATGGTATGCTGAAATAATCTGCTGATAAGGAAAACTACCACTACTAAATCTATAATGCAATACTGAATAAAAACGAATGTATGCATGTATCTTTAGTGGCCCCGATCCCCATGCAGCTTTTCCCCATGATCCTTGTTGTGGAACACCTATTATTGGTGTGTCGTACCCACAACGCGTCAAATGGACGCGTTGGACGGACTCTGTGAGGCTTCTAGATTGAGCCTGCCTTCCGGCTGCTTTTTGCCGAATTTTAGAAAGGGTTTCAGGCTAATCCGATGCTGGATTTGAATTTAGCGCGGAAAAACGTTGAAAATCGGCTACTTGCTTGTATTTTTCGGAGTCCGGATGCCAAAAAAGGGACCCACAGAAGTTTTCTGCATGTTTTGGTGCATGGGGGAGCTGTGGACCGAAGAGAGGACACGTGGCAGGCCGGGATTGGCCGGCTCACGCGCGCGCGGTCCATGGGAGCACGCGCGGGGAGCCGTGGACCAGGGCAGAGCCACGTGGCAGCTCTGGATTGGTCGGCTCACGCGGCTCGGTCCACGCGGCGCTGCGGATGTGCGGTCCATGGACCTGGCGCGTGCGCCGGGCGCAGCGAGCGCCGAGGAGGGCCACGTGGCGCATGCTGATTGGCGGGGCAGGTACGGGGCAGGTGCGGGCGGTATGGCACCCACGCGGGGGGCGCCACGTGGCGTCCCGCCATTGGAGGGCGCCGACCCACCCCGCCCCGTTGTCCTGTGTTCAGGACACACGTCGCGCGGGGGCTGATCCGGGCGCTGCGCGGAGAGGCGTTCTGGGTGCGTTTTTCGGGGCCCGAATGTTTCGGGGGCCCGAATGTTTCGGGTGCCCGAAAACGCACCCCAAAGGGGTGATTCCCTGTAAACTAATGTTTTCCTGTAAACTAATATTTTCCTTCCAAATTTCGAGGGGTTGCCGGAGCCTGTTCTTGTTTGATTTGAGTGAAGGCAATAGCCCTTCGGGGTTTGGAAAATAAAACTTATTTAAACGGATTTTCTTAAAAGAACTAAAAATCTAATAAATTGGATTTCTCAGATTAAAATAGTTTTCAGTAATAACTGTCATCTTTTTATTACAACTTCCTCACCCGAGAGAGTTTGGGTGATCTGGGTTCTAGGGGCCATCCCTTTTTCGGGACGAAAGCTACGGGGGTCGTGCCTGGAACCTGTTCTTGTTTGATAGGGTTGTAGGTGTTGGTCTCCCGGAACTTTCGGACCCTGGTTGGTGTCTTCCGCATGTCGTACCAAGGTTGTCGTGTTCCCGAACTGTAAGGGGGTCGGGAACTTCGATAGGCGGAGCCTGGAGTCCGTTCTTGTTTGATTAGGGTTCTAGGCACCGACCTATCGGGATTTTCGAACCCTTATGGTGTCGGTCCTTTCTGTGTTATTTGTGAGTTTGGTGTTCTGTTGTGGGAGCCGTTGGGTTGACGACAGTCTTAGCTGTTGGATATTTCCAGCTAGTGAGTTAGAGATGTGATGTTGGTTATTGTCGATCTTGTTGATCGTGGATTTGGACTATAGCCTGCATGAGCCATATTGAGCTCGACAGAGATGCGCTGATACTTTCCTCGGTGGGGTCGCGCCCCTCGAGTGCCACTCCGGAGTTGGGCCTGTTACTTTGCTATCGCGACTTGTCGACGCAGTCCCTCTGGCTGGGCCAGTTTTGGCAATCACGGACACCCTACGGTAGACCCGTCCTCTTGTGGATGTGCGGCAGTAGGTGGGCGCAGGTTTGACTGGACCCTATGTGGCAGTCAGTGTAGATTTGGTGACTGTATTTGAGAGTTAGTAGATGCATCATGTTTCCATCTGTTCCACTTCTTGAGCATTTAGATAGGCATAGTAGCTGTAGAGTTATTTTCCAGTTCCTTTCCTTTCAGCACTGTATTTGTTACTTTATGCCTCTAGTAGACTTAGTGGGCAGATCGTCGGGCTTGGTGGCGGTACCCACTGAGAACTACTGTGGGATGTAGTTCTCACACCCGCTGTGGTGTATTTTTTTTCCCCAAGGACCCCTTCTCAAGTTCCTGTTGTTCCAGTTGCTGATCCTTCAGACCGAGGCGAGGGAGTCGCGAGCTAGTTCCCTACCCGTCTTTGGAGTATAGCGGTACCCCCTTTTTGGAGATTTGTAGTACAGTCAGTAGATTAGTTTTATTTCCACTTTTGAGAGATTATTGTATTGTGAGGATCTGACTTGTACTGAGAGCCTATACACTGATGTATCATTTCTGTTTATCTCCCTGTTGAGTTCTGAGTTTCTGTATCAGAGGATTTTGTTTATAATCGTATTTGGGAGATGGATATTGTATCTTTATTTCCAGTTGTACAGTGATTGGATTTTTGTTTTACAGTAGTTTTCTTTATAGCTCTGATATCTGTTTAGCTGTAGTACATTTTCTTGCAGGTTGGACGCTTCGTCTATCCGGGGTTCACGGTATGGGCGGCGGATCTGTTGGCGAGCCCGGGTCGCAGTTTCGACCCCGGGGCGTGACAGCAGGAGTGGAAGCCGTCGACAATACTGAACCAGAATTGAAAGGGCGGTTTGATCTGAAGTGCCCCTCTTTACCGCACCTGAAGTAGTGATCACGATGCTGAGAGCATGCTGTCACCATATGAGCTCCACCGTAGATAACACAAGGTCGATCTCCCTGCCACTGACCTCCCGATCCTAACTGAGAACAAGGATGTTTTGGCAGTTTGTTGCTGCTAGATTGACCACCTCCAGAATGTGGATGTGACCGCTTCTTGTCCCTGTTACGGTTGGAGGCCTCTCGTCGAGCGCGGGTAATGGCCGCACCACGCTCCACCAATATGGCTCAGTCAACCACTTTCGATAGGGATACACGGTTTCGTGTCCCAGTTTTGGCACAGTTTATAGCATGCTCTAGAAACGAAGCTAAATTTCAACACCGTTTTCCACTCTCAGAGTGACAGACAGTCGGAGCGGGTGATCTAAACTCTTGAGGATATGCTCCAAGCTTGCGTCCTTGATTATGGTGACGAGTGGTATCGTTACTTGCCTTTGGTGGAGTTTGCTTATAATAATAGTTACCAGACGAGTATTCAAATGGTGTCGTACGAGGCTCTATACGGGCGTCGGTGTAGATCTCCTATCTACTTGGACGATCTGGCGAACGGAAGTTTATTGGTCCTGATTGGTGGAGGAAACCGAGGGGAAAATTCGCATTGCAAGGCAACGACTTCTTACTACTCAGAGTCGTCAGAAAAACTACGCAGATCGGCGACAACGTGACCTAGAGTTTTAGGTCGGTGAGCATGTTCTGCTCAAAGTGTCACCAACTAAGGGGATCAAGTGGTTCGGTTTGCGGGGCAAATTGAGCCCGTAGTTCATTAGGTCGTTTGAGATCTTGGAATGGATTAGTCGTGTGGTTTATGGCTCTACCACCGAGTCTTGACCGGGTGCACAACGTCTTTCATGTGTCGATGCTTCGAAAGTACATCTCAGATCCCTCCCACGTTATCAGCCCTTCGATGATCGAGCTTCGGGAGGATTTGAGTTTCGACGAGACTCTGATGCGGATTTTGGCACGCAAGGACAAGCAACTTCGGAATCGCTCTATCTCCTATGTAAAGGTGCAATCGAACAACCACGAGGAGCGTGAGGTTACGTGGGAGTTAGAGTCGGTAATGAGAGAGTATTTTCCTGATTTGTTTTTAGAGGCTTTTATTTAAATTTTGAGGACGGAACTTTTTATAAGGAGCAAGTGATGTAATAATTATACTTTAAATTTCAAATTTTGAGTATAACATGAGGTTGGACTCTTGAAATTTAAAGAGGGTGTTATTTTCAGCATAAAGAGGATTAATTTATTAAAAATTTCTCTACTGGTTTATTAGTGAATCTTTGCTGAAGAGAGTGGTCAAGTCCGTTTTGATTTTTACTATGCTGGTTGCACCAAAAAACGTGAAAAACTAGAATCAAATTTTATCTGTAAATTTATCAAATTTTGAATTTGGTGCGATCTTCGAAAAAGAAAATTGTCACTTCGACGACGTCGTCGAGCTGAGAATAGTGGTGTGATCGGATTCCTAATCCGATGACTGGATCTTCTGGAAATACGATTTTTACGAATTAATCGGACCGAAAAATCCGTTTTCAGTATTTTCGACAAAAGTCGCGCAATCGGGCGATATCAACCTTGTAAAATTGATGTGGTGGTTGGGCATGTTTTTCGTGGATTTAAAATCAAAGTTTGAAATTTTGAAATTTAAAATTTTTGGCTTGTGGAAAATGGCTTAGGGACGTATGGGTCGTCTTCAAATTTGTTGACTAAGAGGGGTTTAGGCTGTACTTGATCTCCAAATAACATCACTGTTCTCGAAACCGCAACCCCCCCCACCCCTTCCCTCTCCTCTCGTCGTACATCGCCGCCGCCATCGTCGGAGCCTCGGAGTACTGATCGGAGCCTCCCTGCCGGATTCCGGGCGCCCAATGGTCCCTGCCGCCGCCCCTGCAGCCGATCCCGAGTCCGAACCAGCCCACGCTCGGAAGCCGCGTGCCTTGCGTGCTGCCGCGCCAGCGCCACTGTGCGCTACCGCACCCTGCCTGCGCGCCGCCCCTGCCTGCCGAGCCAGCTTGACGGAATTCCTTCCCTCTCCGCTAACGGCACGGGGCAGGTCCGTTTTCGTCGTTTTTCATCGCGATCTTCGTTGCATTTTTATCCTACCGGAGCGGCGCGGATTACGATTTTTGTCATCGGAGAGATCGGTCAACGCGGTTGCTGTCCGGTTAACACCTCCGGGACAGCGGCGCACTGTTTTGCGTGTCGGATATCTCGGCGGTCTCCGTTTCTCCGTTTTTCAATCGCGGTATATACCCCCGGAACCCTCCTCGTTCATTTAAGTTATTTTAATTGCTGGTTATCGCTGCATTAAATGTTTTAAATTCGGATGGATTTTCGCCGGTTGTGGCTCCTGTTAATCCGGTTGTAGGTTTTCGACTCCGAACTGATCCTTGGACAACTGCACGTCTCCCGAGACATTCTGTGCTGTCCAGAATCGGGCGTTTTACTGATTCCAACTCCCGGAATCAGATGTATGATATATATATATTTTTTTTCTTCTGATAGATTCGAATTTTTTTAGGAGTGCTACTTGTACATTCCAAATGGGATGTACATTCTACATCCACTCTATTCTGGAATGAGTATTTTTTTATTTGTCTCATCGATAGGACGAGTGGAATTCATCCCATCCTAAAATAGGATGGGTGTAAAATATACACTCCAATTGGGATGTACACTTATATATAACCCGAACTTTTTGGTGCAAATTGCACGTGTAGGATCCTCAGACGGTACAATCTTAGTAGGTCGGACCTGAGTACTGTTTCTTTTCGTTTGAACAACAATAAAATCGTTTGGATCATGTTTTAGATCGAAAAGTTAATCGATGTGATGGTTTGGGATTAAAATTTCCGCGAAATGGTGATGGCCACTAAATCGCTTATTATTTTTGAGGTACTAACGGTAGGTGGTTCTTGTTTAGGTCCGGACGACTACGTAATAGCATCGGATGAGTCGCAAGTCGATCTGGTCGAGGTGGGTACTCTAATCTGATTATTGAAGTGTTATGTTCATATTATGTGTTATAAGAAGTAAATAATTTTTTGTAGTGGCACCTAAAGTTTTTGTTTAGATTTATTTAAGGTCATATTTGGGCGTCGAAATAAAAGTGTTCAGGATAATTGATTTGGTATAAATATTTTTTTTTGTCATTGGATGTTAGCAGTTAGATTTTTATATTTTAAAAAGTCATGGTATTTATAATTGGCTAATATAGTATATTTTATCTACTGATTTATTTAATTTGAAAGAAAATAATTTATATGTCAAATATAGTGAGTATTTTAAAATATTAGATTATATTTTTTATTTATTAAATATTACATATATTTTTTGAATAAAATATATTAAATAAAATATTAATATATCTAATCAAGGCCAAAACGGGACATAGTTTAAACATGTAAATATATTGAGATTTTCGAAATGAGCATGCAAATACTTAATTTGTACGAGTATTTACTCTATTTCACATTTTGATGGGGACAATTTGAAACAATTGTATGCAGTAAACTTTTTTAAAAGCTGAACGAACAAATAAGAATAATAATAGTAATAATAATAATAATAATAATAATAATAATAATGCCATGGTGGTTGACGTGGTGCACTGGGTGCAGGTAATACTTTTCTTTTCTTTTCTTTTCATGCACCAACGCATGATATGCCAAGGAGTTTATCATGTGTTTCATGAGTTGTTAGAAACGAGATCTCATGTTTTCTCAATGTTATTACAGTCAACAAATAAAATAATCATGATACCAGAATAGTAATACCTATTTAAATGTTAAAGAAGTTGCCAAATAAAACTTTAATTTTTTATTTTTTATTTTTTATTTTTTATTTTTTTTCTGTCATTTTCTAAAAATAAAAAATTCATATAAATTTTTTTTATTTGAGATATTGGAGCATACCAAGTATTTCAAGAGAATACCGCTAATAAATAATATAAATCTAAAAAATTATTTTGAACCATTAGCAATACTTTTAAATTTTTTAAAAAATTCTATCCTTTTATTACAAAAAAAAATATTAATAAATATAAAAAAAAATTGGTATTTTAAATTTTTTTTTTTTTGAACCATTAGCGATATTTTTAAATATTTTTAAAATCTCAGAATTTCTTGATATTTTAAGTGTCAGAATTTTATTTTATTTTCTTATAAACAAAAAATATTTTGATATATTAAAAAAAAAAAATACTTTACATATTTATAAAGTTAATCACAATATCCAAAATTTACTATAACTGCATTAAAAAAAATATAAGTTTATATCCACAATTTAGATACCAAACCTACCAGCACCGAAAAAATTAAATTTACCATACCTACATAACAGATATTAGCTAATTAAAATTATATACAAACTCATATATAATATAACGTATGAAATTTCTACGTGAGTAAAATTATAAAAAAAATGCTTCTTATGTATATTAATTTCAATATATTCTCATTTCTACGTTAATAAAATTATAAAAAAATGCCTTTTATGTATATTAATTTCAATGTATTCCGATTTCTACGTGAATAAATTTATAAAAAAAAATATAATTCTTACGTATATTAATTTCAATGTATTTTCATTTCTTGATTGTTTGATGATAAGTTAATTTAATGGATAAATTCTGCATTAGATTCAAAATGGGCCATTCTAGTAATTGGATTATCGAATCATATATCCCAATTTTTCTACATTGCACAGTCATCTTGTAAATAGCTAATAGTTTCAGATGATTTAGATGTACTTTTTTTTCAACAATATATTTTGCCATATTATTTTAAAAAATTTCAAATAATCTAACTAAGCATTTAAACGATATAATTAAATTAACTCTTAAAGCCAAATAAATAAAATTACAAATATATTTGATTTTTTTAACAATAAATACTTAAAGAGCCAAAACAAAAGCCATAAATTTTGAACTTATGACATTCTTTACTAAATAAAAAAAAAAATTATATATGTATATAAAGTATCTAAGAAGTATTATATATATAAAAAACTGAATATATATATAATATATATATATATATATATATATATATAGAGAGAGAGAGAGAGAGAGAGAGAGAGAGAGAGAGAGAGAGAGTTGGGCTGGAATGCTATTGATAGCACCAACCCAACTTTGCCACCCATTTTTTAGCCTTTAGATCGCATTGAGATTTGTGCAGGCTCTTTAATGAAAAAAAGAAAAAAAGAAAAGTAAAAAGAAAAAAGTAAAAGGTAAAAAGCTTTTCTTTTTCATTAAAGAGCATGCACAAATCTCAATGCGATCTAAAGGCTAAAAAATGGGTGGCAAAGTTGGGTTGGTGCTATCAATAGCATTCCAGCCCAACTCTATATATATATATATATATATATATATATATATATATAATATATATATATATATATATATATAAAACTTACTATATATTATTAATAATTAATTCAATTTAAATGTGGAAATCAACAATTTTTTTACACAGAAATTCATCTCTTTTCGGGAAGCCTCGCATTCCCTTCACACTACTCATCAAACATGTCAACCAATGATGTTATCCAGCATAGAGCTTACAGATGACATAATTGTTACCAGAGACAATATCGAGAAAATTAGTAAGCTTACGGATGAATTTGCTATTCGGTTTGAAATAAAAAATTTGGATGAGTTAAGCCAATTTTTTTGATTAGAGGTTGAGAAGGATGCTGATAGTATTTTTGTATCTTAAAAATACTATGCCTCAAAACTTGTTGAAAAGTTTGGCTCGAAGGAGAGCTAGTTGCACTCCACTCATATGGATTCAAATATGAGGTTGCGGAAAGATGATGGTAAGGTTCTTGAGGATCCAAGGCTTTATCAGACACTTATTAGTAGCTTGTTATATTTTACTGTTACTAGACCGGATATTGCATATTCGATAGGGGTAGTTAGCCGGTTTATGCAAGCACCAAGAATGTCACGCCCCGGGTGTAAACCAGAACCCGGGCCCGTCCACAGATCCGCCGTGCACACGAAATTTTTCGTGTGCACGAAGCGCTGGTAACCTGCTCAGATATAACAGATATAATAAAGGAGCATTAAAACAAAGCTGAACTAAAACTAATACATCTCAGACTACAACTGGAAAGTAAAAGTACAATAACTCTCAAATAAGTACAAAAGTCTCTCCCAGCTCACCAAATAAATACAACCAGCTGGCTGAAGCCAGACCCAAAATAAAAGAAAATACAACTGTCTTAGTGTATAAGGGATACAATCAAAATACTGCTATGCTCGCAGACGGGGTAGACAACTATCTAGTCCGCTATCCTCTTACCTCGGTCTGCCAAAGAAGGCCCAGCTACTTACGCAGAAGACTCTGCAAAACAGGGGAGAACAAAAAGAAGAAAGACAATGGGGGTGAGAACTACTATAAAAACAGTAGCCTCCCCTAGTGGGTTAAGCCTCAAACTCAGACAAGCCCACTAGGACAACCAGAGGCGAAAAGGAAAGAGAGGTGGTATGCGATGAATATAACTGCTGAAGAAAAAGCTACCACTAACATGCATCTAAATGCCATGCCAATAAGAATAGCTAAGAGTATACATCAGTGTCTAAATGTCTGCCTGAATAACCTAATCCAACTACCAGTAAACACTGGTACTGCCTGCTCTGCCTGCCGCATTGGGTATGCTAGCCCAAGCATAACACCGATGCAAAGAAGGAGTCTCAATGACTCAAAGCCTGCCTGTCGCACACTCCGGAGTGGCACTCGAGGGGAGCGACCCACACGAGTAAAGTAATAAGTCACAAGTATAATAATATAGCAGGACTAGATCACAACTCTGATCGAAGTGGAAAAAATCCATCCACTAAGAAAAAACCGATCCCCCCCCCCCCCAATCTGATGCACAAGTAAAAGTCGGTGATTTAGAAAACCCTAGGCTTTTAGCAGACCCTAGGATGATAGGGCGTGAGGGGCGTGATACTTTGCGAAAGTCGGTGAAGTATTCATTTGACTCTTTCAATGAGTGGAGAGGGATCGACATACCCTATTTCTGTTGGACAATTATGTTCGCTGCAGACAACATAAAGTTACAAAAAAAGGGGGATGTCATTGACTTTCGCTAGATTGGGTCGAGTGCGGTTGTGTTTCTGACTTGTGGTTTTCTTGTGAGAAGATGCCTTCCCGATGTCGTATCTCTACCCGGGGTACCCCTACACCCCCCGAGGAGTCGAAGCAGTCACGATCTGCGGAGATGAGAGAGTTGGGGGCCTTGGTGGCCCAGTTGGCTGAGAGTATTCGCCGACAGGAGTAGTAGATAGATCAGATACTAGCTCAGAGAGAGGAGCCACCCCCGACTGTTTTGGAGGCCCCTGCACCTCCGGTTATACCCCGCGTACCGACTGCACTTTCTTCCAGAAGTGGAGCCCAAGGAGCGGCCCAGTCGATGACACCAGCCGAGGAGAAGATAGTTGCGGAGAAGTTGGCCAGATTCCGCCAATTTGGTCCGCCTAGATTCTCGGGACGGAATGCTGAGCCATGGGAGGTGGAGGCATGGTTAGCTGCGATGGAGAAGTTATTCAAGGATTTCTTCATTCATAAGAAATATAGGGTTCACATGGCGGTTCACTGTCAAGATGGAGATGTTGATGCTTGGTGGCGTCGGGTAGAGCTAGTGGAGTTCCAGATCACCCGGCAGTTGTCCTGGTCCGAGTTTCGGCGTATGCTGCTTGGGACTTATTTTTCAAGTAGCGTGAAGCAGAAATTGGAGGATGACTTGAAGAACATACAGCAGGGTAGTAGGTCAGTGCAGGAGTTCACGCAGTTGCTTAACTGCGTGCCTTTCGTCGCCCGTGAAGGGCCACACCAGGTTCATCTGTTCGAGAGAGGTCTTCGCAGTGAGATTTATACCCTGGTGCATTCTCAGAGGCTTCAGACCCTTGATGAGGCCGTTGAGCATGCTCTATAGGTGGAGCGAGGCGATATAGTTGTTGCTAGGAGAGGGGGGGTTGGCCGCACAGAGTTCTGAGAGGAAGCGGCCAGCGCCCGACGATGGGGGACAGACCAGTTCTTGGAGACTCCCACGACTGCCGCGCCCTTAGTTTTACGACCGTGGGCGTTCTGATCGGCGAGGGCCTGGTGGATCCCAGAGGCCACCGCAGCAGCAGCAGCAGCAGAGGTCACAGTCGCGACAGCAGAGACCACAGCAGCAGTCGCAGAGACAGCAGCAGCAGCCGAGGCAGCCACGGTATTCAGACTGATGTATTTTTTATGGGGGACAGCATCAGTCGGATACATGTGATCAGAGGTGGGGTCGTTGTTACAGATGTGGACAGTTTGGGCACATCCGAGCTTCATGCGCCTTGTTGATCGCCACCATCTTCCGCCTCGGCTCCATCTTCCGCCTCGGCTCTTATCGTATCCAAGCAGAGGTCGACTGCTCAGCGACCTTATAGTCTTGTTAGCAGATCTCATTCCTTCCGGCCTTCTGACCACCGACCGCCAACTCAGAGCGGTCGGGTTTATGCCGCTCAGGTGGAGGACTCATCAGCTGTGGTGGCCCGAACCCCCGTGTAAATTGACTGGGTTGTCCGAGGCGAGAAAACACCTATTATTGGTGTATCAGGTTCGTAACGCGCCAAACCGACGGGAAAAACGGATCCGGGGCAACGAAATTAGCAAGAATAGGCTAATTGTGCCTATTGGGCCCATTTCCTGAGCGGGCCGGTCCACCCGCCCGAGCGCGTGCACCAGGCGCAGGCGACTCCGGTGTCGACGCGTGGCAGCACCCAGTTGGCAACAGCGGGACAGCAGTCGCTGCCGGGTTGGCGCGGCCCACGCGCCTTGGGGAGGCGCTGCATCGCGCAGTGTCCCCATGTAGTAATCCGGAATATTTTATTTTAAATAAATAAAATAAAAGGTGAATTTTAGCCGGAGTTAGATTCTAAAGATCTAAATTGATCTATTTGATCAATTGTCGGGGTGCAAGTTGCACGAATTACAAGGCAAAAAGGCTAATTTCCAATCCGGGCATGATCTTGGAAATCGGAGTTGACCGTTGCGATCGTCTCGTCGAACTAAGCAAGTTTCATATTCAGCACTTTTCGATCTGACGGTCGGATCTTCCAGAATTCAAAGAAGAAAAGGGTAATTAGCCGCGACCAATGGAACAGTGCCTAAGCGCACAGTGCACAGTGTGACTTAAGTGATGAACAGTAGCCTTGGATTTTAATTGTCCCTAGAACTAATGTTGGCCGATTTACCATCCGGACCCCTAATTTAGCAGAATAAGTAGTCAAACCTAACTATTTTCGACGTTCTGAACGCAATGGCGCAGTCGAAAATTGTGTTTGACTACTCTGGAATCTCGAAAAGCGTGAAAACTGTAAAATGGGACAGTTTTTATGGAACGAAAATTAATCTGGACATCGCGTCGAAAAACAAAAGTCGCTACCTTGAAGATTTCGACGTTCCGGACGCAACGGTGAAATCCGTTTTT
The DNA here is from genome assembly GCA_029168755.2 of Tillandsia fasciculata. NCBI lineage: Eukaryota > Viridiplantae > Streptophyta > Magnoliopsida > Poales > Bromeliaceae > Tillandsia > Tillandsia fasciculata. The sequence goes on along the minus strand of CM054937.1, from coordinate 5,656,600 downwards.
CGTTCTGATAACCGGAACTCCTCGAAATGCGTGAAATACAGCAAAAATGGTGATATTTTGCGCATAAACCCAGTATTTTATGCTCCGGAAAGCGTGCCACCTATAGGTCAAGGACTATTATGTAAGAGTGAATTTTTGGTGAAGGACTTGGGTTAAAATATGGCCTGTGGAGGGGGGGTTTGATGCAATTGTTACAAGATGCATGTATATACATGCATTCGTGAGTGACTCTTGGGCATCCCACATACACCCGAAGCCACCCCTTCACCTTTCTCTGGAAACGGCACTCCCACAGCATCCTCTCCAACCGTCGCACCCGTGCTCCGCCGTCGTCCCTGTCGCCGGAGCAGCCAAGAAAACCACCCAAGTGATGAGGGTCTTCTCGGGTTCATGGATGGAGTATTAACCTGGGAAGCTTTGGTGTGTTCTGAGAGGGTCTGATGGTGTTTCTGTGAGTTTTGCACCGAGCCAAGGGTTCCCCGTCGTCGGAGTTCGCCGTGCGCTGTCGCGGAAGGGTTTCTCTTCTCCCTTCTTTCCGGCGAGGTAAGTTTTATGGAAAAACTTTATTATTATGGTCCGGGGTTAGGACTAGTGTATTCCTGACATTGAGACGATCCTCCCGGTGAAGCCCGAGCCGCCCCCGACGTTCCGGTTGCCGGCGGGAGCCTCTTGTTGCCGGAAAACAATAATTGGCCGGTTGTGGTCGCGGGAAGAATCCAACCGTCAAATGGAAGATCAAGACCGTTGATTTTCCTCTTCTTGACGACTGTGGCCTCCTCCCAAAGTCTGAAGTTGATCAGGTAAGGATCCGAGCCGCGCAAGTTAGCCCTAGAACCGGGTGTTTTGTCACCATGGCCGAGCCTCGCCGTCCGGCGCCGCCGTGCACCCAGGCCGCCGGACACTGCCTTGGCAAGCTCCGTAGCACCAAGTGGAGCCATCTGGTCCAAGGAGGGCCTCTAGTAGGCCGGATCAAAATCCGCCATTAGCGGCCACCGAGCTCGGGTGGGCTCCTCCACCGCGCGTCGCCGGCGTTTCCTGCCGCCGGCCAAGGACTCAGGTATGTTCTACAGGGCCGTGGGGAGCCTCCCATCATGTTGCATGGAAGTTTTGACGTTTGGAAACTTACTTTCCATTTTTGCACCCAAGGTTGCCCGAGCTTGGCCGAGCTTCGCCGCCGGCGATCGCCGGGGCTCCGCACGACGGGAGAGCAGCCCAGGTGTGTTTGTAGGACCTATAAGAAGCTTCTTGACTTGTTGCATGGGCTTTTGGACGTAGGTATTCCATCTTGTAGAGTTGCACCATTGTTGTAGCCCGAACTCACCTCCGGCCGCCGCCGCCTCCGAGCACCGGCCAAACCCCCAGGTAATCCCTAAACATAGTGCTCTAGCTTCCCATCCATCTTAGAGAGGCTCTGGGACTATCTTTGCTGAGAACCAAACTTGGGATGCTAAGTTTAATTAAGTATCTATAATATGCCCTCAATGTGTTCGATGTTATGCCCCAAAGAGGTTTTGGTTGGAATTAGGGGTCGAGCAAAATATGAAAGTTGTTGTAAAACATCCCCTGAGCTTGGTGCTCACTTCAGATCAAATTAGATCTGTGTGGATGTGTTGTGGGGCTTTGTCAAACTGTTAGAGAGCGAGGAACTTGGATCTGGTTGATCCGTCGATTTTGGACTGAAACTAGGGTGAGCCCTAGGATATTGGCACTGTTCCGAGACACTTTCATATACAAAGTTTGTCTGTTTGACGAACGGATTAAAAGTTATAGAGAAATCAACCTAAAACTAAAATGTTGGAACAAAACTATGTTTCGGGCTGGTAGCGAAGCCGCGACAGTGTATTCCTGGCTAATTTGGGGTCACTGGACGTGGTGCTCGCGTTAGATTTGGTGTTTGAAGTCCCGGAGAAACAAAAATTCTTTTGGCCATGTTAGAGAGGAATGTTATGGGCCAAAGTTTTCCTCGGGTCTCGTGCTGCTCCCAAATGGTGAGCACGAGCTTCGTCATGTCATAACGGACACGCTGAAACTTACGGCGCTGTCATCGGACTTCTGGTTTGAAAGAACGAGCGAAAACAGCGCTCAAATGACGCTAAAAATAATGTCGGGATAGGTTTGGTTGAGTTGTTCCCTAATCATAATTTGATTTAGGTTGACAAAGTCTTCGAGCGTCCAGTTGGAGTCCGGATTCGCCTGCGCACTGTCAGGTGGGTTATCTTCGGTCCGGGCTTTATCATTTCGGCCCTCGGTGTACGGTATTGGTTGGACTCCTGTTCTTGTCAATCTAGGTTATATTTGAGCCTGTCTGCCTTTGATTGTGATATATATCTTGCTTTGACTGATTGGTTATTAGTTGCACTCCTATACTTGATTATCATATTGATCTATTAATGTTTGAGCCTGCCATTCCTTTCGATCAATTGTGCTTGATCTATAGTCTCTGTCTTTGTTGATTGCCGTGCATGATCTTTAGCCGTTTCCCAGTTGTTCCTATGATTATCTGGATTTTTGCCATGCCTGATTGGACATACTTGTGCCTGGTGATCTTTGTCGCTGAGCTTGTACTGCTGAATACATGCATATTTTATAACGTTTTTACCCAAGCTTCGCAGGGTCGCCTGCGTCTGTTCTTGTTTGATAGGACAAGGGCACTGCTCTGCGAGGTTTGAACCCAAAACCTGTTTTAATAATTTTTCTTAAAACTGCATGTGTTTGGACAGTATGATTTGGTCTGTAGTTGCTAAACCTGGTTCTATGTCATAGTGACTGTTGATTATATTCCGCATTTGCATGTTAATAGATGTTGAGCTTGCTTTCCTGATGATCAAATGATACACTGCTGAGCACATAGATTTATTTAACTGAGGTTTTACCCAGCTTCGTAGGGTCGCCGGAGTCTGTTCTTGTTTGATAGGACAAAGGCAATTGCTCTACGAGGTTTGGAAACCCAAGCTTCGTAGTGTCGCCTGAGTCTGTTCTTGTTTGATAGGACGAGGGCAATGCTCTTCGAGGTTTGGACTTTTCAAAACCGTTTTCTTAAAAACATGTGTTTAAGTTTTGTATCATTTGGTTGGTTTGTGTGGTTGAGTTGAGTTTATCTGTGAGCTTCTGTTGAGAGAGATCTGCCTTGATCTTGCATATGAGTTGAGATTTACGATTTCGTTGCTGAGTGTTTCTGTATGAGAGTTGAGATTCAGTGGATTTTGCTATTGCATCCCAGTGGGGATTTCCCGGCTTGTTGCCGAATACCCGGTCAGTGGACCGTGAGTTTGAGCATTTGCATATGATTCGCCCGCACCGTTGTACTTCACGAACATCAGCGGAGTCATGACCCGTAGCGATGTTCTTTACCGGTAAAGTGGTTAGCAGTTGCAACCCGTGACCCTCAGTGGAGGGAATGTCAACCAGGTGGTGCCAGGTGGGCAGCCTCGCCTGAGGTCTTGTGGGACCAATATGGTAGCTTGTGATTGGGTCTTTGTGGTTTCATCTATTTGATGCATGTGTTGTTAAGTTGCTTTAACATGCTTCTTTGATTCTTTGATCTGGCTTCTAGTTATCTACCTTTATATGATTCTATGTGATGCCTTTGATTATAGTTCAGTGTTATCTTACTGATTGTCCTAACTCCTTGATGCCTTGATTATAGTTCTTAGTTATGTCACCCTGCTCTAACTATAACCTGCTTTTATCCTGCTTTAATTCTGCTGAAATTATCTCCTATACTTGTATCCAGATTATAAGTTTGCTTTCTTTACAGCACCAGTTATATATCTGCTTTACCCTAACCCCTGATTTATTACTATCCTCTAGTATTGTATACCAGTAGGTACGATCTGCTATTTCTCGGCTCGTCGTGCCCACTGGGATACACTCCGGTGTGTCTCACACCCTCGGGTGACTGTTTTTCAGGTCAAGCGGGTGTTGAGATGTCGGGACGAGTTGGTGAGATCACGAGATAGAGCTTGACCCCGGACAGCCGTTAGCCCAAGTGATTACTTGTTAAAGAGAAAAAGAAAATGTAATGTATTTGAAATGGTTGTAAATGTGTAACTGTAATTTAGTTGTAATATTGTAATAAGTATACGTAGTCAGTACTCTGATTTGATTGCCAAGCTAGCCGTGCATATATAGAAAAGGCTCAATCCCTTGTGGGATTGGGACTCTTCTATATATGTGGCGGTCTGTTGCGCCCTGGCTGGTTTCAAACTCTGATAAAAAAAAAAAAAAAAATTTTAGACGCTGGTTTTTAAACTCGGGGCGTGACAGATTAGATGGTATCAGAGCAATAGGGAACGCAAGTGTCTAGGTTTGGCTATGAACGAACCCTAGGATGACTCGTGTCACGTGAGAGCGCAGGGTTTTGGTACAGTAAGTTGGGAACTTTGAAGTGTTGCGTGTTCACATTTCAGGATTAGCCGCGGTCATGGTTTTGACCGGGGGCTTGAAGTTTCAGTAGGGCCAAAAGGCTCAGATCAGTTACTGGTATCAGAGACTAAAGGATAGACCACCGTGTTAGTAAACACTGAAGTATGGTTCCAGTTTCTCGTGAGTTAGCATTCATGACCTCGGGGATATAGTAACCTTTGGTAGGGGTTATGATAGCAGTATAGAAACTGTATGGGAAGGTATGTGATGTACCTTCAGGTGTAGGTTGTGTCCCCAACCAGTCGTTGGAGACAGATCTATGGTATTTCGCCTTTCTTTTGGTAAGCACGTTGGCGGCCGACAACGTACTTTCGAAAGAACTGAGAAATACTCTGCCCTGTAATGGGGAATATACAGATTGGGTCTGAATGAGTAGCCTAAAAGTTAACGACGCTTTGTGACTGATTGTCACTCTTGCAAACCCGTTAATAGTGGTCTAGTTGAGTTTAAGTTTCGGGGACGAAACTTCTTGTAAGGTGGGAGTGATGTAGTAATCCGGAATATTTTATTTTAAATAAATAAAATAAAAGGTGAATTTTAGCCGGAGTTAGATTCTAAAGATCTAAATTGATCTATTTGATCAATTGTCGGGGTGCAAGTTGCACGAATTACAAGGCAAAAAGGCTAATTTCCAATCCGGGCATGATCTTGGAAATCGGAGTTGACCGTTGCGATCGTCTCGTCGAACTGAGCAAGTTTCATATTCAGCACTTTTCGATCTGACGGTCGGATCTTCCAGAATTCAAAGAAGAAAAGGGTAATTAGCCGCGACCAATGGAACAGTGCCTAAGCGCACAGTGCACAGTGTGACTTAAGTGATGAACAGTAGCCTTGGATTTTAATTGTCCCTAGAACTAATGTTGGCCGATTTACCATCCGGACCCCTAATTTAGCAGAATAAGTAGTCAAACCTAACTATTTTCGACGTTCTGAACGCAATGGCGCAGTCGAAAATTGTGTTTGACTACTCTGGAATCTCGAAAAGCGTGAAAACTGTAAAATGGGACAGTTTTTATGGAACGAAAATTAATCTGGACATCGCGTCGAAAAACAAAAGTCGCTACCTTGAAGATTTCGACGTTCCGGACGCAACGGCGAAATCCGTTTTTCGTTCTGATAACCGGAACTCCTCGAAATGCGTGAAATACAGCAAAAATGGTGATATTTTGCGCATAAACCCAGTATTTTATGCTCCGGAAAGCGTGCCACCTATAGGTCAAGGACTATTATGTAAGAGTGAATTTTTGGTGAAGGACTTGGGTTAAAATATGGCCTGTGGAGGGGGGTTTGATGCAATTGTTACAAGATGCATGTATATACATGCATTCGTGAGTGACTCTTGGGCATCCCACATACACCCGAAGCCACCCCTTCACCTTTCTCTGGAAACGGCACTCCCACAGCATCCTCTCCAACCGTCGCACCCGTGCTCCGCCGTCGTCCCTGTCGCCGGAGCAGCCAAGAAAACCACCCAAGTGATGAGGGTCTTCTCGGGTTCATGGATGGAGTATTAACCTGGGAAGCTTTGGTGTGTTCTGAGAGGGTCTGATGGTGTTTCTGTGAGTTTTGCACCGAGCCAAGGTTCCCCGTCGTCGGAGTTCGCCGTGCGCTGTCGCGGAAGGGTTTCTCTTCTCCCTTCTTTCCGGCGAGGTAAGTTTTATGGAAAAACTTTATTATTATGGTCCGGGGTTAGGACTAGTGTATTCCTGACATTGAGACGATCCTCCCGGTGAAGCCCGAGCCGCCCCCGACATTCCGGTTGCCGGCGGGAGCCTCTTGTTGCCGGAAAACAATAATTGGCCGGTTGTGGTCGCGGGAAGAATCCAACCGTCAAATGGAAGATCAAGACCGTTGATTTTCCTCTTCTTGACGACTGTGGCCTCCTCCCAAAGTCTGAAGTTGATCAGGTAAGGATCCGAGCCGCGCAAGTTAGCCCTAGAACCGGGTGTTTTGTCACCATGGCCGAGCCTCGCCGTCCGGCGCCGCCGTGCACCCAGGCCGCCGGACACTGCCTTGGCAAGCTCCGTAGCACCAAGTGGAGCCATCTGGTCCAAGGGGAGGGCCTCTAGTAGGCCGGATCAAAATCCGCCATTAGCGGCCACCGAGCTCGGGTGGGCTCCTCCACCGCGCGTCGCCGGCGTTTCCTGCCGCCGGCCAAGGACTCAGGTATGTTCTACAGGGCCGTGGGGAGCCTCCCATCATGTTGCATGGAAGTTTTGACGTTTGGAAACTTACTTTCCATTTTTGCACCCAAGGTTGCCCGAGCTTGGCCGAGCTTCGCCGCCGGCGATCGCCGGGGCTCCGCACGACGGGAGAGCAGCCCAGGTGTGTTTGTAGGACCTATAAGAAGCTTCTTGACTTGTTGCATGGGCTTTTGGACGTAGGTATTCCATCTTGTAGAGTTGCACCATTGTTGTAGCCCGAACTCACCTCCGGCCGCCGCCGCCTCCGAGCACCGGCCAAACCCCCAGGTAATCCCTAAACATAGTGCTCTAGCTTCCCATCCATCTTAGAGAGGCTCTGGGACTATCTTTGCTGAGAACCAAACTTGGGATGCTAAGTTTAATTAAGTATCTATAATATGCCCTCAATGTGTTCGATGTAATGCCCCAAAGAGGTTTTGGTTGGAATTAGGGGTCGAGCAAAATATGAAAGTTGTTGTAAAACATCCCCTGAGCTTGGTGCTCACTTCAGATCAAATTAGATCTGTGTGGATGTGTTGTGGGGCTTTGTCAAACTGTTAGAGAGCGAGGAACTTGGATCTGGTTGATCCGTCGATTTTGGACTGAAACTAGGGTGAGCCCTAGGATAATGGCACTGTTCCGAGACACTTTCATATACAAAGTTTGTCTGTTTGACGAACGGATTAAAAGTTATAGAGAAATCAACCTAAAACTAAAATGTTGGAACAAAACTATGTTCCGGGCTGGTAGCGAAGCCGCGACAGTGTATTCCTGGCTAATTTGGGGTCACTGGACGTGGTGCTCGCGTTAGATTTGGTGTTTGAAGTCCCGGAGAAACAAAAATTCTTTTTGGCCATGTTAGAGAGGAATGTTATGGGCCAAAGTTTTCCTCGGGTCTCGTGCTGCTCCCAAATGGTGAGCACGAGCTTCGTCATGTCATAACGGACACGCTGAAACTTACGGCGCTGTCATCGGACTTCTGGTTTGAAAGAACGAGCGAAAACAGCGCTCAAATGACGCTAAAAATAATGTCGGGATAGGTTTGGTTGAGTTGTTCCCTAATCATAATTTTGATTTAGGTTGACAAAGTCTTCGAGCATCCAGTTGGAGTCCGGATTCGCCTGCGCACTGTCAGGTGGGTTATCTTCGGTCCGGGCTTTATCATTTCGGCCCTCGGTGTACGGTATTGGTTGGACTCCTGTTCTTGTCAATCTAGGTTATATTTGAGCCTGTCTGCCTTTGATTGTGATATATATCTTGCTTTGACTGATTGGTTATTAGTTGCACTCCTATACTTGATTATCATATTGATCTATTAATGTTTGAGCCTGCCATTCCTTTCGATCAATTGTGCTTGATCTATAGTCTCTGTCTTTGTTGATTGCCGTGCATGATCTTTAGCCGTTTCCCAGTTGTTCCTATGATTATCTGGATTTTTGCCATGCCTGATTGGACATACTTGTGCCTGGTGATCTTTGTCGCTGAGCTTGTACTGCTGAATACATGCATATTTTATAACGTTTTTACCCAAGCTTCGCAGGGTCGCCTGCGTCTGTTCTTGTTTGATAGGACAAGGGCACTGCTCTGCGAGGTTTGAACCCAAAACCTGTTTTAATAATTTTTCTTAAAACTGCATGTGTTTGGACAGTATGATTTGGTCTGTAGTTGCTAAACCTGGTTCTATGTCATAGTGACTGTTGATTATATTCCGCATTTGCATGTTAATAGATGTTGAGCTTGCTTTCCTGATGATCAAATGATACACTGCTGAGCACATAGATTTATTTACCTGAGGTTTTACCCAGCTTCGTAGGGTCGCCGGAGTCTGTTCTTGTTTGATAGGACAAAGGCAATTGCTCTACGAGGTTTGGAAACCCAAGCTTCGTAGTGTCGCCTGAGTCTGTTCTTGTTTGATAGGACGAGGGCAATGCTCTTCGAGGTTTGGACTTTTCAAAACCGTTTTCTTAAAAACATGTGTTTAAGTTTTGTATCATTTGGTTGGTTTGTGTGGTTGAGTTGAGTTTATCTGTGAGCTTCTGTTGAGAGAGATCTGCCTTGATCTTGCATATGAGTTGAGATTTACGATTTCGTTGCTGAGTGTTTCTGCATGAGAGTTGAGATTCAGTGGATTTTGCTATTGCATCCCAGTGGGGATTTCCCGGCTTGTTGCCGATACCCGGTCAGTGGACCGTGAGCTTGAGCATTTGCATATGATTCGCCCGCACCGTTGTACTTCACGAACATCAGCGGAGTCATGACCCGTAGCGATATTCTTTACCGGTAAAGTGGTTAGCAGTTGCAACCCGTGACCCTCAGTGGAGGGAATGTCAACCAGGTGGTGCCAGGTGGGCAGCCTCGCCTGAGGTCTTGTGGGACCAATATGGTAGCTTGTGATTGGGTCTTTGTGGTTTCATCTATTTGATGCATGTGTTGTTAAGTTGCTTTAACATGCTTCTTTGATTCTTTGATCTGGCTTCTAGTTATCTACCTTTATATGATTTTATGTGATGCCTTTGATTATAGTTCAGTGTTATCTTACTGATTGTCCTAACTCCTTGATGCCTTGATTATAGTTCTTAGTTATGTCACCCTGCTCTAACTATAACCTGCTTTTATCCTGCTTTAATTCTGCTGAAATTATCTCCTATACTTGTATCCAGATTATAAGTTTGCTTTCTTTACAGCACCAGTTATATATCTGCTTTACCCTAACCCCTGATTTATTACTATCCTCTAGTATTGTATACCAGTAGGTACGATCTGCTATTTCTCGGCTCGTCGTGCCCACTGGGATACACTCCGGTGTGTCTCACACCCTCGGGTGACTGTTTTTCAGGTCAAGCGGGTGTTGAGATGTCGGGACGAGTTGGTGAGATCACGAGATAGAGCTTGACCCCGGACAGCCGTTAGCCAAGTGATTACTTGTTAAAGAGAAAAAGAAATGTAATGTATTTGAAATGGTTGTAAATGTGTAACTGTATTTAGTTGTAATATTGTAATAAGTATACGTAGTCAGTACTCTGATTTGATTGCCAAGCTAGCCGTGCATATATAGAAAAGGCTCAATCCCTTGTGGGATTGGGACTCTTCTATATATGTGGCGGTCTGTTGCGCCCTGGCTGGTTTCAAACTCTGATAAAAAAAAAAAAAAAATTTTAGACGCTGGTTTTTAAACTCGGGGCGTGACACCCCAGGCGCGACGCGTGGCGCCGCGGGAGCCGCCCGATCCGGCCCGAGGCGCGCGGATGCTTGCTGCGTGTCCCCCCCCCCCCCCTCCCCCAGCCCGCTCTATCTTTTCTTGCGTGCTTGGCTCTCTCCAGAGTGTCCCCGGAAACACCTTAGCAGTGGTTTTTTTTTTTTTGGCTATAAATAGCCTTCTCATCTCCAATTCCAGATTTTTGGACTTTGGTGATTTTTCCTGTATTATCCAGAGCTTCTTCTTCTTTTTTCTTCTTCTTCTTCTGCATCTGCTGTTGGATCTTGGGTATTTGTTGTGGTACTCGTAGCTGTGCAAGTGGAGGAAAAACACCATTGATGCTATTTCAGCTCATTTCATCGCATTTCAGTGCAGGAGGTCTACATCACTCATCTGAAGGATTCTAATAAAACATTCATTTACAGATTTTACAAACTGAAATTCTAATAAAACAGTGAAAAGTGGTGAATGGTTCACTGTATTTAGAAGATTTATATTTTTCTAAAAATTATTCACTGCCTTCATTTAAAATTTATAATACTCTATCTAATCTTATTTAAAAAAATATTTCCAATTTAACATTCTTTCTAAAAAGTTTTCTAATCTAATCTTATTTTTATAGATTAGAGAAAAAAAATATAGCTTAATAATATTTAGATAAATTTGTATGTTAATTAAGAGAAAAAAATTATTTTTTTTCTCTCTCCTTCTTCGCAAGGCATCATATAATCTTTGCATTACTTTTATAAAAAAATATTTTTATAAAAAATATTACTGCATACAATATTATTATGAAAATTTATTTTATATTGTTATATCGGTATAAAAAATATATATTATGAGCAATATTTTATAATATTTTTAAATAATAAATAAAATAATATGGATAAACTTAATATTACTTGTTTGATCTTGTATAGGACTTTTTTATTATTATTTTATCACTTTTATTTATAAATATTGTATAATTATATTATTTTTATATTATATTTTTTTAGTTATATCAATTTAATATATAATTATAATAAAAATAATTATTATTATAATAAAATTATTTTTATTATAATTATAAATATTATTATTATTATTAAATAATTATTTTTATTATAATTATTTATTAATACGTAATATTTTATAAATGCGGTAAATAGTTTATCGCTTTTAAAAGCGGTGAATGGTTCACCGCTTGTTCACCGCTTTTTAAAAACTAGAATCATTCACCGTTATTTAAGAAAGCGGTGAATTATTCATCGTATTTAGATATCGAAACAGTCGCAAGTTTATTTCTGTAAATATTTTTTTGGAAGAGTTATTTTTATAAAAATTTTTGTTATGAAGGTTAGATTTGTAAATAACCCGTTTATCATGTGTTTCATGAGTTGTTAGAAACGAGATTCTCATGTTTTCTCAACGAGATTCTCATGTTTTCTCAATGTTGTCACAGTCAACAAATAAAATAATCATGATACCACAATAATACCACCTATTTAAATGTTAAAGAAGTTGCCAAATAAAACTTTAATTTTTTTATTTTTTATTTTCTATTTTTTTTCTGTCATTTTCTATAAAAAAAAATTGGTCATATAAATTTTTTAAATTTGAGATATTGGAGCATACCAAGTAGAAATGTTTGATTTATTTCAAGAGATCGAATACGCGCGCTAATAAACAATATAGATCTAAAAAAATATTTTGAACCATTAGCAATACTTTTAATTTTTTTAAAAAATTCTATCCTTTTATTACAAAAAAAAATATATTAATAAATATAAAAAAAATTATATTTAATTTTTTTTTTAACCATTAGCGATATTTTTAAATATTTTTAAAGTCTTAAAATTTCTTGATAGTTTAAGTTTCAGAATTTTATTTTATTTTCTTATAAACAAGAAATATTTTGATATATTAAAAAAAAAAATATTTGATCTGTTTACACATTTATAAAGTTAATCACAATATCCAAAATTTACTATAACTGCATTAAAAAAATATGAGTTTATATCCACAATTTAGATACCAAACCTACCGGCACTGAAAAAAATAAATTTATCATACCTACATAACAGATATTAGCTAATTAAAATTATATACAAACTCATAATATAACGTAAAATTATATACAAACTCATAATATAACGTATGAAATTTCTACGTGAATAAAATTATAAAAAAAAAAAAATTGCTTCTTTTGTATATTAATTTCAATGTATTCTCATTTCTATGTGATTATAAAAAAATTACTTTTTGTGTATATTAATTTCAATGTATTCCCATTTCTACGTGAATAAAATTATAAAAAATATATATACTTCTTACATATATTAATTTCAATGTATTTACCCTTGCGGCACAAGAATGTGTTTGGTTGCGGACTTTGGTTGGTGATGTAACAAAAAAAAGTCGACTATCCGGTGAAGGTTCATTGTAACAACCAAAGTGCAATCAAGTTGGCGGCGAATTCTGTGTTTCATGCTAGAACCAAACATATTGAAGTGGAACATCACTTCATTCGAGAGAAAGTGCTCAATGAAGAAATCGAGTTAATGGAAGTACGGTCTCAAAACAACTTGGCAGATATTTTCACCAAAGCTCTTCCAAAGGCGAAGTTTGTAGAACTTCAACAAAAGCTCGGTTTGGTTTATCATAAGTTTGCACTAAGGGGGAGCATTAAAAAATAGTGTCAAACTTGTTTTTATTTTTATTTTTGGTTTATTACATTAATAAATGTATTTGCAGGTCCCATTTGATTTAGTTGATTCAAGTTGAATCTTGTGGCTTACTTTTGGATTAAGTGGGCTAAGTTGGACCACATGGGTTTTAGCTTAGGGTTAAAAGAAAAAAAAAAATTAGGGTTATTTTTTTTCTTCTCTATTTTTCCGTATATTGTGTTTTCTCTCAAGAACAAGAGAAGCGTGAAAGAGGGTTGCTTAGGTAGGTGACCTCCTATCTACCTTTTTTTCTCTCTCTTGTGAACATTCATTATAAGGTATTTTCGGTTGAAGATTTATTTGGTATTTTTTGGTTTCCTATCGTATGGTGTTTTAAATATTCTTGGTGAAGTTTATTAGATTCATATGTGGAGTTGTTTAAGATTATTATTGTGAGCTTTTTATTTCTCCGTTCTTGTCTTCTACGAGGTTGTTCGATTTTGGGCATGTAGGAAACTCGATTTTTTAGTTTCTACACATCGGAGAAAAAGGGTGTGCTCGGGTTGGAGCCGTTTTTATTTTTCTCTTCATGGTATCGGAGTTATAAGGGCAATTGTAGTGAGATTGGAGATCCTACATACTTAAGCAGCAAGAGGGAGGTGTTTTGCAAGTAGTGTATACAATGTGTTTGTTGAAATTCCTCTATGATGGATTCTATTGGAGGCTTTAATCATCTTGGGATAGAAAGACTCACAAATTCAAATTATCCACTTTGGAAGTCATGCATGAAGCATACCTTCAAGGCCAAGAGTTATGGGACACGGTGAATGGGAATGACACCAAAATACCGAAGGAAGAGCCGAAAAATGTAGAGAAAAGAAAGAAATGGCTTGTTAGAAGCAATAAGGCAATGTTTGCCTTAAAAATATCAATTCATAAGGATTTGTTTGATCATATTAGAGAGGTTAAAACATCAAAAGAAGTGTGGGATATTTTTGAGAAACTATTTACAAAAATGAATGAGGCTCGGCTACAATTTCTTGATAACAAGTTATCAAAACTAACTCAAGGGAGCATGAGCATTTCAGAACACTTTCTAAAGGTGAAGAACGTGTGTGCCGAAATATCAAGTTTGGATCAAGATGAGGCTATTACTAAAGCAAAGTTGAAACGATATATTATCCGGGAGCTTCGGAAAGAATATAATCCGTTTTTCTCATCTCTACAATGTTGGGCGACACAACCTTCATTAGTGGAGTTCGAAAATTTGCTTAGTAATCAAGAGGCCTTGGCGAAGCAAATGGTAGAATATTCGATCTCTCCAAAAATTATGCAAGCACATGTGAAGGTGAAAGTTCATTCAGCAAAAATGAGGCTCCAAGAAAGAAAAATATGAAGTGCTACCGGTGTGGAAAAATGGGGCATATAAAGCGAGATTGCCGTGTCAAAATTTATGAAGGAAATGTTGGTTCTAAAGAACCGGCCGAAAGAAAACAAGTAAAAGATTGGGGTTCATGTTTTGTTTTCGGTGACGTAGTGGAAGGTGATTCTTCAAATGTTCAAGTCCTCGCAAGTATCAATTATCAAAAGGATTGGATAGTTGATTCTGGTTGCTCTCATCACTTAACCGGTAACAAGTCTAAATTTCATGAGTTTGTTCACTATGAAGGAAATGATGTTATTGTCACGACGGACAATACGATTCATCCGGTGGTAAATGAAGGCGTTGTTAAGATGGAGGATGCAATCACCTTGAAGAGCGTCTATCATGTGCCCGGTATGACTAAAAATCTTATTTCTGTTTCTCAAGTTGCGAATGCCGGTAATTATATACTCTTTGGCTCTCATGATGTGAAGATTATGCGAAACCTTCGGAGCCTAGATGCAGATGTTGTGCATCATGGAAAGCGAGTAAAATCGCTTTATGTGCTCTCCGCCGGTGACTCATATGTGGAGAGAGTTAGAAAAAATGATAATGCTAGTTTATAGCATGCACAATTGGCGCATGGGGTCTCGATAAAATGAAGCAAATATTCTCCAAGAAGCTAGTAAATGGTGTGCCTAATATTGGTGAAGTCAAAGTTGATGGTGTATGTGAAGGATGCCAACTTGAAAATTTTCACCGACTTCCATTTGAAGACTCCAAGTCGAGAAGTAAGAAACCACTTGATCTCATTCACACGAATATTTTGGTATCAAATAGTGCAGCAAGTTACTCCGGATTTAAATATATGCTTCTCTTTGTGGATGACTACAAAAGATTTTCGTGGGTTTATTTTCTTAAAGAGAAGTCTGATGCTTTCTCCAAATTTAAGCTTTTCAAAGCTACGGTGGAGGTGGAGCATCGGAAAAGAATCAAGCGCTTGAGAAGTGATGGAGGTGGTGAATTTATATCAAGGGAGTTTCAAGAATTTTGTAGAGAGCATGGGATTCAGAGGCATTTATCTTGTGCTCACACTCCACAACAAAATGGGTTGGCGGAGCGCAAGCTGTGACATCTTTCGGAAGCATGTCGATGTTGGCTTTATTCTAAAAATTTGCCTAAGGAGTTGTGGGCAGAAGCGATGGCGTGTGCATGTCATGTCATCAACCGGACGCCATTGAGCTCTTGCGGTATGAAATCTCCATTTGAAATATTATATAGAATAAAACCATCTATTGGCTATTTCTGTGTATTTGGTTCTATTTATTATGTACATGTGCCTGATGCAATTCGGACCAAATTTGATGCTAAGATAGAGAAGTGTGTTTTCATTGGTTATGACACCCAAAAGAAAGGTTGGAAATGTATGAATCCGAAAACCCACAAGTTTATCACTTCTAGAGACGTGGTGTTCAATGAAATGTCATCCTATTATGATCGGCTGGTGGTTCTACCAAATGAAGCTCCTACCAGCTCCCGTGGCGAAACAATTTTGGAGAGGCCTTCTTCTATATTATTGCCCTCTAATGCTCCAAATACATCGACTTCTTTTTCGGAGAGAGAGTCAAATGCGAGGGGGAGCATGGATACTTCGGTGGAGAATTCATGTCCTAGAATTGAGGTTCAAGAACAATCGGTGAGAAGGTCTACACGAGAATGCAAGAAAATCCACATTATTTTGGACCGGAGTGGAATTCCAGTGCTACTTTGGTGGATGTTGTTTCATGTTTCTTTGCGGGCCCTATTGATGGTGATGAGCCCTCTAGTTATGATGAAGCTAAAGGGGTTCATGAATGGGAGAAGGCAATGGAGGAGAAAATTAGTGCACTTGATAAAAATGAAACTTGGGAGTTGGTGCCTAAACCGAAGGACATAGAGCCGGTTTCATGTAAGTGGGTGTACAAGATTAAAAGAAATGTCGATGGAGCTGTGGATAGATACAAAGCACGGTTGGTAGCTCGTGGCTTCACTCAACAATACGGGTTGGACTATGAGGAGACATTTAGTCCAGCAGCAAAAATGACATATGTTCGGATTCTCATTTCATTGGCGACTTCAATGGGATAGAAGATGTGGCAACTTGATGTCAAAAATGCCTTCTTGTACGGATATGTTCGGATTCTCATTTCATTGGCGACTTCAATGGGATAGAAGATGTGGCAACTTGATGTCAAAAATGCCTTCTTGTACGGAGAGGTGGACTGGGAGATTTATATGTGCTAACCACCGGGCTTTATGTCTAGGATTTTTCCAAATCATGTATGCCGATTGAAAAAGGCGATTTGTGGGCTTAAGCAAACGCCGCGAGCCTGGAATGGTAAAATTGCTCAATACCTTCTCTTTTGTAGTTTTCATATTTCCAATTCCGATTCTAATATGTTTGTGAAAAAGTATAATGGTATGCATGTTATTGTGTTGCTCTATGTGGATGACATGATTGTTACCAGAGACAATACCAAGGAAATCAGTAAACTTACGGATGAGCTTGCTATTCGGTTTGAAATGAAAATTTTGGGTGAGTTAAGCCACTTTCTTGGATTAGAGGTTGAGAAGGGTGTTGCTAGTATTTTTGTATCTCAAAAACACTATGCCTCAAAACTTATTGAAAAGTTTGGTTTGAAGGAGAGCAAGTTGCACTCCACTTCTATGGATTCAAATATGAGGTTGCGGAAAGATGATGGTAAGGCTCTTGAGGATCCATGGCTTTATCGGACACTTATTGGTACCCTGTTATATCTTACTATTACTAGACCGGATATTGCATATTCGGTAGGGGGAGTTAGCCAGTTTATGCAAGCACCAAGAATGCCTCATTTGGATGCCGCTAAAACAATTCTCAAGTTCGTCAATTCCTCTCTTGATCTTAGTCTTCTTCATAAGAAGGGTGTAAGATGTGAACTTGTAGGTTTTACCGATGCTGATTCGGCGGGTGATCTTGATGAAAGAAAATCTACGTCGAGCTATGTGTTCGGATTGGGTTCCGGTTGTGTATCATGGTGTAGTAAAAAGTAAGACACCGTGGCACTCTCTAGTACGGAGGCAGATACTACAAGAATATTGTATATCAGTGGCGAATAATATCGCCACTGTATGTATAAAAAGTTGCCACTTTTTTAAAATACGGTAATTTTTAAAGTCGCCACAAGCCGCCACCAAAAGCCTTGCCACTAAATAAAATTGTGGCGAAGAATGAAAAGTCGTCACTTTATTAAAGATAACGTGGCGACATTTTTTTGTCATCAAATATGACTTTTAGTTGCTACTATAAGTCGCCACCTTTTATAGAGATAAGGTGGCAGTATATTTCGCCACCAAATATATGCTTTAAGTGGCAACCACCACGATCGCCATATTAGCTGAAGATAAAGTAGCAACTTGGAGATAAGGTGATAATACATTTTCGCCACCAAATATATACTTTAAATGGCAACTATCATGTTGGCCAACTTAACTGAAAATAAAGTGGCAACTTTTTGTCACCACCAACTGTGCGAGTAAAATAGCCACAAATAATGAATAAAGTTGTCAACAACAATAAATAAGTAATAAAATAAAATATACACAAAGTAACCAACAATACATTTAAGTAAACAAAATTATTTTTTTAACAAAAATTAAAAATACTAATTAACTTCTGATCCACAAGAGCTTAAAAAACAAATTAATAGCAACATCAATTTAATGACAAAAGAGTTATAATATCCGATATACAATTTAACATCATGCCTGACTCTTTATAGTTGAAAAATAGAAAACACTTAAAAACGACGAAAAAAAGCTTCAGCTCCTAACTCAACAGCCATTCATTTCCTGCAACAGTTTAAGAGCATGAAGGCCTTTACTACTATAGCCCGTCCAGATATTTGAAGACAATCTGCAAAAATTCATATTCCAATTAGCTAAAAAAATAGAAGTAATTAGACAAATTTTTAAGTAACAATAAAAGAAACCTGACAGAATTTCCACAAACCACCCACGCTACTCATCTCTCTCATCTCTAAAGCAAAGTAGCACATCTAATGAAGGAAAAAGTACGAAACAAAGAAACTAAACTGCACAGAAAAATGATTCCAGACCTAGGTAAAGAGTAAAGACAAATTCAAAACAAAGATAGTATATCATCTATATCATCTACTAGAATTACTGAGACGCGTTAGCATTTAAAACTCTCTTTCTACAACATGCTTATCACCAAAGAAAAGGAATTATATGATAAAATTAATAGAGGACAAAACTGAGTTCGGTCCTTGTGTAAATTAAAAGCATAGAACTATTAGAATATCGAGTTCCCTACAAAAGGTTATAGACAAATAGACACAAAGAAAAAACAAATTACCAATCAATCGAGGAAAAAAATTGCTACTAAAAGAAGCTTATCTAAGATGGGTAAGCATTGGTTATTCAAATTTGTGTGAGAATTCAGGGTTTTTTAAATAGATTTGTTTCTTTCAACAGTAAAAGCAATACTAGTTGGACCTAACAATTCGTATCAAAGAGGATTTGTGCAAAATACAAAATCTATCGAATGTAAAATGCAATTAGGTTTGCTTTCAAAATATCTTTATAGTCATTGAAGTACAGTTTCTACCAACCTACCAAAAAGTAACCCTAGTTGACAATAAAGGCCATGTTGAAAGAAGTATTAACAGATCTTACAAATTAATCATAAAGCCACATGGTGCATTCAACCTTTTGCACAAGGCTGCCCATTTTGACAAGATTAAATTGTAAGAATACAAGTAACAAACTAAATAATAATGATGTAAATAACTAAGGGGCAAAAAATTGTAAAGCCATAAACAGATTAGTTGCAATCTTTTTTTTTTTTTTGATTAAACAGGGTAAAACCCTATTTGAGTACAAAGTTGGACCGGAGGTCAACCCAAAGGGAAGGAAGGTAAACTGAAGTACAAACCCCTTGCAAAGCAGTACAAATCCCCAACACAGAGAGCCAAAGACAGAACCCAAATCGAAACCAAATCACCTACGACGACAACATCTAGCCCCCCTACTATTACGTAGCATACTCAGTAGCAACCATGCTAGTTACAATACAGATCAAATAGTATCACCATCCCTTAATAAGAGAAACACTAACATGTTAAAAGCAAAAGCCAGTAAATCCACTCCCTGACCATCGGAGACAATTAGTGAGTCCCGCCGAGTGAGTTGGAAATGGCGGAGCGCGTCCCCCCAGCAGAGGAGGTTTGATTAAAATTCCAGCAGGCCCAAAGCTTGAGCCTCAGAGAGCAGAATTGCGGCCGAGTCAATTAGTTGTCTGTTGAATTGTTGATAGTCGCGCAGTAGTAGACGGAGGGTAAATAAGCCCCGAAGTGTGTATGAAAGCCGAGAGTCTCAGTCGGTGTCGATGACGATGTCGATCGTGATAGCAGGAGTGGGGCAGAACAAAGTAAAACCCAAAGGTCGGATCGAAGGAGAACCTAAGAAACAAAAGACTGTGGAAAGTAGCACTTATGAAGGCATCCTGAGTCGAAGTCCCCATACTCTCTTCCAGTCCACCTCCTGCTGTCCAAAGTGCCCAAAGTGTAAAAAGAACAACAGTTGCAATCTTTTAAGTTCCCATCAAATGCCAATAGTACATATTGGCCCATGTCATTAAAAGGCATCAAAACAAACAAATTCGCCAATAGGTTACCACATTCTAATCAATCACTGAAATTTTTCACCAAAGTACTCTTCCATTAGAAACATTCTTTATAGTTCATTCCATTTGGGAAACAAGGAGCCAGGTACAGATTTTGCCGCATTCTTTAAAGGCATAAAACGTAGGATGAATGTAGATGTACCCTAGTTCTCAAAGCAAGCTAATAAAGAATCTGTTATGAGTGGATTCATTGAATTGGTTCATCAATAGCCTTAAGTCAGAATCCTATTTTGACTCTGCGCCATTGATTCTACTTAGGGCTGTGTTTGGATCGGGTATAAATAAAAATTAATTATTTCGGGGATAAGTATAAGTTCAGGTACAACCAAGAATTATAGTAATTTTATATTTGGTTGAGTATAAGGATTGTACCGGGATAAAGAAAATTGTGTTTGGTTAGTTAAAAAGAAATAAGAGTAATAGAGGGGATTAAAATTTATGAAATAAAATAAAAAAATTTTAAAATTTTATAAATTTAAATATCTTATAATTTAAAAAATTTTAATTAAAAAAATATATTAATAATAAGCAATATGTGGAACAACTGTTCCACCTATGGGATGGAATAACTGTTCTATCCTTATACCGAAATAATCTGGTATGGAAGAAACAGCTGTTCCCTCTACATTTAAATACTGTTTAGGTATAAAGAGAGAATAACCCCATTATCCCCTTATACCGGGTGCCAAACGAGCGCCCTGAAGGAATAGAATGTATTTCATATACGTATAGAATATATTTCATACACCTGATGTACCAATAGTATTGCTCTTACAAGTTTCAGATCCAAACTCAAGACTTGGTCAAATATTACAACCAACCAACCAACAGCCTCAGATTGGGAAGCAAATGAAGGCCACATAATAGCATTGGCACTCCAGATAAGATATTGTATCTCTATACATAAAATAAAATTAAAATCTAAAAAAAGATCAGATGATAACACAAGAGAAAAGGAGAAAAAAAACACTAGCACTTCATCTTGTAATCCATTTACATTGAAATATATATGCACACACTCATCACTCTCTCTTCTTTAATTTAAAAAGAATAAGTAAAAAAAAAAGGAAAAAGAAAGAATTAATGGGAGTTCTGATCCCCTTCAACTCTCATCTCTTCTCATCCTCCTCAGTACTCTCTCCATGCTTCACTCACAACACAAAGCCCCACAAGTCTCTCCACCTCCTTCCTCGGCAACTCAGCCTGTCAAGAAGGAAGCTCTGCGCCGTCGAAACGGAGCGCGCGACAGGCACGACTGCTGCAGCAGATCAAGGCGCAGACGACGAAGAGACCCCGTCCCTCGACTTCGCGTTCGTCGGCGTGAGTTTGGCTTCTGTAAATTGATGTACAATTTTGAAGTTGTACCCTTTTTTTTTTTTTATGAAAGTATATATATATATTTCTGAGATAAATATATGTGCATGGTGAGGTGGTGGTGCAGTCGCGGCTGCTGCCGGATGGATCGCCGGACGTGCAGTACAGGTCGGCGCGCGGTGGCCAGAAGCTAAGGGATGTGATGCTTGATTCCCACATTGATCTTTATGGACCTTACGTAAGTATTACTACAATAAAATTAGACTATAGCGACATTTTTAAGTATTTTTAAAATCTAAAAAAAATATCGCTGACAAAAATACCGACACTTATTGTAAGTGTTGCTATATGTGCCGTCGCTAGGGTGTATAGCGACACATTTTTGTAATGTACCCCAAAAATATATCCCTATAACCTAATTTTCGATATAGATGGAACATAAATAGGACGCTTATATAAAAGTATCACAAACATGTGTCCCTATAACCTAATTTTATTGTAGTGTATATATATATATTCACACATATGAGAGTGTAACGCTTATTACATTTCGCTTAAAGCTTCTGAAAAAGTAGTTTTCAAATAAGAGTTGTTTAAAGAAGCACTTTGATTCGATTTTTTTTTTTTTTTCTTATAAAATCACCTGCATAGTTTTTCTCTAGCAGTATAAATAAGTAGAAAATTTATACTAGAGCTTCTGCTTTTCTAAGGCAAAAATACTATTTAGTTTAATTAACTTTCTATTACAGTAAAAAATTTTGGACTATTTAATTTGTTATGTGGTTATGCCCTTTTTTTTTTTTTTTTTTTTCTATAGAAAATGACATTATGCTGCCGTTTCATTCATAAAGAAAAAGCTTTAATTTTGCTTGAGTAAATCAAGAAGCTGTTCAGGAAAGAACACTAAAATTAATAATATATATATCAACGGTTTGTTACATTCAACTAAATTCACGAATCTTAAAGTAATAACAAAAGATTGATTAGACTATCTCTTTATGTGGAGGTTTCTCTAATAATATTTTTTTCTTCGGATTAAAATGTACTTAATTAGTTTAGCGGTAAAAAAATATATATATATTATTTGATTTTTGCAGGATGCTCCGCTAATGAACTGTGGAGGAGGTGGTACATGTGGAAGTTGTATTGTAGAGGTAAATCTAAGCAATGTTTTCTCTTCCTCCTTAAGAAAACAAATAGTTTATATATATATATATATATATATATATATATATATATATATATATATATATATATATATATATATATATATATATTTATAGCTATTTCTAATTAGAAGGGTATTAGAAAACTTATTATAATGATAGTTATTGTTATTTTGAGTTTTCTTTTTCTTATATTTATTTATTTTTGCAATGCTTAAAGGAGAAAGATAGATAGATATATATTTCTGTTGGTGTAAATACACAAAATAGAGGTTAGATTACAAAAATATATGAAAAGTATCAACGAGTCGATCAAGCCGAGGCACGGATATCTCGCTCTCTTTAAGAAGATTCAAGCCCTCTGCGGTGGGCAAAGCCTTCGAACCGATGCAGCAGAACACTGATTTGTCCCCTCCACGATACAACGGCTCGACCCTCGTCGTGTGGCTTCACCAACTCTGCACAAGTAGATGAGCCCAAAGCTTCACCAAAAAAGAACACCTTTCTTTGATGTCTCTCTCTCAAGTAGTATATAATTTGTTTTGCCTTTTTTTTTTGATCTTTAGTTCGTGTGTACAAGAGAGTAGAATAGGTCTCTTTATATAGGCACCATAGGTCTTAAGGTTACTACTTAATTAAAATCAAAATTAAAAAGTTAGGAGTTAGCTTTCATTTAAGTATACGTTGCATCCTTTTTTCATAGTTTATGTTAAGAGAATAGTGCAACTCCAAATGCATATTAAATATACTATTTAATAAAATGTAACAACATTTCCCCACTCATTTTATTATTAAAGAGAGTTCGACGATCAAAGAGGGATCATTATACATAAAGAAGGTGTGCTCTGCATTGAACCTTCACTTAGTGAAACAATGATCTCTACTCCAGAGCCAGAGTGGTCTCAGACTTGAACTTTGGCTGCTTAAGGGAAATAGAGTGTCACTGCTCACATATAACAATCCAGGTGTTGACATGAGCTTTACTAGCTAGCACGTTACGTCCTTGTGCTTATCCTGGTTTTCATGAGCATTTTTGAGAAAAAGCCTATTCTCATAGAAAGCGGCCCCACTTCCATGCTCACATAGGTGAAATCCGTCAAGGGTGCTCCTGTAATTCTGACACCCTGTTCATAAGAGCCACAGACTCCATTAAGAGTGTAATAACTCAACCCTCATTACATTACAGGATGAATGCACTCACGTCATAGGGATAGGTAAATATTAGACCATGTAGATCTATATGTTGTGCATTCTTTACGACCACCATATGATTCGTTTTTCCCATTGAACCCGACTTTCAGGATCTCTGATCATCAGGTTGGGTATCCTCATACGTGGTTCATGATGTTATAGGCTTTAACCCTATCCCCCTCGATGTATTCCAGATCCTTTCTCTTCCCAAGGCCTTAGTTAATGGATCTGCTAGATTATCAGTAGATTTTATATAATCTACATTGATAATACCATTGTTCATATATGATCTCACAGTACTGTGTTTTCTTCTCACGGATCTGGATTTACCGTTATAATAACGGTTTCTTACTCTACCAATAGCAGCAGTGCTATCACAGTGTATCAACACAGATGGAACTGGTTTTTCCAGAAATGGAATCTCAGACAATAAGTCTCTCAACCAACTAGCTTCCTCGCTAGCTGAAGCTAAAGCAATAAGCTCGGCTTCCATGGTTGAATTAGCAATGATAGTTTGCTTTTTAGATTTCCAACATATAGCACCACCTGCTAAAGTAAAAATATAACCAGTGGTAGAGAGAGAATCACCTGATAAGGTATTCCAATCAGCATCACTATAACCTTCAATCACAGCAGGATACTTCCCATAAAACAAGCCATAAGTTTTGGTACCAATGAGATATCTCATCACACGTTCCATGGCATGCCAATGCTCTGTACCCGGCTTGCTTGTAAATCTACTAAGTATCCCTACTGCATATGCAATATCAGGTCTAGTGCAATCAGTCGCAAACCGCAAGCTTCCAATCATACTAGCATATTCCTTTTGATTTATAATTTCATTTTCACTTTTAACTGAAAATAAGTGAACACTTGAATCAAAAGGTGTAGTCACATGCTTGCAATTAAGAAAGTTGTACTTTTTTAAAATTTTCTCAACATAATGCGACTGATCAAGAAAAATACCATCTGATGTTTTGGTAATTTTCATACCCAAAATGAAGTTAGCCTCACCAAGATCTTTCATTTCAAAATAATGATTTAGCATAATTTTTGTCTCATTAATAACATTTAAGTTAGAGCAAAAAATTAGCAAATCATCCACATAAAGGCTAACAACCACATGCAACTTTTCAAAAGTTTTATAGTAGATGCATTTATCACACTCGTTTGATTTAAAGCCATTCTCAATCATGCAAGAATCAAATTTTTCATGCCATTGTCTGGGTGCCTGCTTTAAGCCATAAAGGGATTTTTTAGCTTGCCACTTTATTTTCTTGTCCAGGCTCTATGAACTCCTCAGGTTGGTCCATATAAATTTCCTCATCTAGGTCACCATTCAGAAAGGCGGTTTTTACATCCATCTGATGAATATGTAAATCATATATTGCTGCAATAGCAATGAGAACTCTGATGGATGTCACTCTAGTAACCGGAGAAAAGGTATCAAAGAAGTCTAGATCTTCTTTTTGTTTATAACCTTTTGCGACAAGTCTTGCTTTATACTTGTCTACACTACCATCCGGTTTCAATTTCTTTCTGATGACCCATTTACAACCAATTGTTGTACAGCCTGGAGGTAAATCCACTAATTTCCAAGTTTTATTAGAAATTAGAGATTTCATCTCATCAGTTACAGCCTCTTTCCAAAAAATAGCGTCATTTGAAGATAAAACTTCTTGTAAAGAAAATGGGTTTTCTTCAATATTAAGAATAACATAATCAGGACCAAAATCTTTTTCTTTTCTATTTCTTTTACTCTTTCTAGGTTCAAAAATATATTGTTCATGGTTTTGCGAAAGAGAGTTTGAAGAGTTTGGTTTGTTCGAAACACTTTTAAATTCTTGGCCCCCACTATTTTTCGATTTTAAAGGAAACTTATCTTCATGAAAAATAGCATCTCCTGATTCAAAAATCACATTGTTTTCAATATCTAAAAATCTATAGGCTGAACTGTTCAAGGCATATCCAAGAAATATACAAGTGGCAGCTCTAACACCCAATTTGGGTCTTTTAGGGTCTGATAGCCTCACATAAGCTAGACAGCCCCACACTTTAAAATATCCCAAATTTGGCTTATACCCTTTCCACAACTCAAAAGGTGTCATTTTAGACTTCTTATGTGGCACGCGATTCAAGACATAACTTGCAGTTAAAATAGCTTCACCCCAAAGATTTAAGGGTACACCAGTGTCAACTATCATAGCATTTGTTAGCTCAATAAGTGTTCTATTTTTTCTCTCAGCCACTCCATTAGAAGCAGGCGAATATGGAGCTGTAGTCTCATGGATAATTCCTAAAGACTGAACAAAAGAATTGAATCCCGTAGATTCATACTCACGACCTCGATCACTTCTAATTCTTTTAATCTTTTTACCGAATTGATTTTCTACTTCATGGAGGAAATCTTTAAATCTGTCAAAAGCATCACTTTTATTTTTCAGTAAATATACATAAGTATATTTAGAAAAATCATCTATAAAAGTAATAAAATATCTATTTCCTCCACGAGTTAGAATACCTTCAAATTCACAAATATCACTGTGAATTAACTCAAGTTATTCGGTACTTCGATCAACACTCTTATGAGGTCGTTTAGTGATTTTTGACTTACTACATATTTCACATTTGTCAAAATCACTACTCAGTCTGGGAATTAATCCTAAACTACTCATCAAGCTAACATATCTGCTATTAATATGACACAAACGAGCATGCCAAAAATTCACAGAAGAAAGCATATAAGCAGAAGTAGATGATGCTTTATTCTCAATGTTTAATTTAAACATTCCATCGCATGCATAACCTTTATCCACAAAATTTTCCATTCTTGGAAATAAAATATTGATCAGACTCAATGGTCTGTTTAAAGCCAGCTTTATTAAGAAGAAAACTTGACATCAAGTTCTTCCTAATCAAAGGTGTATATAATACATCTTTTAAGATGAGCACCTTTCCAGAAGAAAATTTTAACTCGACCTCACCACTCCCTAAAACTTCAGAAGTATGTGAATCACCAAGCATGATACTTCTTGATTGTTCATAGGGAGTATAAACTTTAAACCAAGTCTTATCATGATAGACATGCCTATTGGCACCAGAGTCTGCCCACCATCCTTCAGCATTTTCTACCAGGCATATGTCTGTAATCATTGCCACAAGTGGTTCCTCGATAACGTTAGCTTGAGGTAAAGTTTTACGTTTTCAAAATTTGCAAATTCGAGCAATATGCCCACTTTTGCCACAGACATAGCAAATTATAGAATTTTTCTCTTGAAAAGGAGATCCTTGGTTATTTGAAGTTTTCTTAAATTGAGGTCTACCACTATTCTTTCCAATTTTCTTCTTAGGCTTCAAATATGTATTTCTAGAATGATAGTTGTCAGGTAAAGAATGAGATGATACTAAGTTTACCTTAGTGTCGCTAGCATCATTTTCTTTTGCTTCAAGTGCATCTTGACCTCTTGCCTCCTCTTCGAAGCGGAAGGGCTTGTTAAGATCTCCGGTAGTATCGTTGGACTTTTCATGTGTAGTCTCCATCTTTTGAATCTCCTTAAAATTGTTGGTGTAAATACACAAAATAGAGGTTAGACTACAAAAATATATGAAAAGTATCAACGAGTCGATCAAACCGAGGCACGGATATCTCGCTCTCTTTAAGGAGATTCAAGCCCTCTGCGGTGGGCAAAACCTTCGAACCGATGCAGCAGAACACTGACTTGTCCCCTCCACGATACAACGGCTCGACCCTCGTCGTGTGGCTTCACCAACTCTGCACAAGTAGATGAGCCCAAAGCTCCACCAAAAAAGAACACCTTTCTTTGATGTCTCTCTCTCAAGTAGTATATAATTTGTTTTGCCTTTTTTTTTTTATCTTTAGTTCGTGTGTACAAGAGAGTAGAATAGGTCTCTTTATATAGGCACCATAGGTCTTAAGGTTACTACTTAATTAAAATCAAAATTAAAAAGTTAGGAGTTAGCTTTCATTTAAGTATACGTTGCATCCTTTTTTCATAGTTTATGTTAAGAGAATAGTGCAACTCCAAATGCATATTAAATATACTATTTAATAAAATGTAACAACAATTTCCTCACTATATATATATTACATGCCCTTCAAGTAATGAAGGGAAAAAAATGATGAATAAATAGAAAGATGATTATTTTAGCATATTTTAAAAATTCATGACAAGAAAGGGAGTTGATTGCAGTGCTTGTGAATTTTTATCTATTAATGCAATTGCCTTTGTGTGCCTTTGTGTGTGTGTTTTGTTTGTTTGTTTTTTTTTTTTTTTTTTTTGGGACTATTGGATCAATTTTTTTGAATAATTTAATTTCAGAAGGTAGGAGCGAAGCTACGTGGAGATCCACAATGGCCATGCCCCTTTCCTTCTAATATTTTTAAAATTACATAACAGTTCATTATTAGGTTATTAAAAAAAATAAAAATAGTGTAAATTTTAGAGGCTAAAATAAATTTTTTTTTTTTTAAAATAATGTTATCTTGTGGTCACGAAATATAAATTTAATTGACTCAAATGTATCGTAATATTTGATTTGAAAATTATGAAAAATCTTAATACTTAATTTTTTGATATATCGTAATACTTGATTTGTAAATTATACTAAATTTTAATACTTGATTTTTTAAAATAATTTTTTTTATAGATATCTAAAATATTATTATTTTAATGGTAAAGATAATTATATTCTATTCTTTTTCTAAAAAAATATATATTAAAACTCGAAAGCAAATAAAAAAAAAAAAACTTATATATAATTTTTTATTAATAATTTTTAAAAATTAATATATTTTGTATAATATATTTTTGGCCCCGCTAAAGCTAAAATTCTGACTTCGTCCTTGTCAGAAGGTAATCTTAAGTGTTTTTTTGTTCTAAAAAATTTTAAATACATTATGTGGCTATTATTTTTGTTCATTATCTCTTCAGTCAGTACATGTGGCATGATTCATCCGATATTCACTATATACGCAAATGAAATTAATTATGGACCATTTTTTTCACAATATTTTTCAATAAGCTATGCAATTTAAAGGTCCAAATTATATTTGCAGAATCTCTGTAAACTTTGAAGAGATTAATTAATCAAGCCTAGGTTTTTTTTTTTTTTTTTTTTTTTTTTTTTTTTTTTTTTTTTTTTTTTGTGTGTGTGTGACAAATTGTAGGTGGTTGAAGGCAAGGAATTTCTTTCTCCCCGCACAGATAAAGAAAAGGAAAAACTTAAGAAGGTAATTACTGGCTTTTCTTTTCTTTTTTTAAACTTACATTTCATATTTGTTGCATTGGCATTTATTTTGTGTTTCTTGCAATCTCTTCAGAAACCCAAGACTTGGAGATTAGCATGCCAGACTGTAGTCGGTAAACATGATTCTAGAGGCCAAGTAAGTTGCTGACTTCAGATAATTCTTTTTAGGCTAGATTACAGAAATCTTCATGTAATTTTCTATTTTTTTACTTTGCTCCCTGTCTTTTAAAAATATATATTTTGCCTCCTCATAATTATCGAAATATGCATTTATCCCCCGCCGTCACCATTCCGTGAGTGAACCGTCAATTTTTTAAAAAATATTATTGGATATATCCAAAATACCCTTCAAGAATGGCAGAAAATAAGTTAAAATTTATTCTCTCTCCAATATAAGGTAAGGACATTTTCGTTAATTTATCTCCTCGGTTAACGCCGTTGCCTCCTAAAAATAATTCGGTAATTACGAGGGGATAAAATATAAGCTTTTAAAAGACAATGAGGCAAAGTGAAAAAGCGGAGAATTACAAAAAGATTTTCTGTAATTTAGCCTTCTCTTTATATATAAAATATATATATTATTACTCGAGCACTTTGATCTCTCTTTTAATTGAGATTTGTTCGGATATGAAATATTAAAAATATTATTTTCTAGTAATTTAAATTTTTAGAGCATCAATTATTTTACATGATATAATTGAAGGATATCCTGACTTCCAACTTTATTAGCTAGCCTTCTATATTATTTAATTTTCACCATATTAAATATTTGAAATATTATTCTTTAGTAGGTAAAGGTTTTAGAGCAACTAACTGTTTCGCAAGTTTAATTTGATTTAAAATGAAAAATATTTATCCTTCTTTTTTTTTTACGCAGCTAATTATTCAACAGTTACCCGAGTGGAAAGCGCATGAGTGGAAATATTAAAATATTTATGGTTTAGATTATTCTCGAAAGATATCTTTATTTTTGGCTAAGTTTGGAGCTTGAAAGGAGAATCAAAGGATTTGTTCATATTGTTTCTTGAAACTAAACTATGTGCTCTCGGAATATGAGATTTTTATTTCTTTGACTTGGACAGTCAAAGTGTAAAGTGTGATGGCATTGATTGGTTTTGCCTTAAAAATTGTAATGAATAAATACTTTAAAATTTGTATTCATGATTGGATTGAATAGCTTACTGTTGTTGAGAAAGACCAGAGGTTTTAGCAAGATACGGAGCAAGTCACTTTGAAAGAAATATTGTAGAGTTAAGGCTAAATTATAAAAAAAATTTTTATAATATATTATTTTTTTATTTTTGTCTCTCTGTTTTTCAAAAGTCTATATTTTATTTTTTTTTGTAATTATAAAATTATTTTTAGGAGGTAACGAGATTAACAGAACATGCGAAATGACAATAATGCCCTTCTTATTCCTGTGCTTTATAATGACGGCAGAGAAGCTCTCCTCCTCCTCCCCTGTCGTCGTCTCCGCCGTCGTCGGAGAGGTCGGGGTGCCCAGAGAGCTGGACATGGAGAGGGCCTATAGCCTATGGGGGCCCGCCATAGCCTATGGGGGTCCGCCATGTGGCGGCCCCCCTGTCACCCAGCGCTGACCCGCGCCAGAGGAAGCGTAGGTCCCCACGCGCTGACCTGCGCAAGCACGCGCGCGGGTGCTGCGCGTAGTGGTGCGGCGAGTGGGGTGCCGCCATGTGGCGCCCCACCAGCCTCGGACCGCCCGGGATACCAGCACGTAGCCCGTCGTCGGATAGGGCCTGGGCGGCGACTGCGCCGACAATCGCCGAGGGCTCCCGACGACGGCGGCAGCGGGATCCCTCACATAGCGACGGAGCTCGTCGACGGCGCGAAGATAGCACTCAGCCTCGGAGCGATCGGGAGAAGAAGAGGTTGAATGGTATTTTCAGTATATTACCTAAAAAATTGACGGCTCATTAACGGAATGCTGATGGCGGGGTGTAAATGCACAATTTCAGAATTACAAGAAGGCAAAATGTAGACTTTTGAAAGACAAGAGGCAAAGTAAAAAAACGGTATATTATGAGAGAATTTTCTGTAATTTAGCCTAGAGTTAAATGATACTAAGATGAGATCGCCAATCTCCAATCAAGAGATTAGGATCAAACACACATTAAATTTGAAAAACTCGCTGCATCTTTCTATCTCTGTCCCTGTCTATTGTACTCTCTGAGACCTGCAAGTCGCGCTAAATCATTTCTTTTTCCAACATTATTCTTATCTTATTCTATCTAATGTAAGACTTATGGGTATAATAGAGAGACTTTGTATGGTGAGAGTTTTAGAACCAAGCCTTTTATCAAGCCACTTTCTCATCTCATACAAAGATATCTAAAATTATCAGACAAAGATTGCACAAACAATCAATGATTTAAAAATCGGTTGGAACCGGCCATTTCGATCGGTTCGGTTGTGTTTCATCCTTGAGGATAAATTAAAAAATTATTTTAAACCATACGAACCAATGGATCAACCATCAAATCGGTGAAAGCATACTAATTTTAATCAAATCGGTCAGATTTTTTTTATCAAGTCATATTAAATTTCAACTACTTAAAATCAACTTAACTGATTTAATTTTTTATTAGCACATATTACTCTTATGAAAGGTGAAACTAAAAAACTTACATCTAATACTAAAATAATATTATATGTATACTATTCTATATAATAAATTTGAAAATAAGAATTAAATATTTGTAATGTCGTGCTGGCGTTACTGGTTCAACTAGTGGCCGATCCATTGGTTGAACTAGTGATTCTTGACTGAATAAAGTTATTTGGTTGACATTAGATCCGAATTTTAAAACATTGCAAACAATCATAAAATATTAACAAAAAAAATTAATAAATTTCTATGATTTTAAAAGTATCAAGTCGTCGTGCAGGTAGATTTTTAACTCTTGTATGAGAGGATGTGCGGTTAGAATGATAGTGAGTTCCTTAAATTTAGTAGGTGATTAATAGAATAGTATAATTTAAAGAGTGAAATTAATAAAAAGAATAGATATAAATTAGTTGGTACTTTTAAAAGCATAGAGTATACTGACTCATATAAAAAAAAAAAAAAAAAAAATCCAGTGAGGTCACTTTTTGTTATATGGACCTGACCATGCTCTAATCAAGTCCCGGGCCCAACCCAAATTGTGCTTTCACTGCAAAATGCAAAGGGCTCCTCCATTTCTCCCTCTCTCTTCTTCCTGACTAGTCATTCCCCCTCCTCCTCCTCCTCTCATGGCTCAAAAAACTACTCCTAAACCCTAACCCTACCTCCTATTCAAATGGCCCGTACAGTTCGCAATCCCAAACCCTAACCCTGATCCGCCCCTTTCCCATGCCCCTCGTCCTCTCTGCTTCGTCCTCCTCGCGCGCTTCCTCCCCCTTCTTCTTCTTCTTCCTCTTCTTCCTCCACCGCCGCCGCCGCCTCCTCTCCTCGGCGGTGGCGGCGGCGGCGGCGGCGCATCCTCATCGGCTGCCGCCGCCGCCGAAGCTGAAGAACCTGTGCTACCGCCACCGGGCCCGTGCCCTCGCCGAGGCGCGCTCCGCCCTGACCGAGTACCTGCACTCGACCCGGTCCCTCCCCTTCTCCCACGCGGAGCTCATCGCCTCTCACTCCCCCTTCTCCCTCTCCTCCCTCCTCTCCTCCGTCCCCTTCCCCCCATCCCTGCCCCCCTCCGACCTCCCTCGCACCCTCCGCCGCTTCCTCTCCTTCCGCCCCGTCAACGAGTTCGACTTCTTCTTCGAGTCCATCGGCCTGAGCCCTAGCCCTAACCCTAGCCCTAGCCCTAGCCCCAGTTCCCTCTTCCTCTCCGACGACCCTCCCTCCTCGCCGCCGTCACCGCCCTCGCCAGCTTCGGCTTCCCCTGGACCCGCCTCGGCCTCCTCTACGGCTCCGCCGTGCTCCGCGCCCACCCCGACCGCCTCCTCGCCCGCCTCCGCTCCCTCGAGGCCCTCCTCGGTCCCCTCCGCCGCGTCTGCCTCATCGCCATCTGCCTCGCCTTCCCCTCCGCCCTCGCCGTCGACTCCGTCCCCGGGGACGACGTCGACCTCCTCCTCCGCGACCTCAAAACGGTCTTCGTCGACTTCGGTCTCGCCGCCTCCGCCCGGAATGATGTCGATGCCTTCCTCCGCATCTGCGGAAGAATTCGCCTGTTCTACGATTCAGGGTCCCCGCCCGGATCGATGGGCGAGATGATGGGAAAGAACCCTAGGGTCTTTCTCGAGTTCGACGAATCGTTGTTGGCTCAAAAATTGAATTTTTTTGCTAGATTAGGCATGAAGAGGGAGGAGATTGCGAAATTTCTCCTAGAAAACCCTAAATTCTTTGATTTTGATCTCGAGAATCTGGCCATTTCTATGCCGGGGTATCTGCGGTGTCTCAGATTAAGCCCTCAGCAAGCTGCTGAATTGTCTCATAGTTATCCCTATGTAATGGGTAGGAACAAATTGGGCAATTTGCCTAGTTCGATGAGAGCTATGTGTCTAGCTGAGTGGCTTCTCAGCAAGATTGTTGAGGGGAATCATCACTGCCTCTCATCTGAATTCGTCTCTGCTACTTCGCACGACGAGAAGATCGAGAATGATTTCGTCCAAGGCATAGAAAAGATAAAATCCGAGAAAAAGGAGCAGTTTGTGGATAATAAGGTGGAGTTCTTACTCGGTATCGGGCTTGGGCAGAATAGCATCACGGCGCGAGCAGTTGCCGTGTTAAACGGCACGAAGGATCAGTTGGATGAACGATTCGATTGCCTTCTTGAGATAGGGTTCGAATACCCTATGCTTTGTAGAATGATAAGTGCGCGTCCGAAAATACTTAATCAGAGCAAAGAAATGCTCCAAGAGAAGGTTAATTTCCTTTGCAATGACTTGAGCTATTCTCTGGAATACCTTGATAGTTTCCCAGCCTTTTTGTGCTTCGATTTGGAGAATAGGATTAAGCCCCGATATAGGATACTTAATTGGCTTCAAGAAATTGGCTTACTCAAGAAGCCCTTTGCTCCGGCAACCGTCCTTGCTAATTCGGAGAAGAGGTTCATGCTCAACCTTTTTAGTGTTCATCCTGCTGCTCCTAAGCAATGGTTGGAGTGCTTTTCTTCTAGAACCCATAGTGAGTATTACAGGAAAAATTTATTTTCTCCTCGGCCGGAAAAAAGTTGTTAGATGGTTTAAATTCCTTGGAGTTGATTATACTCCGTGAAGGGTTGGCACTCTAATTGCCAAGCCAATGCCTGCAGGATCTTTCGACTTTCCCATCATAAAGGTATATCTTATGACTGCCAACAATCGATTTAATATCCTTAATGGAGTACAAGTTCCATTTGTGCATTGTTGCGTGTGATGATTTCTGACTAAAACCATGCTACTTGTTTTCATCTATAACATGTATATCAGATCATTTGGACTAACAAGCGAGCTATGTTGTAGCTGTACACTGTCACTGCTCTGAAATGCCGAAAAGATTACACTTCTTTAATTATGTTCCTTCAAGGTTTTCACTAAGCCAATGTCCAGGAATGCTGAACTGTTTATCAACATTTTCCAGTTATGTGATTATAATGACGATAATGTACCTTCTGTTACAGCGATTCTACTTGTCGGGCAGATATTTCATGAAAGACTCTTTGTTGGAAAGAAACATTTGTACATGCTATTACATACACAGAGTGATCTCATATCAAAGATTTAGTTTTCTATTTGTGAGAAGCATTATTTTGTTGTGTAGGCGAAAGTTGTAAATCCAAGTGTTTATATGCTGTCGATCTCATGAATTCATTGTTGATTCTAGTGCAACTGTTAAAGACTGTTCGAGCCATAGAAGAAGAGTCATATTATACAAGCATGGGGAGGTATGTATGCTACAGGGACTGAGTCTGGAATACTGATAAGTGTCAACCGAAAAATATAAAGTCGGGTCTGCCTGTCTCAAATTGGCCTATAGTTGAGCAGGTCTCTTTACATTTTCACCTCTCCAAAATTCAGAAGATGACGCCGCCTCTAACTTTACTTAAGATTCCTCTATGTATATTGTACTATGAGCTTTGACCTTTCCTGTGCTTTTTTGGCATCTGCTATGTTCTTTTCATGCTAATTAGTTTCTGCCCTTTCTCTTTTGGTTTCGCACTGTAGGCTAGAGGAAAGCAGCAGAAGAGGTAACTGCAATGCTGTGAACAGAAATCATTCTGTTGAGGGAGGTAGGAAGGGGAAAGTGAAATTGGGAGGGGGGGGAGGGAGGGAACTCGAAAGATAGTCCGGAAAAGGGCTTCTCTCTTGCTGGTGCATATCAGGTATTAGAAAGATGGATCATCAGAAACCTTGGAAAGGATTCAAAGTGCTTGATGGTGTTTTCCCCACTTCTATGAGCACATTAGAGGTCAACTATTCAAACACCAGCATCATTATATGGTACAGGAGATGTTGTACCGGAAGCGATCTTGGCAGAACTCCTTCAATACCATTCTTTATTGTGTTGGCTCAATGGACTATTCTACTCGAAAATTTACTTGACGACGAGAATTAAATTGATAAAGTATCTAGCATATCGACTAATGATTGCACTAAGAATTCGAGGTCCAAGATCTCCGATATGACGAGCTTTTCCTGTGTTAGAAATGAGTTCCCTGTGGCGGCAGGTTCTGTTCGAAATGTGGTATCAGGGAGTTATCTTTTTAACCTCTGTAACTTTTTCTCGGTTGCTATTATCTGCGTATTGTTGGAAAAATGATTGCAGCAAAAGGCTCTGATGTACAAATTGTGGAGTACACTATGAGTTCATTGTTGTATTGTTTTGAACCCTGTAATCCTGTTATTTTCGGCCTTAACAAGCTGGGATTATTTTGATGAGTAGCATTAACTAACCCACATTTTACTGTTGATTACAGGGTTCAAAATTATGGATTTCACAAAAGCCCCTCTTATAAATCGGCCCAACAAGCCCATTTACTATGTTAATTAACTTTTGCAGTTTAGTCTAGCCACTTATGCATTTTACATAATAGTACAGTGTAATAGAAAGTATAAGAGGACGTTGTAAATTAATATTTTAGCAGGACATCAATGAATTAATTCTTCCTTTCTCTCCAATTATCCATCTCCTTCCTCTCTAATCTTCTTCTATCTCCTTCTCTCGTCTATTCTTTATCTCCTTCCCATTTCTCTAATTTACTTCTATCTTCTTCTTCCTCCATCTATTCCCAATCTTCCATCTATTCTTCTCATTCCTTCTTTCATTCTCTCACACAATTATCTCAATTTCGTGTATCTGAGCAACACCATCATCCTCGTCGCCGTCCACGACTCAGAACTTTTTCATCATTGCCAGATTACGACGAGTCTGAAATATTACACATACTTATTGCATCAAGCCTGCTGTTGCCATCTTTCATGTTATTCTTCACTCATGCAACTTTCCATCCTTTGCCTCTTTGGTTCCTAACATTTTCCTCTTATGTGCGTACTTATCGCGTCAAGTCTGTCGTTACCGTCTTCAATGTTATCCTTCACCCTATCACTCTTCATCTCATGTAAAAGGCAAATGGCCTCTTTCGGAGCAATTGTCAGAGAATTGTTACTCTAATATTGATATTTGTAAATATAATTTTATGGCTTATTTCATCAAAATTAATGAGAATTTGAATAGTTGTTATCTAACTCAAATAAAATATAAAGATTAGGGACCAAAAGGCAAAAAAAAAAAGGCTAGGGACCTAAATAATAAAATGGGAAAAGGTTAGGGACCAATGCAATTCACCCAAAGCAAAAGGATGTCTACAGTTTCATATTACAATAAATTTCTTTTCCAGCGACCTTCAAACAAAGGTCATATTTATATGTAAAAAATATTTTTTAATATATATATATATATATGATTTATAAGAAGTGTGATTAAATATTTAAAATAAAGTATTATATTCAGACTTAAGTTATTTTTTTAAAATAAGATAAATTGTTTTGTAGATAAAATATGTTATTCTGGCAAATCATAAATAATAAAATCTTTAAAAAAGTAAAAAATACCAAACTCGTTTCTCATAATTATGCTAGAAATTATCATACAAATAATTTATTCAAATTTTTTTTTTTCAAACATCTAAATAAGACCTGTAACTTTGGCTTGTATGCTGTAATTATGAAAGAAATATCTCCTGTCACAAAAAAAAAAAAAAAAAAAAAAAATAGTATAGTTATATTTTTCTAACAATTCTATTCTTTGAAGTGAGGGTTCATCACTGTTGGTGACTTTCTTAGAATAAATGGGGTGTGTGTTATACACTCTATTTGAAATTTATGAATGATATTGCTCTTCTTTTTATGGATTAATTACAAATCTAGTACTTCAAGTTCGAGGAGGATTTTAATTTAATCATCATATTTTTTATTTTGTTTGTTATAATATAGTGCAGTAAGGGCATGTTCAATTCACCTATTTTATTCTCTGCTATAGAAATTAGAGTTCAATTCCCATTGCAAATTGGAATGAAAATAGCTCCATTCATTATTATGGTCCAAATTCAGCTTTATACCCTAAATTCATATCTATTCCAAAATAACTAATCAAAACCCTTCTAACACACATCTTTCCGTTCTCTTCTTTGATTACTCTCCTCTTCCCCGACCAAAATCTCTCTTTCAAAACTCTAGATCCCTCAATTGTCCATTTCAATTTCCATTTCGATAATAAACCAAACATTTTTTTTTTTTTTTTGATGATTCGTCATTTCGTTTCTCATTCCAGTATAGTCCAATTTCATTTCTCATTTTCTTTTTGATCATAAACTAAGCACGCACTAAGTTTGAACAGGAAATGAAGAATTATCTGAGATCGGAAAGATGAACAAGAAATATAGAAACAGCTTGTGACCTTGCAGCATTGAATAATTATCATAAACAAGAGTACTTAAAAAAACTCAATTTCATGAACATCAAAAGCACTAGTTTCTGCAATCTCACAGTATTTTTCATACAATGCACCTTCACTGAATTGCAAACTAGTCCATGAGACAGTACCAAAAGCAACAGCACCGATAAAGAAATTGCAGAAAACTGCCTATAAATTTCATGTTTTCACTTTGTCCCCCTGAAATGTTGAATCTTGCATATTACTCCCTTAAACTACAACATTTCATCGCTTTTGTGAAATCCATAATTTCCTTGCACTTACATGGGATCAATTGTAGGTTTGAGAACTTCCAGGGGAGTAAATGCGTTAACTTGCAACATCAATAGGGATTATATTTACGGGAGGAGAGAAATAAAAAAAGTTAAGCTGCGACATTTGAAATTGTAGGTGTTTTTCAAGGCTCCACTGTGAAAACTTCCACATCATCCATGCTGGAGTTCCTGACAGAGTATTGAAAAGTCCAATTACGGCAAGCTCCTGCATGCTTGCCCTTTCTATTTATAGCGAAAACAGCTCCGACAAAGTCCGGATACTTCTGGGCAATCCTGGATATAGCGTCAGCAGCAGCTTGCTTCGGCTCCATCCCTCGTCGCATACTCTCCACAACTTGGTAGCTGTAAAAGTGCTCTCCATTAGATAGGACAGCAATATTATGCAATTCAGCAAAAAGTGCAAATAAGATGGAAACTATCGGTCAGGACTTGTTTGGTCTAGCTGGCATTTCTGCAGGAGTGCTGTAAAGTAAAGCTGTTCATAAAAGCACTATAAGAGAAGCAGAAGCTCTTTTTCAAATTGGAGTTTGTTGCCTTCCGCTTTGGCGCTTAGTAGCTCCTTATATAACCAAGTATGCTGCAAGTAGGCAAGTTTATTAAGAAATACGAGAAGAATCTAAAATAGGAAACAAGTCGCTGACTAAACAAAGAATGTTTGAATGCTATCAGGTTTTTGCTTGTTAATCAGAGTACACGGAAAGAACCAGCCCTGTTTTCAGATAAGATTAAGTAATATAACAAAAATGGTCCTATAACATAAATGGGACGTCTTCATGAATAAATGATTATATACAAAACCTAAGAACGGCAAAGCAAGGATTTCCGCAAAGAAAAAGCAAAATGGAAAGGAAAAAATAAGAAAAAATTGAGCTCATTACCAGGGAAGGAAACGCATCATGATATCGCCATCTCCAGTTGCACCACAGGCGCCAACTTCATCATCAGCATATGCTGAAGACCCAGCTATAGGTCCATCACCAACCCTGGAACCAAGAGACTTGATATCAATTTCTTAGAACCAAAGGGGCTAATACTAATTTGTAGGAGCATAAGATAGCATCTTGGAATGAGACCGGAAATGATCGAACAATTCATGTTAGAATCAAAAGAAAGTTCTAAAACTGCCTATATGTTTATGTTTTTAGTTCATTACTAGGAGATTGGAGTTTCGTACACTTCCTAATCTTGGCAGAATTAGAAGATATCGGAACAAGCTTAGAGGTACAACATGCTGTTCTTATGTAGTTTTGTCAGAACCCACAAAGCCTCATATCAGAATATGATGGAGGGCTAATGGGGTCATTAAGGTATGTTGGACCAATGGTTTAGGCCCAATAACTTGCTAACAATGGCTGGCAGTTTAAGGCATATGTATATGCTTTTACCCAAACAACACTCCTGAGTTTGAAGCGCAGCAGCAAAGAGAAGAACATAAAAAGGCCGATACATAGTTACAAGCCCATCAAAGGGAGGATGATAATGAAATGTAAATATAAAAAACATACACTGTTTGAACAGAAATATGACTAAACTGCGATGCCCAGAGACAGCATAGACAATCAAAGGAGAATGATCCATTTTTATCATCAAACAAACCAGTAGTTGGTGGTCTAAATGAAAAAACAGAACTTAAATCAGAAAAAGTTACGAAAGTGCCAACCAAAATAAAATCTAACCAGAGGGCATAGTTTAAAATGCCTATATATTATTATGGGGTCTCCATATATTCCTACTGATGTAAAACAGAGGAGAGGTAATTATCATAGGCAGTATGATGTAGCTCAAGGCATGGAAAAACTGTCATGTAACAAACTGATTTTACAATTTTTTAAGGAAAAAAAGATTGATCACCTAAAAGCATTTGAAATAATAGTTCTATTAAATCATTTTTACCTGCCAGGAACTTTAAATGTAGCACCATTAGTTGATGTCCCAACTGCTATATGCCCCATCTTTGCATTGTGAAAAAAAACATTAAGATCAATACTAGAACAAAAGAAGAAAAGGAAAGAAAAAAAAGAAAAAGTTACAACGAAGTACTCTATCAATCACGGCCATGGAGATAGTGTCATGGTTGTGACGACATATAACGTCAGAGTTTGACTTTGCTCTTAAAATATTGCTTCCTATCTCTTCACCATGATCACAAGAGTTCTCAAATTCAGGATGATAAGGCCCGCAGCCATTTGCGTTGATGACATTTTTCCGGAAATTAGGCTGACAATTATTCTCTTTCCAGTTATTCCATTTCTCGATGGACTCTGGGGAACTAAGATTAGTTGGTCCAGGAAGGCCCATTGAAATAGCAAAAAGAGAAGCCTTCTCTCCAACAAGCAGAGTGTGTTTCGTGTAATCCATAACCAGCTTAGCAGCCTTAATTCCATCCTTAACATATCTCATGCCGGCCACAGATCCGACCTCCATCGTTGTCTACTAACGTCCTTAAAACAAATAAGCAATAGATCATGGTCTTTTGCGGTTATAACAGCAACATTTATTCCAAGATGTAATTGTGTAATTTGTTACCCCATTCATAATAAGAGCATCCAATGTAGTTTCTCCATTCTCATCTGGACTACCACCTGGACCAACTGTTCACAAAACGAACTGAATTTTAGCCCGCAAAGAAAAATTTAGTGGTATGTTCCTTTATTACAAATAAGCAATAGCTCAACTGCTACTCAAAGAATAGGTAACAACGGGTCTCATAGGAACAAGTCGACATCTTCTAGTGGACGTTCACTTTGATGCCCAATCTTTCAATTTTTACAATGAATACATAATGCTCGAAATTCTTAAGTTCTTAACTAAATGAATAAAAACGTCCATGTAATCACCATATAAGCAGCATTAACTTTAACCAGCATAAGAAAGATTCAAGAGCAATGCATACCCATCCTATCACTGACTCTAATCTATCAATACATGCCATATCACATGACTCCTACGAATACTAAGAGGTAATTCAAATTTCACCAGGATTACTGGGTGATATCTTTGGGTTTTGTAGAGGATTTCGTGTGCCTCATCTTTTCTCTCTGACATTTTGTTGTTTTAGTTGAATATTTTATATTCTCTACCTTACAAGACTAAAGAACTAAATCGCAACATCAGGATACTACAGGGACCATCCTGTCGGATCGTTGGCGCCCCATTAATTTCTTTTCCAAAAACTCAATGTTTCTAAATATCTTTCCAATTGTCACCGCAGAGACAGAACTCACCCAACTCCTTATAGTCTCCTCTATTGTCACGGGCAGGAAGTTGGGCTATTTTTAACCCATAAATAAATAGCCAACACATCCATACACTTCAACCCCCTTTTTCTTTTCCAAAAATTCAATGTTTTTATTATATCTTTTCCAAATTTTCAGAACTCAGAACCAACCTACAATACAACTAAAAACGGAAAAAAGAAAAGTAAGCTCTTTTGGTATAGTTTCATTTCTTTTCCACAATGGAGTGTGAGGGTGGATGGCGGACTGCTTGCACTTTTTTAACAAAAAATAAAAGAAAATAGAAAGCTATTTAAAATTACAAGCAATTCATCATCCACTCCTACACTACTGCATACAAAAATTCTATTTATTTATTTTTTTTAAAAAAAAACTGCAGCAATACATTTACAAGATCAAAAAGCAGAGACAACGACAACGAACTAAACTAAGCGAATGAGACGAAGCATTAGGGTTAAGGGAAAACTGAATCAAACCCTAAACCACCCCCACACCGACCTGTGCCGTCGCAGCGGAGCTCCTCGCAGGCGGAGCATCCGGCGACCACGGCGTCCACCGCCGACGACCCGCCGCCGTCGACGGCGCTCCACGCAGCCCTCGCCGCCTCCCGGAACCCCCACGTGCTCACCACCACGGGTTGCCCTAGCGCCGGATCCACCTCCACCATCCCCACCTTGTTGATCCACGAACACAGGAGAGTGAGAGTGAGAGTTGGAGAATCCATACAAAGATTTTGGAGATGAGATGATCCTTACCGCAATAGAGAGGAGGGAGAGGGAGAGGAGGAGGAGGAGGAGGAGGAGGAGAGGAGGGCTCAGTTTGGGATCCATGGACGAGGACGAGGAGGAGTAGAAGATGGAGGAGACGAAAAAAAGGGAGTGTGATTTGGACCGGTTTTTTTAGAAGGAAAAAAAACCCGTGTTTTTTTTTTTTTTTTTTATATAACCGCTATTATTTTATA
Source organism: Tillandsia fasciculata (assembly GCA_029168755.2). NCBI lineage: Eukaryota > Viridiplantae > Streptophyta > Magnoliopsida > Poales > Bromeliaceae > Tillandsia > Tillandsia fasciculata. The sequence continues at coordinate 5,614,738 of CM054937.1, read as the reverse complement.
AAATTAATTAAACACACTTTAAATTATTCTTAAGAATAGCATATTTATAAATTAAATACAATTTCCCTTCTAATTATTTTTAAATAGTAAATTATTTTGAAAATAAAATAATTTATCTTAATATTCATTATCTTAGAACAAAATAGACCCTAATTTTTTTAAAACCTAAAAAGGATTACAGCAAAAAGCTATACTTTTTTTTTTTTTTTTTTTTTCATGGAGTCATTGCCAATATACCCTTATAATAATTTTTAAATTTTATATTTATTTCTTATAAAAAAATTATACTGAGTTTTATTTAGTTTACGGTAATTTTATAATGTCTTAGAGATGTCAAAATTATAAAATTTTTATATTTACTTTGTCATATAAATCTAATTAGGCATAAATTAAAAATTTACGTGAAATTATACAAATTTATAATTCCTTAAAACAAGAGATTTGGAAACCCAATTTCTCCCTAATTTTTTTTTTTTTTTTTTTTCAGACGAGTCAAATATATTTATGCAAATTTTATATTTATCTCAAAATTTTAAATTTAGTATAAGAAATAAACAAAGTTAGGTATTTCTTAAATTTTAAAATATCTAAATAGACTTTATACTCAAATATGATTTTTATATGATTAATTTAGTATAAAATAATATATAATATCAGTTTCTATAAAAATAAATTATATTGTGGTAATTTTATTAATATAGTTAGGAAAATTTGTGTTGAATCTAATCATTTAAAAATCGGATTAAAATTGATCGGATCGTCTGGTCTAATTATGGTCCAATCATGACCAATCTATTATAAAAAAAATAATTTATATTTATATATTTATATATGTATTTATAAATTATTATGAATTTTCGTGGAATCAAACTCGTTTTATATTTCAAGAAAAAAAAAGGGGCTCACATCTCCTCTAATACAAAATAATTATTTTTGATGTTGTTAGAAAATCTGCACAAATAAAATTTTTTAGTAAAATAATATCTAATTGATTTAAATTCAAAATATTCAAATTTAGGTTACTATGCAAATTACTATAATACTATTAATAAAAGAATAGTAGGGATTAGATGAAGTCTGTGAGTCAAGGCGTGCGGATGCATTGTTCTAGAATTAAGATTGTCCCTCCACGTGCAAGGCTCCGGCAATCACTCATAACAATACAATGACCACTGTCCACCCCGTCGGCACGACTCCGGAATGACGCAGAGCGAACCCGACGACTTTCAAAGATCGTGCAAAAGAAAAGCTCAATGTAAAAAGGAAAACCTCAATGTAAGAGTATGTAAAGCTCAGTGTGGTATAGTACTGAAAATAAAAAATAGCTGTCTATACTTAAACAAGAACACCTATATATAAATAGGGCTCAAACCCATCTTGAGACAGGGTTCAACGGCTAGATCTCGGATTAGCCGTTGGACCTTACCAAGGAGGGCTTTGGACAGCCCACCACACACTTTCCAAGACAAGCCTCTTGGGTAACTTAAGAAAGACTTTTCCAAAGTAGGTTAAGTCAAACAAAAAGAAAAAAACAAATAAAAAAAAAATTGAGTCAAGATCGCAAGCGCCGCCAACCGAACCCGACCCGGCTCTTGCTCGTGCTTGTTTAGAAGAAGTCTCTATTCTCACTTTCTCCTAAACCACACAAGCAAATATGTAGGAGTATATAAATAGCTTTCACATGTGATGAGTATTCGATGTGAGACTAAACATCACATGTGGAGAGCTAAGATAATGGGCTCTCAAGTAAAGTCCATTCATATTGAGCTACCCAGAAAATCCAAAGGCAAAAAATAAGTTTAAAATTAATTAAAAACTAAATAAACAATAACAGATGTAACCCATTTCTCTCTTTTTTAAATTAAACTAGCTAAATGCATGTATAATGCAAGTCACAAAAAAAATAATATTTGTTTGGAATAAAATACAATCTAAAATTATTCTAGAACTTTTATTTTTAGAAGAATATGTTTGGAAATCCTTCATCTAAATGCACTTTTTGAAATTGGGTTTTCATCTTTAAAATTTTAAATTTTATTTAATTTTTTAATTTAACAAAATTAATTTTTAATTACTATAAAATATTTAATTTAATTAATAAAATCTACTTAATTATAATTAAAGCAAAAATTAGAAAATATCAATTTTAACAAAAAAAGTTGTAAGAATCACGTTTTAATAGTTTTATAAGTAAGAAGGCTTTAATACGATAGGCTGTGAATAATTTATGTTAGTAGGCTCCATAAAATACAAAAAAAAAAAAAAAAATAAATACTTTCATCTGGTGTATTTTGATAGGAGGAGATACAACATAAAAATTTAATCAAATGTATACAAATAATAAATAAAAGAAAAATATAAAAAAATTCGAGGCTTGTGTGTTAAGATTTAGTGATAGAATGTTATAATAAAAATCGTGAAGATGAAAAATCGTAGAGATGAAAAATTATGGAGATTTTTCTTTAGGTTTGCAGTATGGAGGAATAGAATGAATGTATAATTACACAACAGTACGAAGGAGTAGAGTGAATGCATAATTACACAACGGAGAGAGGGAGATGGACGTTTTAGTGATAGAATATCATAAGAAAAAACTGTCGAGATTTTTAAGGAGATGGAGATATTAGTAGTAAAGATTTTTTTGTATGTTGAGAGAAAAAAGAAAGAAGAAGACGATCGCAGTTGTACGGCATCCCCAGAGACGTCATGAAGACGAAAGGGGGTGGGAGAGAGGAAGAGGAGTGAATCGGAGAGACGAATCGGCATGCAGAGGGAAGGGCGCAAAGGACGGGCGTGGAAGAGATTGCTTCGCAACAAATTCCGCAAGTACCTTTAAGCGAAAAGGGAAAGCTGGAGAGGAAAGGGGAGGGGGAAGGAACAAGAGTTGTTATAACTAAGGGTGAAAACAACTCTTTTTACAACCCTGTCTTTTTTTTTTCTTTTGGGGAACAAAAGGAAGCCCATCTTATTCCCCAATCAAACAAGATCCTAGAATTTCGTAGATGGTTGGTAAAATAGTATGTTCTTATTGATAAAAAAAGGTCAAAGGTAAAAAATCTAATGACGAAAAATTTAGTAATACCAAGTGCTTGATACTATTGATAACATTATAGCCAGACTCCAAAATTAATTATTCAATAATAATTTATACATTGTGATTCTACTCATAAACAAAATAAATTATTTGTTATGATTTTTTTTATAGTTATAAGTTATGAATTTAAATTTAATTTTTTAAAAAAAATTGTCTACCATAACTTGATATGATAGCATATTTCACTTCAAGACGTTTGATCTTGCTCATTATTACTCAAATACGTTAAATTTCTTGAGTAAATTAAAAAAAAAAATGTGAATAACATATTCACACATTCATAAAAATCCAGTAATAATTTTAGGTTATGATTGTCATCTAAGAGTAATATGTCTGGTTTGGCAATAATTTTTGAGTAAATGATGTCCTCAACTTTATGCCCTTTTCAAATACCAATTTGCACTTCCTTTTTTTTTTTTAAGATAAAAACGTATAGAACTTAAACTATGGATCGTTTTGAGTCGGCTATATATCCAATCTTTAAGTTACTCAACTAAACTTTGATTTCAAAATTTAAATCAATTATTTATTTTAATAAATTTATAATTATGAAAATTATATGAATTATACTAACTAAATCTGTAGAGATAAACGATGCATTCAAATGATGAAGTCAAAGTGATAAAACGAATTGAAAATTATGATAATATAATCAAATTTTAAAAAATTAGGTAGCTTGATTGAAAATAATTTATAGTTTAAATAAGTTACCTACTTTTTATTTTTATTTTTTTAATTAAAACCTCGTTAACTTTCAACATTTGGAATTACGCGTAGCAAAATTGAAAATAATCGGATCCCCAAAAAAATTGACTGAGAAATTGGATCCAAACAAATTAAGGATGAATCCGAACATATAAAGTCTATACCTGCACTTGGAAACTCTTTGGTTGCTTTCATATTTCAACTTACATTTCAAATAGGCTAAAATACAGAACCCCTTACAAATATCTATTTTTTCACTTTTTTTTTTCTAACTTTCAAAAATTTATATTTTACCCTCTTAAAATATCAAAAAATACTTCCAAAGAATTACGGTATTAATGAAGATGATGAAATAACCATATTATCCTTATTCTTAAAAAAAAAAAAATTAATTTTTAATATATTTTCTATTATTTGAAGAGTATTTTCGAAATACTGTCGAAAAAAGGACCAAAGGCATCAACTTGAATTTTTGAGGGCCTAAAATATAAACTGTTGAAAATTAGAGAGTAAAGTGAAAAAACTACACACAAATAAAAAATATCTTGTTGGTTATGTGCAGTTGCATCTGCATACTAAATTTGAACAAAGCAATCAAATAAAATATTTGTAATTGTATTACTCTCAACTATATATTTAAGTGAGCTATAAATATGCAAATAAAGCTGTTGTATTTTCAACTGTATGTATCCTCAATTATACTGTATTTACAATAAAATCACACCAAAAAGATCTATTAACAGCAAACAATAAAAAAACAAAAGGGAAAAGGCAAAAAAAATCCAACTGCTGTGCTCACAATGAGCATTACTTCACAAATTGTCATGAGAAAATTAGTAAAATATATAAAACATTTCGTTCCAAAATCAGCAACAATGTATTGCCAAAAATGATGGCTTTCAAGAACTTCTTAAATGGAAAGAAAAGAAATACTTAAACTAAATCGATCTTTCAAACAAGAAGAAGAAGATAATTCTAAGTTTTGTGAATTCTTGTAATTTGGAATTCGCATATTTCCAATACCATCCAAATCAATCTAATGTGGAGTACGTATAGCGAATGCCCGTCTGGCCATCTTTAGTTACAACCTTGAAGTTTCCGGCGGTAAATTTCTCTTCCGATTTGAAGGTAATTTCTCTTTCCAGATGAGAATATGCACAATATTCCACGTCGAATACTTCCGCGTCCTTCTTGAAGTAGGAAATTGAAACCCCAACGGCCTCACCTGAAAATAAGAGAACATGACCGATATAAGCTTCTACAGAAGTGTTGTTTCAGTGTATAACGAAAAAAATATAACGGTTTGTAAGGCTTGGATCCGAGTCGCAACCACTCGAGTGGGGGATTCCTTGGAGGAGGAAGGCGACTATGAAGATCTTCGGTAAATTTGAGCTCGATTCGGAGTCGCGTGCATCGATGATGATCGCTTGAGACCACGACGACGATGATGAACCAGTGTGATGGCCCAAGAATTGATGATTCAAGGATCTCGATGAGGGAAACAACGGAGATTGGTAGGAAGGAAAAGAGAACGAGGAAGAAGAGAATGAGCTGGGAAAGAAGATGATTAACAACTATATTGATATCGTAACTGTTTCTGTTACAACTCTACTATTGATAGAGCTAAACTTAGGACTGAACCGCAATTATGACACTTATTGTGGTGTAACTGTAATTCTCCACACTGGGCCCACCAAGCCAATTCCCCTTATCGAGCTCTACCTCCACTTGACTGGAATCCACGAAGAAGCCGCTTGGGCGCGGGCTTCCGTGTAAGGTGCATAATGAATCGGATCTTCTCCAAACCCGATCCACTACCCTTCTTCTACACCCTTCCAGCTTCTTCACTCCTTACAGCTGACCTTCACCACACCTTCAGCTACTCTTGCTCCTTACTCCAACGCTTACGCAATGCTTTAGCTTCTCCCTTCCTCTCACCGCCATAGATGCCCCACTCAAGCTACTACAGCCCCTTCCCTAGACGATTGATGACTCACCGGATTATGTTATCAAGACGAAGATCGGAACCCTCCTACGTTCAGAGAAGCTAAGTACTCCTTTTTTATCTTCTTAACCCTCTTATCTTCCTTCTTAGTTATTTTCTAATCTCTTCTCCACCTCCTTCAACTGCAGGTGTTACACGGTTCTACACTATGACGGCAACAGATATTTCAAACTAAAGGTTGTGCTTTTGGGGAGTTGTAGAAAGGTCATTTTATCTTGTTGCCACAACAGAGCTCCTGATTTTTTAGCGCCGAATGTGATTTATGTTAGATAGTTTGGTCTGACCATTTTGATTATGTGATCAAACTGTTTAGCGTACCTATACATACACAAAAGTTTTTGAGAAGACTACTGAAAGAAGCAATAGCTTCTGCAGGACTAAATAGGCACTAAATGGAGCTGACTAATTCTATATCAACATGAATGTTGTCCTCGGCAACCATTTTACAAATGGATTATCATAACTACAAAGTAAAAGGAAAGGAAAAGATAATCTCAAGAGGTCAACTTGACTTTGTTTGTCTCAACCAACCAATCAAGACCTAATTTGACAAAGCCAACAAAGCATGAGCGAGCTACAAATCTGCTACACTTGTCTCAGAAAAGAAATTACTAGGCAGGATAAAAGTTATTGAAAATAAGTCACTAAACTTTGCTAATTCACGAAAAGCTGTAAAAACGATCTTTGAATTTTAATGCAGGAAACTAAATACTCTTGTTTCAGTACTCACCGTGGGTGACCAGAAGCAAATTCTCATGAGGGTATTTGTCAGCAAGAGCCTGAATAACACTCGCAAATCTGTTCCTTGCCTCCTGCACAGACTCCTCCCACTGTGGCATCTGCACCAATCCAAAGCACTCACAAATATATTCTTCTTGATTCTTTAATATGTGTTTTTTATCATGTATTCTTATAGTTTCGTTATATTCACTATGTTTTGTTATTCTAATGTGAACCCCATATTGCTCCTACCTGCTGCATATCAGCATATGTGATAACTAGGCAACAGGCAGATTATTTCTGCTCTCTAGAACAATGATAGCATTAAATTCTCACTCTTTCATGGGGTAATTAATTGCAAATGTGCTTGAAAAAAACAATTTCCCCATAGATTAAATTGGTTGAACCTTCTCATAAACAGGCACTACTGAATGATCTATCGTTCCAGCTGGTAAAAGAGCTTCAAGTTCCGATATTTCAGGAAACCACTTTCCATCTGCAGGAGCAGAGTTTGAACCGATTGCTCGAGTATTTAACATCTCACATAGCCCATATTCAATTGAGACCTGTGAAAATAAAAAAAGAAAGCTCGCGAAAATCAATATAGAAGAAAAATATATGATCGAAGAAGCTCCATATTATTATGCAAAAGCAATACTGGTCATAAAACATGCAATGTAAAATAGAAAATAAAAAGTGAATCGGGTTAAGACCGCGCGCGCCGCCGTCCGTCTGACCCGGCTCGACGTGGCTCGTGCTCGTGCGGGCGTTTCTTTAGGAGAAGCCCTTGCTCTCACTTACTCCTAACCAATACACTCAAGTAAGAAGGAATATAAATATAGCTACCACATGCAATGAGTATCCAATGTAGAACTAAACATCACATGTGGTAAGCAAGGCATTGAGCTCCTAGGTAAAGCCCATTGATATTGGGCCACCCAAAAAGCCCATAGGTCAAAATCAAGTTTTAAATTAATAAAAACTAAATAAAATCTAGCATTCCCCCACATGATTTTAAACTTGAAATAAAAGAAATAAAAACAAAATAAGATACAAAATAACTAAAACAGATGCTAGATCCCTTATACCACGTATTCGGCGAAGATACCTTTTGGGTTTGAATCTTCACTTAGTACAAGTCTATGTATGAGGGCACAATGGTGGACTACGCCTTGAACCAAGGCCGGCGAATTGGATTTCCACAAACCGCACACATGGTACAACCGATTAGATTCTATGCGAGTTAGCGCTTTTATGGCCATGCGCTGATATCGCTTCATGTGTGTTGTAGGGAACCGCCATGTCACGCCCCGGGGATAAACGAGAACCCAGGCTCGCCGACAGATCTGTCGTATACACGGAAAGCCCCACGCACACGAAACGTCAGTAACCTACTCAAGTATAAAGAACTATACAACCTAGCAAAACAGAGCTGAACTAAAAGTAAACATTAGATTAAAACTGTACAATACAACTCCAACCATATAACATCATATCACAACTAGGTAATTCTAAGTTTCGGGCTGGACTGAGTAGTTTTGTGTGCGTGTGTGTGTGCATCGGTTTTAGGCCGGTATTACATCTTAGTGGTTAGGGTCATCCACTTTGGTCATGAGTTTGACTTTAGCTTACTACATACTCGACCTGGTTAATTTCCTCGAGCAGGTCGCTCTCCTTGAGTGCCACTCTAGAGTTAGGCGTCTGGATTCACTTTGGGTATGGTTCCACGTCGGTGATCCACGAGTTGTTTGTGTGATCATATGTGATGCGAGTGCTGGGACTAGGTCTCGTGTCGGTCGGTTGATTGGGTTACCCTTGGCAGTATTGGAGTTGATGCATACATCATTTTTACTGTTCTTTCAGCATTAGAGATATAATAGTGGTAGATTTATATTTCAACGATTTACTTTTCCTTGTTCATGCTGCTCTCTCCTATTCTTGCCTCTGGTAGACTTAGTGGGTAAGTCGGAGTTCTCGATGATGTGCCCACTGAGGACTACTGGTTTTTACTAGTTCTCATGCCCTCTGTTGACCCTCTTTTTGCAGAGTCCTCCATGGCTGTAGCAGCGCCGGCGGATCGAGATAAAGGGATCGCGAGATATATAGATCTCCTACCATTTACATTTTGAGTTGGGTTGTAGCTGTGTACCCTCTATTTGTATTATATTTCAGACTACTGTACTTTTGGGATTGACTTTTTGCCAGTTGGTTGTATCTTTTATTTTCGCTTCTGGGAGATGTATCTATATTTTGGAGTTTTATGGTACAGTTTTAGTCTGATATTTACTTTTAGTTCAGCTCTGTTTTGCTCTTTTGTATGGTTCTTTATACTTGAGCAGGTTACTGATGCTTCGTGTACGCGGGGCTTCCCGTGTATGCGCCATTGCTTAGGAGCTTGCTTAAGTTCATATAAAGATCTAGTTAACTTGCACACTTTATTTTCATGTCCAGCAACTACAAATCCTTTAAGTTGCTTCATATAAATCTCTTCCTCTAAATCACTATATATAAATGTTGTCTTAACATCCATTTGATGAACAATCAAATCATGGACAGAAGCTAAGGCAATCAACACTCTAATAGAAGTTATCCTAGCAATAGGAGCATACACATCAAAATAATCTACACTTAGCTTCTGAGAAAAATCATGAGCTACTAATCTCGCCTTATACTTTTCTACAGTACCATCAGGTCTTAACTTCTTCTTAAAATCTATCTACAACCTACAGGCTTACAACTAGAAGGTAAATCAGATAACTCCCAAGTATGATTCTATAGAATAAATTGCATCTCCAAATTAACAGCCTCTTTCCAAAAGGATGCATCTACAGACATCATAGCTTGATCAAAAGTAGATGGGGTGTCTTCTACAAGTAGGACACAAAAATCATCTCCAAAAATTTCTCAATCCTAGGACGCTTACTTCTCCTAAGTTCAATCTCTTCTATAGGTTCACTAGTTCTAAGTCTACTAGAGCTACCTATAGGTTCAATAGGAATAGGTCTATCTACTCTAGTTCTAAAAGAAAAGATGTCCTCAAAGTGCGCTGCATCTCTAGCCACAATAATAGTGTTGTTAGAAATCTCACTAATCTCATAATTCACTACCACAAATCTATTGGCATTACTATCTAAAGCATAACCTAAGAAAACTGTATCTATTATCTTAGGTCCAATCTTCCTCTTCTTGTTCTTAGGAATTTTTACCTTAGCAAGACACCTTCGCACTTTAAAATAGCTAAGATTAGGCTTCCTGCCTTTCCAAAGCTCATAGGGAGAGACAGAAGAACTTTTGTAGGGAATCCTATTGAGAATTACACATGCAGAAATTAAAGCTTCCACCCACAAGTTTTCAGGTGCACCTAAACTAATAATTATAGAATTTACCGTATCAATCAAAGTTCTATTCTATCGTTCTACTACTCTATTTGATTGAGGTGTATAAGGTGCAGTCACTTGATGTGCAATTTCAAACTCTTGATAGAAAGCAGTCATCTCATTTGAAGTATATTCACCACCTCAATCAGATCTCAAAATCTTAATTTTTTAGTCCAATTGATTTTCCACCTTAGCCTTATAAATTTTGAATTTACTCAAAACTTCATCTTTAGTCTTAATCAAGTAAACATAGCAATATTTAGAATAATCATCCATAAAAGTCACAAAATACTTGCTTCCACCTCTACTTGGTCTACTTCCATCACAAACATCACTATGCACAAGTTCTAAAAGATCACAATCTCTATGTACTGATCTAAAAGATTTCCTAGACTCCTTAGCTTGTACACAATTTCACATCTATGATCAGTTGAAACAAATTTAGAAATCAAATCAAGATCCATCAATTTTTTAATTGTATTGTAATTTACATGTCCCAATCTTCCAAGACAAATATCAGAAGAAACAACATTCAAAATAAGAGCACTTTCATTAATAAAAGAGACATCACAGAAAGTTTAAATAAATCATAACTCAAAAATTCTTTTCCAACAAAGTTCACACCCTTAGTAATCACTACCCTACTACATTCAAAAACTAACTTAAAACCTTGCTGAACGAAAAGAGAACTACTAATCAAATTCTTCCTAAGATCGAGAACATGATGCACACCGTGCAAGGTAAGGGTCTTCCCAGAGGTAAGTTTCAAATCCACTCGGCTGATCCCAAGCATGCGAGAAGAAGCTGCATTCCCCATGTTCACCGATCCTCCACTTGAATCCTGATAAGTGGAAAACCAAGTGCGGTCAGAGCAAGCATGAACATTTGCTCCAGTGTCTATCCACCTATCAGAAGAACTAAAACCTAGGTTAATCTCAAGTAAACTAGATCCTAACCTGATAGTGGAGTCCGAAGGGTTAGGCTCAGTAGTCAACATGTTCATCCGGCGCTCAAGAGGCGCTCCCTTCTTCTTCTTTGGTGCAGAAGGCTGAGTTTTGCAATAATAGCAATCCTTCGCAAAGTGATTGTACTTCCCGCACACAAAGCAGTCATAATTAACTCCACTCCCCTCAGGTTTAGGCTTCTTAAATTTTGGGTTAAACTTCATATGGTGAACAGGCTTCTTCTTAAAGTTCCTATTAGGTTGAAAGTTTCTACCCTTAGATTTCGGGTTCTCTGAAAGGTTGTCTTGGGTAGTAGGCTACTAGGCTTCTTATCCCTAGCTCGATTGGTTTCTTCTATCCTAATGGATCTTAGGACATAATTCAGGGAAAGCTCTTTCTGATTGTGGTTAAGATTATTTTTATGGTTAGACCAAGATGGAGGCAGCTTATGTATAATAGTGGCAACTAAAAAGCTCTCATCAAGATCTACTCCACTAGATCTAAGTTGCTCAATAATGTAACTCAAAATCATGAAGCTGGTCAGACATAGGCTTACTATCTACCAACTTAAACTTAATCAAATCAAAAGTTTGGTATCTTTTCTTAGTGGGATCAATTTGACCATACTTCTGTTCTAAAGAAATCCACAGTTCCTAACAGTTTGAGCACTACAGTAAATGTCATAAAGTTTATCTGGTAATGTGCTAAGAATTCGGTTTAGACAATGATAATTAATCATGCTAGGATCAATAGGAGGTGCAGGTGCAACAACAGGAGGAGTAGAAGTATTCTGAGATTGGCTGCGAGTCTGAGGTCGATTTACCACAGGCTGGTTAGCACCATCAGGTGCAGTTTTATTGCCATTCTCGACAGGATCCGAGATAACAGAAACTAGCCCAAGTGTGGTGAGCCAGAACCTCATTTGGTTCTGCCACCTTCTAAAGTTGCGACCATTAAAAGTAAATAGCTTCGCCGAATACGAGTCCTCCATCAATATGAATCTGTTTACAAGTTACCTACTACAATATCACAAGAATGCACAATATCTATAACAGTAAATAGTTCTGTGTTATGTAAGTTGACAGAGATAAATACATAACAACAGTAATTATACTAAGATTTTAATTATCAGTGCAACAATAACACAATATATACATATATAACTATAGCAATATTATATCAACTTATAATAACACAAAGATATTGATTAACAGTGCAATGACAATATATATATATATATATATATATATATATATATATATATATATATATATATATATATATATAACAATGCAACAAGATGTATATAATTAACAGAGCAATGTATGTGTATATATATATCATTAACAGTATTATTTCTTTAATACTAAAAGAAATTGAAAGATAAATATTTTAATCTTGCTTCTAGAATGCTGGAAAACTATCTTTATAATTTCTTTTAGTAAAATATCACTTTGAAATTATTTAAATCCGAAATATTCAAATATATGTTTGCATGCAAATTACTAGTATACTATAAATAAATAAACAGTAGGAATTAGATGAAGCCTGTGGGTCGAGGCGTGCGATGCACTGTCCTAGAAGCAAGATTGCCCCTCCACGTGCGAGGCTCCGGCAATCACTCCTAATGATACAACGGCCATTGTCCATCGCGTCGGCACGACTCCGGGATGGTGCAGAACAAACCCGCCGACTTTCAGAGATCCAGCAAAACTCAAACAATTGGAAGTTGGAAGCACAAGTAAAAGCTAAGCAAAGAAGATGATCAAAGAGTACTATCAATTTCCTGTATGACTAAACCAAATATATAAGCTACCTCTAGCAGCTCACCTCCAAGCAAAGTCCAACAGCTAGATCTCGGGTAAGGCTAAGTCAACAAAATAAAATAGAAAATAAAAAGTGAATCGAGTCAAGACCGCACGCGCGCGCCGCTGCCCGCCGGACCCGGTTTGTGCCGGCGCGTGTCTTTAAGAGAAGTCCTTACTCTCACTTTCTCTTAAACAATACATTTAAGAAAGAATGAATAAAAATATAGCTACTGGATGTGATGAGTATCGAATATGGGACTAAACATCACATGTAGTAAGCAAGGCATTGAGCTTCCAAATAAAGTCCATTGATATTGGACCACCCAGAAAGCCCCATAAGCCAAAATCAAGTATTAAATCAATAAAAACCAAATAAAATCTAGCAGGACCTAGGTGACATCAACAACTATTGCGATGCAGATTGGGCAGGTGCACATGATAATAGGCGATCCACTTCCAGCTACTGTATTAGGCAACAAACTTGTTACATGGCGGAGTAAAAAGCAAAATGCGGTGGCTCGTTCTTCAGCTGAGGCGGAGTATTAAGATCTGATTTGGGCTTTGCCTGTATCAACAACAATGCCTCCTCTTTTTTTTGTGATAATCAAGCGGCAATTCAAATAGCCGCTAATCCAGTTTTCCATGAGAGGATCAAACACATTGAAGTTGATTGCCACTTCATTAGAGAAAATGTTGAATCTAAAATTATTGATTCGAACCTCTGCATGGTGAGAAATGAGGCGGAAGCAAGAAGAAGGAGAGAAAGAGAGGAGGAGGGTTGTGGATAGTGAAGAACCTTGAGGCGGGAGGGGTCGAGGTGGACGGCGTGGCTGGTGTCGAGGGGGGAGGGGTCGACGGTGGCGCAGAGGGCGGCGACGGCCTCGGCGGCGGTCTGGAGGCAGCGGAGGAAGGGGGAGACGAGGACGCGGTCGACGACGGGCTGGAGGGAGCGGATGCGCTTGCCGGCAGTCCACGCCCGGATCAGCCCGGGCTCCGTCAGCGGTGGGTCCCACCGCCGCGCCGCGTGCAGCACCCACAACGGCTCCGCGTGGTCCGCCCGATCGCCGTGCCGCATCACCAACACCCTCTGAACCCGGCTACGCCCCTCGCCCTCGCTCGCCGTCGCCATCTCTCTTTCTCAATCACGATCGATGCTCGCAATTCACGAATCGCGATCGATGAGCCCGTTGGCTGCCTACTCTTTGCGATTCCACAGCTTGTCACCTGGACCTTGTCCGCCACCTCATCTGTGGACCGATCTTTTGGCTTTTTCTTTCTTTTTACAAAAAAAAAAAAAATAATAAAAAGTAAAATAATAAAAAAAAAAGATATATATAAGTATACACCCCTTTAGGAATGTATATCTTACACCCCACCTCATTCTGAAATGGGGTGAATTTTACTCGTCATTTGAAATAAAATAATACCAACTCCAGAATGGAGTGGGATATAAGATGTACACCAGGGTGTACACCTAGCATTCCTCAATAAAAAAAATAGCACCACACACAGTTTCATTCGTTAAGCAAAATAAACTCAGCTATAAATATAAGCATTAGAGTCTCAATTAAAATTTTTTTAAGTTAAATAAAAAAAAAAGAAAAGAACAATAAAAAATATATATAAAATATATAAATGAGAATTATATATCATTTTGAATCGACTATTTGATTTATAAAATTTTTAATTTTACTATCCAATTTTTTTATTTGTCTGATTTTAAGTTAATCAATAATATTTTGGCTTTTAAAATTTAAATTATTTTTTTTATGAAAATTGTATGGAATGATATTTTTTTTAGAATTTAAGTTGATATTTTGATTTTAAGTCGGTGGGATTGAAAGCTAAAGAAAATTTAACAAAAATTGATAAAAAATTTAGTTAGATTGATATTTTTATAAGAATATATAATAAGATAATCTAAAATTTGAAGGGATAGATAAGTTATTTTTAAACTTAGAAGGGTATACCAGTATTTTTTTTTAATAAGGGAAAGAATGGGCTTCTTTAGTATTGGTGGAGGCTTAAAGATCCTGCTGTTAATTTGGTAAGTTTGGTATTAAGTGGGGATGGAAGCAAAATTTCTCCCACTCATGTGGACGGAGTGAGACAAAAATTGTGATGATCTGGATCTCCGCAGAGCTGTTGCAGTGCGTTGGGTGGCTTCTGGAGGCCTACGTGGTGTGTCGGTGGTGATTGTGCACAATTTGGACACAAGTGTTGGACTTCGGGCTTAATTGGATCACGTGGGTGATCGGCTGACCCCGTCGGATGTTTAGAGGTGGTTTCGCGCGAAACGAATATTAAAATTGGGCTCAGCGCGAAATTTGGGTTACGAATACCTTTCCGGGTGCTTTCGGCAATTTTTAGAGTTGGAATTTGGCCAAACGGACATCAAATTCGGATTCAGCGCGCGAAAACGGTCAAAATGGACTACCCACTTGTTATTTTTGAGCACCGGTTACTGTTCACGCCGGAACAGTGTTTCCGGCGACCGGCGGCGGCGGCAGCGGCGGCGGAGCGCGGCGGCGCGCGGGCGCGGGCAGGCGCGCGGTCCACGGGCGGGCGTGCACCGGAGGATGGGACACGTGGCAGTTTTTGACTGGTCGGTGTTGTGGTCTGGGATCACGGAGCAGGCTGGTGGTGCACGGTGGACCGGGGTGGACACGTGGCGGCTTCTCATTGGCGGGCTCACGAGCGCGCGGTCCACGCGGCGCGCGGTCCACGCGGCGCGCGAGGCAGGTACCGGGGCAGGTGGCCGTACCGGGGAAGGTACGGGCGACGTGGGCAGCGCCACGTGGCGCCCGCTGATTCGCGGGCGCCACCTACCGCGTTGACGCGGGCAGGGGCACGTGGCGCTCTCTGCGGCAGCTTGCACGGCTGCCGCCTGTTCGGGCGACACGTGGCGGGCCCTGAGGCGGGTCGGACGAAGTCGGGATCCCGTCCGACGGCGCGTATTGGGCCGGGCCGCACTGTGCGCGCCCGGAAGTCGTGGGCCGGGCCGCACTGTGCGCGCCCGGAAATTTCCGGGCGCCCGAAAGTTGGGACAAAATGGAAATTTTCCCATTTGTTTTCTTCAGCCTATAAATAGGCAGCCCGAGCCCTCTTCTTTGGCTTTTTTCTCTCTGCCCACGCATGATCTCCCCGAGCTCCATTAAGATAAATTTTTCCTCTCTAAGTTCTTGATCATCCTGCAGAGTCTTGAGATTTTTGGGTGCACGCATCCCGAGGTTCTGGATTTTACGGCGCGGTGCGACGTTGCATTTCAGGTGTTCCCCTTCGTCGCTGTTCGGTGTAAAATTCCTCCTGGGCTACCCCGACCTCCTTTTTCTGTGATTCTTGCGCCGGCAGACTCCTAAGAGGTAGAGCTTCATCTTTCGTTTTGATCGCGCTTTCCCATTTCGAGTTTTTGGCACGGATCCCGAGGCAACACTGTGACCCATTTTCTGTGGGGATGTTTGAGACAGCAGCAGAGTGTTTCGGCCATATCTTCGCACTCGAGCGTCAGACGGAAACGTGCTTATACAACTTTTTCATCTACAGATCGCAAGGAACGCGCTCGTATTTTTTTTGGATTTTTTAGAGACTTATTTGAAGGTGAAAATCCCTGTTTTCCCTGTGAACAGTGTACAGTCTTTTATACAGATTTTTGTTTGAGTATACCACCTTGCCGAATTTATATCTTGACTTACCGAACTCAGATTTGGGCGTGCAATCAGCCGTTTCGAAGGTATCGACGCGAGGATCGCTGTGATATTTTTCTGGGAATTTTCTGGGCATTTTCAGCAGGTGAAAATTTAGCATCTTTGGGACTGAAATTGTATGTGGTTGTAAGAGCAGTTTGGGGAACTTATGTGTAATTGTGGACTTGGTATTGTGCCCAGGAGAGTTGCGGGTGTTGCTGGCCTCATTGGAGTAGGAGATTGGATTTTTCCTGGTATTTTCAGCTGTTGGGCTTTGGACAGTCAGCTTTTCAGGTAGGTGGTTGCTATATCCCTCTTTTCTGACTTACTCACTAGGAATATTAGAGTGATCATCTTGGGAGCATTATGATTGATAATTGCATTTCTCATGGGCATATCATGTTGGAAATGTTATTAGAGCATCACTATGTGGGACACATAATTGAATACTTAATTGGGACTTATGCATGCTTATGTGGAATTGTTTATTATATTTGGTCAAGATGATTTATCCTGTTAGTGGTATTACTTGAGGATATGTGACATGCATAGGTGGATGATTTATGTGAGATTAACTTGGTGGACATAGCATGTTGGAACATGATTATTGGGATATTTTAATAGTAATAATTCACATGCCACGTTAGCACATAGATTTTATGAAAGTGGGTTAAATGAATAAATTGTTGAGACATTATGACATATCTTTGTGCGAGTACCACTTTGGTGATTTATTATGGATCAGGGATTATAGACATGTGTGGTTGAATAATGATTTTAGCATATTGATGGTTATATCCATGCGGAGCTATTAATTGATACACATGTGGAACCACTATTTGTCACACTTTCTTTTATCGCTCTCGAGGACTTATGCATGCTTGTATGGTCATCTAGATAGGCCACTTTTTATTGCTGCACTATCATTTTGGGACTTGACTTAGGAGAAACCATGTTTGTTTCCTTTTCTCCTTCTTATTTAGACCTTTGAGTCTGGTTGCTCGGGTTCGAGCAGGGGTTTGGGATAGTGTAGCGGGGACCTGAGGGTCGGTGACAGGTTGTGTTTGATTATGGGTTGTGGGGTATTGCGGCTACCGCTGATAGTAGGCGGTTGACCGGATACATGTTATTTTACTCGATTTTGGATTGGGGGATTATAGCGGCTACCGCGGACAGTAGGCGGTTGACCGGATGTCGGATGTGGTACATGATTGTGATTGTGGGTTATTGCGGCGACCGCGGATTTTGGGCGATCGACCGGATGTTCATTTGTGCATCAGATTGGGAGATCTTTTTTTTCTTTTAGTGGAGGGTGTGTTCCACTGGGGCTTTACAGTTGTGATCTACTCCTGCTTTTGGTACTTATCTTACCGGCGCGGTTATTGCCCGATGGTGTTTTCCTCGTGTGGGTCGCTCCCCACGAGTTTCCCTCCGGAGGCCGGGGCCAGACAGTTATTGACGGTTTTGCTATCACATCGGCGCGACTTATTTGCCCGATGATGAGGGCGGCAGCAGGAGCTTTGCTATCACATCGGCGCGGCTTACTTGCCCGATGGTGAGGGCGGTACAGATTGGGTTCATCTGGGACGGTTGGTTATTGTTACATACGGTTATTCCAGTCTAGGACTGTATTTTAGAGGCATAGTAGTGGTAGTTTCCTTTCTTCAGCAGTCATTATTTCTTACCTCACTTCTTTTCTTTTTGCCTCTGGTAGACCTAGTGGGTGTGTCAGAGTGTGAGGTTTTACCCACTAGGGGAGGCTACTGGTTTACTGGTAGTCTCACCCCCATTCTTCTTTCCTCTTTTTCTTCTCTCTTATTTTGCAGTGTCTTCTGCGGGTGCTGCTGGGCTTTCAGCGGCGGGTCGAGGAGAGAGGACGGCTGAGTAGATAGATCTCGAGGCAGGATGAGCGGGTTAGCTGGACTGTTGGTGTACCCATGTTTCCTCAGACGGTTATACTTTTACATTTGGGACTGGCTTTTGCCAGCAGGTTGTATTTTATTTTTTTGGTGAGCTGGGAGAGACAGATGTATTATTTTTACAGATGTATTGTATTTTACTTCCAGCTTCTGTCTGAGATACAATAGTTTTAGTTCAGCTCTGATTTTTATGCTCTTTTATTATTATCTTTTTATCTGAGCAGGTTACCGACGCTTCGTGTATGCGGGAAATACCGCATGCACGGCGGATCTGTAGACGGGCCCGGGTTCTGGTTTACACCCGGGGCGTGACAAAAATACTTCTTCCAATTCTACAAAATCTCTTATCCTTGTAAAATTTGTAATATATTATTATAGATTTTAATTTATCTATAAATATAGAATGATAAATTTAATGTCTTTTGTAATACTCAAACTTAAGGATACCCCTTTCAAAAAATACTAAGTGTACATTCAAAATTGGGTGTACATCTTATATCCCACCCATTTTAGGATGGGATAAATTTCACCCATCACTTAGAAGTGTGGATGGAGAAGCCTCCATCCTTGAATGGGTGGGATATAAAATCTACACCCAAATTTGGGTGTAGAGATAGCATCTCTCTTTTTGAAAATAAATTGTAGGCTAAATTATAGAAGCCCCCCTAACACTTTAGCTTCAGTCTCAATTATCCTCCTAAATTAAAATTTATATTAATTACCCCCCTACACTTTGTCATCATCTCAAGTATATCCAAAAGAAAT
Source organism: Tillandsia fasciculata (assembly GCA_029168755.2). Taxonomy (NCBI): domain Eukaryota; kingdom Viridiplantae; phylum Streptophyta; class Magnoliopsida; order Poales; family Bromeliaceae; genus Tillandsia; species Tillandsia fasciculata. Next base: position 5,595,718 of record CM054937.1, on the reverse strand, counting down.
AAAAATCTAGCAAATTAGTTATAAACCTTCACCAAAATAAGTTGGTGTTGAGATCAAAATGTTTCGCCACATGAGGAAGTGACATATGGCGTATATCATCATCAGCTAAGGGTATCAGCCGATAAGAGAATGAGTCAATAAAGAGAAATCTGCGTCTTAATCAGGACTGACCTCAGTCACGTGAAAGTGTGGCACGTGACGCACGCCATCGGCTAAAGGCATCAGCTGATAGGAGAAGCGACCAACAAGAGGTCGTCTCATCCAAGACCAACCTCGGCCGAGGCAAAAATCAGACCGCCTCAGTCGAGTGACGAAAAAGGCGAAGTCAGGTCAACTCTCGGCTACCCGAGCCGCAGAAAGAAAGACCCTGGAAAGAAGGAGTGCGAGATTTGGGCGTGAATCTCGTAACTGACTCCGGAATGGCAAGCAGCGCCCAGCATTGGAAAGCGCCGAAGATCACATTTCAGCGCGTCAATTAGGGGATGAACCTAGACAGAAAACCGGCTACTGTTCTATTGAGGAGAATCAATTCAAAAGGAAGTGGTTGAGGAATTTACTATAACTCTCCTTAGATCACGCGGATTACTAAAATCGGCGGTTATACACATGATTCGTAAATGTATAAATAAATGAACCATCGAAGAAAAAGAGGTCCTGCAACCTCGTAAGCTAGGACCACCCCTGCTATTTCATACCTTTCAATACCTGTTGTTGGGCCCAAAATGTAGCTTGTGCGCAATCGGCCCCTGGGGGTGACCCTCAGAGATGTCGAGTGCACCGCATGCCAATGGATCAAGCGATCGGGCCGAGGAGGGATCCGCTCGGCCGAGTTCTCCTCTGATAACTTCTCATGACTATTCGGCCTGGGATAGCCGAATCAGGTTTTTGGAGGTAGAGAGGGATTGCCGGTGTCAAGCCCCCGGGTCGAAACTGCGACCTGGACTCGCCAACAGATCCGCCACTCATACGGGAAGCCCTGCATAGGCGAAGCGTCTGGCCTACAAAGTCAGATCTATAGCTAAACATGTATTAGAGTAGTAAAGAAAAGTAGCTAAAGATAAACTAAAACCTGAACATCTGTCAAATATACAAAATCCAACTCCCAAAATAAAATACAATAAAAGTTCAAGACTCTCCAGTACAAATTCATCAGTCTACAGGGGTACCACTATGTCTCTCCAAAATGCAGGGAATGGAACTACTCGGCCACAGCCTTACCTTGATCAGCAGCTTCTGAACGAGCTGAAACTGGAACAGGTACCTCTGAAATAAAAACACCGCAGTAGGTGTGAGAACTACATCCAACATTAGTTCTCAATAGGTACCGTCTCTAAGACCAACGGTCTGCCCACTAAGTCTACTAGAGGCATAAGATAACAATATGGTAAAAAGGGGAGATAAAAACTAGAAATAACTCTGCAGCTATCATGCCTCTATTTATCATGCTCAAGGGATGATACAGATGATAAAAAAAGTGCATCTACTCGATATGCTCAGTTAACCCAATCATCCTGACTGCCACATAGGGTCCAGTCAAACCTGCGCCCACCTACAACCACGCATTCACAAGAGGATGAGATTTATGTAGGGTGTCCCACGCGGACTGCATCGACAAGTCGCGATAGCAAAGTAACAGACCCAGCTCTGGAGCGGCACTCGAGTGGAGCGACCCCACCGAGAAAAGTATCCGCGCATCTTTGTCGAGCTCAATATGGCTCCTGCAGGCTATAGTCTAAATCTACGATCAATCAGATCGGCAACAACATCAATCCATCACTAACAACATCAGCCAGAAACTCCACGGCTCGGGATCACCGTCTACCCAGGGCTCCCCAACTCTAGTACTGAACTCACCTCAGCTAACAGACTCCACTCGGCCCCCAGGCACGAGCGCAGCATGCATCCTACACTATCCCGAGCACTCGGCCCACTATCCGGGCGAGGAGAAACACTATGTCCAGGAAAGCAATAATAAAGCGTGTAGAGATGTCTAAATACAACGAGCCTAAGGGAGGATTTTCTACTAGTCTGGCAAAAATAATGCAACATATGACGGAGTGCTAGTCAAAGTTCCACAATTCTATCAATAACATGACAAGACAATAATAGCACCTATACTAGCATGCTGAGTCTATTATACAAGAATTAATAGGAAGTCTGCGATTTTGGAGGAAAACAAACCCACCTAGATGCGCGCGTCGGTTCAGAGTCCGAATGAGCCAAAACTGGACGTACGCGATTCTCAGGTTCCCACGGTTCCAACAAACCAAAAAACACCCGAAAACTCCTCCCGGTCACTGAGATACAAATCAAACACCGCGGTAAGCCTCAAATCACCAAAATGACAACATCGCCGCAAATCTGTCCACAAAACAGTGGAGTACCTCCTGCGATATGCCCTCCAAAAATTCCAAGAAAAATATGATTGTGAACCTCGCTAAGTGTAGATAGAAATCGAGTCCTTAAACACCAAATTCCGCCAACCATATTACAATTGATATCAGAGCCGAATACCAACCAGAAGTGTGATAGTTAAGTGCTATACGGGGGGTTTGGTGGGAGCCATATATAGAATTTCACATTGCCTGGTAATTTTGGTTTATATCTGTGATCTGTGATCTGTGGTCTGTGATCGGATTTGGACCTAAAAAGAACGTCAAGGTCTAAACGGGGGTAGACTATAATGCCCCAATAGTCCCACATCGGGTGAAAAATGAATTCTAATTGAGAATATAAGAGACCATGCATACTATTAATAATAATCAAGCTTAAACATTTTGAGCAAGTGGTTTGAACTAAACGAGTTATTATTGCCAGCAAGTCGGATAATTACAATTGGTATCAAAGCCAAATACCGGCCGAAAGTATGAAAGCTAAGTGCTATGCGGGTTAAAGTGTTACACCATGGGTTTGGTGGGAGCCACCTCTTAAACCTGCAAGAGCCACCTCTAGAATCTCACATCGCCTGATAATTTTGATTTATATTTATGATCAGTTTTGGACTTGACAAGAATGTCAGGGTCTAAATGGTAGGAGTCTATAATGCCTCATAGTCCCACATCGAATAGTAAAAAGTTCTGATTAAGAATATAAGAGATCATACACTCTAGTAATAATAACTAGGCTTAAGCATTTTGGACCAGTAGTTTGGTCCCAACAAGTTATTATTGCTAGCGGGTTGAGTCGTTATATTTGGTATTAGAGCCGGTTTATCAACCTGAAGTGTGAGGCGAGCCTCACATCACCTAGTGATCTTAAGATGTGTGCGTGATTAGATTGTTGAAGAGGACGTCAGGGCTTAAAATGGGGGAGTTTGTGACACTTCAATAATCTCACATCAAGGCCTAAAAAGGGAGAGTCCGTGATACCTCAATAGTCCCACATCGGATAAAAACGAAATTATGATTGGGTGTATAAAAGACCATGTACTATAATAATAATAATAAATGGGGTTAAACATTTTGGGCAGGTAGTTTGGACCCAGCGAGTTATTATTGCTAACAGGTTTGATTGTTACAATTGGTATCAGAGTCGTGCTACCTAGGGATAGGTTCTGATTGAGTGTTATTATTAGCCGGTCGAGTCGTTATAGTTTCTTCTTAATATTATTTATAAGAGTTATGTACTATTTAAAAGAGTATTGCACTATTTATAATTTTTGTTGCACTATTTGACAAGGTGTTGTGCCATTTGAAATGGAATACCTCAATAGTCCCACATCGGATAAAATTGAGATTGTGATTGAGTATATAAGAGATCATATACTATAATAATAATAATAAATAAGGTTAAATATTTTGGACAGATAATGAGTTTGATTGTTATAATAATTGGTATTAAAGTCGTGCTATGATTGAGTATTATTACTAGCAAGTGGAGTCGTTACAGTTTCTTCTTAATATTATTTATAAGAATTATGTACTATTTAAAAAAGTGTTACACTATTTATAATTTTTGTTGCAATATTTTGACAAGGCGTTGCGCGATTTGAAATGGTACAACTATTGTCAAATTGTGCAATTTCTTTTCAAATGATACAATACATATTAATATTTAAAATCCGATTAAATATTAATATTAAAAAAATCATATTGTACAAAATATACAATTAACAAGTCATAATTTGACTGATAAAATTGAAATATTTCAAAGGCTTATATACAAAAAATAAATAAATAAATAAATAAATAAATAAATAAATCATAACTTTGAAATTTTATTACACCTTCAAAGTTAACAAAGAACTCATATAACTTTCTAACTTTAAGGTGTTGTTTAAATGTATAAAAATATTTTTCAGTGTATCTTTCTAATTAACTCAAAATCTTATAATATTTAATAGATAAGAAGTTTAATCAAATATTTAGGCTAGAGCACTATACTCCACCTTTTAAGTCATTTTGTCGGAATAAGATAAACCACTTCACCCGCAAAATATGCTATCTTAATAAATTATGAAAAGTCCGGCTACTATACTATTGATAGTGTCAAGTATTTGGTACTATCAAATTTTCTACCGTTAGATCTATTTCTTTAATCATTTTCGTCCATTAGATCATATTATTTTCCCAACTATCCACTAAACCTTAGGAACCCACTATCATCCTAACCACACATTCTTTCATCCAAAGGTTCAAAACTTAATAGCACCAATAATTTTATACTATTAATAGTATACCAGCCTAGTTCAATTATGAATGCCAAGATACTTATAACGTAAAAAATTAAGTTCTATCGCATAAAAAAAAATTGGTACAAGTAAATTATTATTCTGCTCGCTTATGTCCCTCTAGCTTTAGCAATATTTTGTAAAAATACCCACATTTTTTTTTCCTTTGATTTTGGTGGAAGAATAGCAGATTATGATTAGAAAAAGCTTCTATTATTGGATAGAACTCCCTAATTTCTATTCATTTGGATACTCAATAATGTTTCTCTTTATCTTTTCTAATATATTATGAATGCCATGCAAATCAAATGTGTAATAAAATAGGCATAGATTAACAAAATAGAAAGGGACAAATAATATTTTTTGTATTTTAGGTAAAGCAATGACATCATTTCTCCATCACTGGGCTTTTTCTATTATGGAATACTAGATCATAATGACAAGCTCCATTAAACTCAAAAATTTAAATATGGTGACATAGATCATGATGACGTAGCCGAGTATGATTATAAAAAGCAACATCAAATTTTATTTTATTTTATTTTATTTTATTTTATTTTTTTGGAAGAAAACAGAAGCTTTCATTATTGGATAGAACTCCCTATTCATTGGATTCTCAATAATGTTGTTCTTTGTCTTTTCTCACATATTATGGATGTCATGCAAATCAAGGGTGTAATAAACTAGGCATAGATTAGCAAAATATTAGCAGCATAATGGAGAAAGGGACAAATAATGTTTTTTGTATTTTAGGCAAAGCAATGTAGACATCATTTCTCCTAGAGCTTTTCTATTATGGAATACTATGTCATGATGACAAACTCCATTAAACTTAAGAATTTAAATGTATGAATCTTGTCGAAAACATATGTGTCGAGCGATGTCCATAAAAATTAACCACAAAATATATATATATATATATATATATATATATATATATATATATATATATATATATATATATATATATATATATATATATATATATATAAAATTAGCCTAGAATACTATCGATAGCACCGAGCTATTGGTGCTATCAAGTTTTTAGTCGTTGGATGAAAAGATATGCGGTTGGGATTATAGTGGTCCCCTAGGGTTTACTAGGTGGTTGGTTGAATAGTAAAAATCTTAGCAGACCACTATAATCCCAACCGCATATCTTTTCATCCAACGGCTGAAAACTTGACAGTACCGATTGTTTGGTGCTACCGATAATATTCTAGCCGAACTCTATATATATATATATATATATATATATATATATATATATATATATATATATATATATGGGGCAATTTTCTATATACCCCTAAAAATTTTTCTGTTTTCAGATTTACCCCTCTTAGAAGGCTAATATTAAAACTATCCTTCTTACGTTCCAACTTCTTTCCAAAATACCCCTGAAGTTAAACTCTGTTAGTGTACCGTTTGGAACTGCCGTTATCTGTGTGCAATTACTATTTTGCCATTTCAAATATACCCTAAACCCTAAACCCTAAAACCCTAAACCCCTAAACCCTAAACCCTAAAACCCTAAACCCTAAAACCCTAAGGCAGTGTTTGTTTCGGGTACAAAGGGGGATATCCCCCCCTTTGTACCCAAACACTTTTGAATAAGGGGGGAACAACCATTCCCCCTTTTGATTTTTGTCCCGGAACAACTCCTATTCTATCCCCACTATCCGGAACTATTTTTGCCTCTCTCTCCTCTCTTTTGCCCCTGCACGGTTCCCAATCTTAACACTAATTTTAACACTAATTAACACTAATTATTGATTTTTTAAAATTTTATATCTTACCAGAAATATTATTGTAATTTTTAGATAATATTAATTAATTTTTAAATATAAATAATTAACACTCATTTTATATACCATTTAATTTATTAATTATTAGATATTACAATAATTATTTAAAATAAATAAAATAAATAATAAATATTTATTATTATCGTCGTCGCCGCCGCCTCTCGGCCTTCCACGTTCCAAACGCAAAATAAATAATTAATAAAATTTTATAAGAAAAAATAATTAACACTAATTTTAACACTAATTAACACTAATTAATGATTTTTTAAAATTATATATCTTACCAGAAAAATTTATTATAATTTTTATAAAATATTAATCCTTTTTTACATATAAATAATTAACACTAATTTTATATATTATCTAATTAATTACATAATATATATTACAATTATTATATTTAAAAAGTTATAATACAATATTTATTTATCAATTTTTAATACATATAAAAAGATAAGGGCATTTTCGTCTTTTTACTCAAAAGTCAACTATTTATCCCTCTTATTCTTCAATCCCAACCAAACACTATTTTTCTTATACCTGATACTAACCTATATCCCAACCAAACACTATTTTCATTTATCCTATCTTATACTCAACTTTATACTTATACCTGGTACTACTAATTCTCACTAATCCCCGAACCAAACGATACCTAAGGGCGCGTTTGGTAAGGGGGATAAGGGGGGAATACCCCCCTTATCCCCGTGTCCATACCCAAACGGGGACAGATTTTGGCGGAATCCGGATTCCAGGCGTGCTGGAATAGTGGGTATGGATCCTGGAATTTGAATTCCAGGAAATTGATGGAATTAGCAGGAACCCAACTGCGGAGCGGGGTTCGAGGCAACCATGCTTAATTAATCAACCATGCTTAATTATTTAATCGATTCCTAAATTCTAATTTCTAAAAATAATTTTCTAAAATTAAAATTATTTACAATATATTAAATAAGATAATTAAAATATTACCATTTAAAATGATTACTAAATTAGAATATTTAAATTTATAATCTTTCCAAAATAAAAACTCTTACTAAATTCAAATTTTTAAATTTATAATATTTACAAAAATAAAAATTTTAAAATAAAGATAAAATTACTTAATTACTCTTGAAGCAAAAGACAAAACAACTCTATTTTGCATACCTAATAACCATTACCTTCTCAAAATGACCTACTATTGTAGGTCATAATTAAAAATAATAAAATCTGAGTCATTAAACATGTATGGATGAACGCTAACTAAAAAAAAATATTTAGGAGTATGATTCAATTATATATTATAACAATTTTTTAAGACAAAAAAATTTCTTTCATCTTTTCATTTGCCCTAATATTGTAAATAAAAGTTCGCTCCGATCTTGATCTATCCTAAATAAAATAATAAATAAAAATAATAGTAAAATAAAAATTAACTTGTGTTAAATTTTTTTCTGTCTATCAAAATAATATGGTTAGATAAAAAAAGAAAAAAAAATTTGTTAAATAATTATATTTTTAAATATTTTTTACAATTTTAAATAATATTTTAAATTTATTATTAGGTTGATTAATATAATAAATTATTTTATTTATATAATATATCATAAAGGGCAAAATAGTCAATACACAAATTTATCACTTATCAATTCTTCTTATTCCTCTATACTCAACCAACACAATTTTTACCAATTCTTCTTATTCTCCTTATTCCTATATAATTTACCAAACACAATTTACTTTAATTCCGGTATAACTCATAAATCGAACCAAACGCAAATTTACACTAATTCCTACTAATTCCAGAATCTGTACCTATCCCTGGTATAACAAAATTTTTCTAATCCCCGAACCAAACGCTACCTAAGGGGGCGTTTGGTAAGGGGGATAAGGGGGGAATACCCCCCTTATCCCCAAGTCCATACCCAAACGGAATAGAATAGGGGGGAATCCGGGTTCTCAGGCTTGCTGGATTACGGGAATGGAATCGGGAATCCGGGTTCCAGCAAATAGGTGGAATTGGGAGGAACCCATAAAGTGGCACGGGAATCGAGAAAAGACTCTCTCTCTCTTTCCTCTCTCTTTTAAGTGGGTTTTAATTTTTTTTTTTCTTTCTTTTCCATATTAATAAAAATTATTTTATAAATTTTTTAAATTAGAATTTTTAATTTTAAAAAATATTTAAATTTTAAATTTTAAATTTTTTAAAAATTTTTAATTTTTAACTTATTTTTAATAAATCTAAAATTTTATTTTATTTCATTTTGAAAAAAAATTATTAATTTTAAATTTTTAAAATTTATACAATTATTTTATAAATTTTTTAAAATTTATATAAATTTAAATTTAAATTTTTACTCACTTAAAATTTAAAAATTAATTTTTATTTACTCTCACTTAAAATTTTTACTCTCACTTAAACTTTAATTTTTATTATGTATTTTTTTAAAATTTATATAAATTTTTAAAAATTAAAATTTTTACTCCTATTTAAACTTTAATTTAAAGGGCAAAATAGTCAAAACAATCAAAAATTTTAAATATTTTAATATGTAATTTTCTATAATTTTTAGTATTTTTATTTATTTATTATATTATTTAAATATTTTTTACAATTTTAAATAATATTTTAAATTTATTATTAGGTTGATTAATATAATAAATTATTTTATTTATATATTATATCATAAAGGGCAAAATAGTCAATACACAAATTTATCACTTATCAATTCTTCTTATTCCTCTATACACAACCAAACACAATTTTTACCAATTCTTCCTATTCTCCTTATTCCTATATAATTTACCAAACACAATTTACTTTAATTCCGGTATAACTCATAAAACGAACCAAACGCAAATTTACACCAATTCCTGCTAATACCAGAATCTGTACCTATCCACGGTATAACAAAATTTTTCTAATCCCCGAACCAAACGCTACCTAAGGCTCCGCTTGGTTCGGGTTTAAGAGGGTAACGCTACCTAAGGCTCCGCTTGGTTCGGGTTTAAGAGGGTTTAAGTTATACCGGGGATAGGTATAAATTATGGTTTAAGCCGGAACTAGAGTAAATTTACGTTTGGTTCGGTTTAAGAGTTATACCGGGTTTAGAAAAAATTGTGTTTGGTAAATTAAAGAGGAATAAAAAGAATAAGATGAATAAGAAAGAGAGAGAGAGACCTCGGAAACCGTGCCCACCTTATTCCACTATTCCGGGGGAGGGGGTGGGTTTGCTAAACCCCCTTATTCCACTATTCCGGGTTTAGTAAACCCCCCCGCTTATTTACCGTTTGGGTATAGTTTTGGGGATAAGGGGGTTATTCCCTCCTTATCCCCTTAACCAAACGGGGGCTAAAAACTCTAAACCCTAAACCCTAAAACCCTAAACCCTAAACCCTAAAACCCTAAAACCCTAAAAAATCCTAAACCCTAAACACTAAACCCTAAACCCGAACAAAATAGGTATATCTGATAGTTTTCAACTCCGATTATTATTTAACTCTAGTTTAACCCTAGTTAACTTAACAAATGGAAATAACGGTGGAACGTATGAAGGGTATATTGAAAAGAAAAAAAAAAAAAAGGGGTAAATCAGATATTTCTTCAGATTTCAGAATTACACAGACAATTATTCCTATATATATATATATATATATGACAACACATAATAATATAGAATATTTATTTTTTTTAGCAATAAATTTTTTTAATTACTTATTATATATTTTTATCAAATATTTTAAATTTTATTAAAAAAAAATACTTAGTAATAAAAAAAAAAAAAAAAAAAAAAATCAGCTGAAATACCGGTGCGAGGGCTAAATTGTGCCAATATTTTATTCGCATTATACGACCCGATAGATACGGATCATACCGATGGATACTAAAATTTCTGATTAAACCTTATCAAATATATTAAAATTTACTGAAAATCTGACAAACATATTGAGAAGGATAAATTGCTGGCAATTATTAAAAGTTATTATTCATTACATGACTAATATGCATTGCAAGCTAATAAACCATAAATGAAAAAATAATAATAATAATAATAATAATAATAATAATAATAATAATTCATTCTGTTGATATATTAAATTAGATGAAATTAATGTTTAAAGTAAAAAAAGGACAATAAGATCAATAGTGGAATATTCATGTGAGATGGAAGTAGCAGATTTAACATATTATAATATAATATAAAAATTCAACCCAAGTAAATAATCTCATCTCATAGAATGAAGATATTTAGAATTAGCTTTAATACGTTATTATCTAAAAGATCGATCTTATAAAAAAATGAGATCAAAAATATTTTTAAAATAATTTTGTTTATTTGTTTTCTTCCACTTACTCCTCCGCTAACCGACAAAAATACCACAAAAATACCAAAAGAATGAACAACTATTTATGATCCAAACCATGATACAAACTCAAAGTAATTGCACAAACCAAAAGCAAATATGAAAACAAAAGCTAATCCCAAGCAACCAGGTTGGTGAAAAGAGCTTTTCAGTAGTCCCTACCTTTTCCTTAAAAAGAGTGAAAGTCTCATCAGTATTTGGCATAAGATGCTATTCATATATTCATATTCCTTCACTACTACAAAATAATTAAACAGTTCAGGAAGCAGTTATGTCGGCAAATTATCCATTGAGCTAAGAATTTTCGACACGAGTAGCAACGACGATGAGGAAAACTATAACAGTAAGCATAAAAGAGGACCTTAGGGCGTTGTCGATGAAAGTGCTATTCTGAGGCTTCTCTTGTGAGTGAATGAGCTTATTAAAAAGCATTCCGATTTTGTCAATAAATTTCAGTATTTTAGCTTTCGTGTGACCGAAGATCATTCCTAGGATTCCATCTGTTCCATCTGATCTGGCAGGATTTTCGTCGGAACTCTGGGTGTCTCCATCTGTATCTAAAGGTACATCAAAAAAAAGGTCATTGTAAAAGAGTAAGGAAATTAACTAAGATAAAAGGTATAGATACTTCCTGAACTATAGAGCATTTTGAATGGGTAACTAAACTCAAAAAAAAATATTTTTAGTGCCTAATCATTTGATATTTAACGGCACTCGTAATTTCTTTTATGGATATTATGTAAAAGACAACAGATATGATTAATAAAATTTGAGGATTAAAGGATATCTCCCTTTCGAGAAAAGGAATCAAGAAAGAGGAGTATTACTTAGATAAGTTTTAATGGAATTTGAGAAAGAAATGATTGATCAATCAACTGGTTCCTTTTTTCTTATTTTGCCTAACCACAGTACATCCAAACCATGTATTTTACTATTATTACTGTTTAAGAAGAACATGATCATACAAGGTCCAAATTTTTTGTCAATTCTAAAATTTATTTTCTGAAAAGATTTTGAACTCACCTTCGCAGAAAGATTTCTTGAATTCCTGCACTACATCGTTCATCATGACAGCATCCCACACAGCTTTATCAGATGACAGTGAAACAACCATTTTCTATATAAAAGAGAGAATTTTAATGCATGATTTGATTGCCTACTCTCAACCGCAACAAGAATAAAATCAGCTAGCCCCTTCCTGTTAATTGTAATGCAATCTTGGCTGAAACAGGATCTGACGACATAGGGGTTTTCACGAAAGCTATAGATTGTATCAACAGATAGAAAAGTTACCTTCTTAATTGCAGATTACAATAGTGGAACCCAGGTGACATGGAATAGCCAAGATGAGAAAGAAATGTTTTTTTTTAACTCAAAAACACACTGAATCCTCTAAAACTATTTTGGAAAAAAATGGCAAAGTGATGAATTGTTCGAGTAAGAAGAGAAATTCAAAGACAATCATAGCCTGTTAGTGTTTTCTCTTCATTATGAAATCATGGACTACTACAGAAAAAAAAAAAAAAAAAAAAAGAGCGGGAATTGACAGAAGCAACTCAGAGCACAAAATGTTGAAAAAGTTGAAACAAAAGCATGTTATGTGAATGATAAAATAAGCTTCCAGGTCACCTGAACAGAAGGATTTATCTGCAACAAGCGAAATGCGTCGTAAACTTTCTCGCGCTCTCTCGACAGAGAAGTGCTTGATGTATAGAGATTCATCGTAGGCTCAATCCAATCAGATTGTGATTCTGTCGAAAACTCATCTGACGAACCTCCAGATTTAGCCGCAGGAATCACTTCCTTATCAACTGCAAGTTGTTCCAAATTAGAGGCATATCCTTCTTCCCCGACCTGAGAAAACATTACTGGTACGAATGTCCTACAAGTACAAAAGCAACAGCAAGCAAGTCAGAGGGAGAAAAGGTTTCATCGACAAGAACAACGATAAATTAACTTACGTCAGCAAGAAAATGTTTAGTCGTTAGTTTGGCCTGGCTTCAATAACAACTTCTCTACTGAAAAATGTAGAAGCTTCCCAGCCAAATATTTAGCGAATAAAAAAGGTCGGAAGAATCTCTGATTTGAAGCATTTGCTTCACTACAGTGAGAAGCTGTGGGAAAAGCTCCTTGGAAGAACAGACACTAAGTTATGCAAATTGGAACAACGTAAAGTCGATAGTATTTACATGAAACTTCATATTAAGAAAAGAACCTTTCTCTTGTGATCAACTAACAAGAGGAGAATAAAATTCCCATAGTTGGATCCAATGTAAGCTTTCAATTATATGAAAAGGGAAACAACACATGGAAAGGCCTACAGATCCCCCTCTCTCTTCCTGTTAATCAAAATTCTACGGCAAAGTATCATACTGCTGAGATGCACAAATATTTCAAATTCGCTGTGCAGAAAAAAAATAACAAAGAAAGAAAAAACATAAAAAACAGAAGCTTTATTAAATTGAGAAAACAAAAAAATCTTAGAATGGCATATTAGTTAAAATTGCTGCAAGGCACTCAGTACGCCCAGACATCCAGTGCACCGCGCTTGATCACTACCGTCCATCAGATCTTCATCCAATCATGTGTATAAATCGCAGCCTGCGACTAGTTACACTCTTTTGTCTATCTAAAAATTAAGATAAAAACGTGCAGAACTTATCTGAACTATCGACCATTTTAAATCAAAATTTTAATTTTACTATACAACATTTCAATTTATATGATGTGTATGAGTTATTAGTACGGTTGGACGGCTAATTCAAAATGGCCTATTGTTTAAATAAGTTTGGTAAGATTTTACGAAAAATTGAAAGATGAGGCTATAAATAGATGGGACGAATAGACGATTTTGGTGCAGAAGATGTAGAGATGCACCAGGTGCAGACATCAATTTCTCACTCGGTACTTCTCAGCATAATTTTGTGGTTGTTATTTCTGTTGTCCTTTCTGAGGTCATAGGTTTGAATCTTTTCATACCAGCTTGTACTTTCAAAGAAAAAAGAAATTTGTATTAAAATAGTAACATTAGTAAGCAAACTTAAAAAAGAGAATATATATATATATATATATATATAATATATATATTATATATATATATTATATATATATATATATATAGGGCTAATGAAATCACAGTGCATGAGATGAGA